>NQII01000180.1:545479-655841 GCA_002778355.1 Clitarchus hookeri | reverse complement strand
TTTTCCACTGTATTCAATTACTAATAAACATTACAAAACTTTTTAAAAAAAATAAATTGGGTAATACCAGTTTTTTATTTTACATTGTTTTACAGGCCACCCCAACGTGAAGGCATTCATAACTCATGGCGGACTGATGGGAACAACAGAGGCTGCTTACTTTGGGGTTCCAATGATCGCCATACCACTGTTTGGAGATCAGTTCTTAAATGTTAAATATTATACAGACAAGGGCATTGCTGTACAACTAGACTACAATACTATTAGCAAGAAGACTGTCTTGGCTGCTCTCAAAGCGGTTCTGGAGAATCCCAGGTAATTGCAATATAGTATTTTACAAAAGTTGTCTTTCTCTAGTTTGGCCATATTCTAACAGCTTAAAAAAAGGCACACTGTTGAAGTGCTATTTTTGTGTTTTTTTTTCTGTCACTTTTTCTTCCAATCCTGTATGTATTAAAGATAACCGATTAATAAAGAGTACCCAGTGGCAGTCTTCATTGCCAGGATAAATAACTGAAATTGTATATGCCTTTGACCTAAAACTGATACATAATATCTGGAAAAATGTTAAATTCAGCTTAGAATTCTGATATTTATTATAACTACCCATACCACTTGCGAACTCCGTGATTGAAGATATAAAGTACTATCTTTGGGACCAATATTTTCAGGTGAAAAACCCACCTACGCCATGGATGTATATTGTTTCTGTATTTATTTTAAATGATAGTTTAGTTAAGATTTTAAGCCGCCCGCACTCAGTCTCCAGACACACAAGTCGGCGTTACTAAATCAGATAAAAACCAAATCCTTAACATGATAGGTCCACTATTTGAAGTTTCATCAGTTAAATTGCTACTTAGTCATTATGAGGTTTGTTGGTGTTTGTAACTGCACTTGCAGATTTGCCGTGAAGCTTCGAAAGTAAAACTTATCTTCTGGCAGGCGGGGCATTTGACTTTTTATCAGCCACGCAGTAGCAATGACTCGTGCGAATTAGACCTGAAGACACTAATTTTTGGAAAGTTACTGCCACTTGACATTCTCTATACTTTAGAAGTTTAGATTTGCCTCATTACAATGTATTTGCAAAGCAATACTGACCAACTGCATCTACTGTGAGCGTTCACTTCATACTAGTATTATTTCTAACATTTAATAATACTTATATTAAGAACAGTTATGGAATAGTACCAGTCATTGTATGAACCGAAATATCACGCATTACAATTTAACATTAACTGCTGCTAAAAATTTTGTTTTATCAAGTATTAATTCAGTTTTCTTGAATACTGTTGCAACCGCCAGAACCAAAGTTAAAATAGCTATCCTCTTTCCACTGAATGTGTTAGGTTATTTAATTTTGCTTACGTTTAATTACTTCTGGCGAATCTAAAGAAGAGCATTTTCAAGAGATCTGTGCCGCGCAATAGCTTGGGTTTTAAGTGACGATACTGGAGAAGAGAAAACAGGATGAAGCAGTGAGGCGATGCAATGATGAGAAATGGGAGTATCCCGAATGAGTGATTGAAGAGGTTCGGGTGGCTCTTAACAGAGGGGTCTTGAGAACATAGAGTACCCCGAGAACACCCCAAAGGTCAACTGCAACTTCCGCAACGTTCCCCACAGCTAAAATCTGGTTTTGAACTCTCCGGGAATCTAACCCTGTTCGCCGTAGTGGGAGACGATTGGTCTGACTTACCACTGCGGCATCCATAAGAAGAATAACAACAGTAGTCCCTAAAGTTTCGAGATTTAAAAACAATATTCCTTTGGAACTGTTTCAATACACTCCGACAATGGCTCAAAACGACCATTGATCCGGATTCACAGATTCTTTGCATAAAGAACAAATGAGAGGAGGGAGTGACGAGGAGAACTGGTAACTTGGCGTTTAAAATTTTTCTTGAGAGAGCACCGGGAACCATGACAGATTATTTGTTATACTTTCAACAAATATGGTAAGAATAAACAGTAACAGTTTTGCATTCTCACTTTAATACCATTATTATATTTTGTTGGATTCTTAAGAGCATTACTAATTTGCCGGCTTGAATGAATGGAGGCGTGACGACTCAATATTCTAGAAACGCGGGAACAGCATCCACTCATCAAATTCGTCAATAAACTGTAATGCTGTCTTCGAATAGTCCTGAAATATTAACATAATAGCCCTTTTAGTATGGATTAAGCAGTTTTGCAGTCCCATATTTAGTCATTTGGGAAAGTACGCAAAGGATAATGTTTGAGGACCAAATAATTCCCCGTTATTTTTGTTTGAACACCTTAAGTTTCTCACACTGGCTAGCTCTTAAGTGCATTTCACCTCTTTTGTGTGTTCTGAAATACACGAAAATCTAAAGTTTACTACATGTGAACTCCCAGGAGCAAATTTCTCTCTATAAACCATAATGCTGCCTTCCTTTAACAGCCCTGTGAGCGCCAATTTTAAGAATTGGAGGTTGAATTTTAAAAAGTGCTGGGGGGAGTCGCGAAGTAAGGCTTGTAGACCCGGACCGCAGTGGAGTTAGTTAACTATTCTTTTGATGTAACTTTTGATATCTTTGTCATTTGTATTTCGAACCCATGAACCAAACTTCTACACGCAATTAATATTCATGAGCAACTCTAATTAACATACTATCGAAACGATTCAGCAACAGACAGCACTGTTTATTATTTTGTAGCTAAAAGTCTTTAAGGGAATTTTCTGCAATTTTATAGGGAAGTTATACGAAGCTGTCCCCGTTTTAAGAAGTGTCCCATAGTCTTCAAATTCTTTGATCCAAAAATGTTTTCAACCAAAATGAAATCTCTTGAAAGCTTACTTCATCCGTGAATTATAAATGTAATGGATTGTGTGTTTGCAGCTACGCAGAGAACGCCAGACGCGTGTCCAAGGCCTTCAGGGACGCGCCGATGTCGCCCCTGGACACCGCCATGTATTGGATCGAGTACGTCATTAGGCACGGAGGGGCTCCTCACCTGCGCTCCGCCGCCGCTGATCTCACTTGGTACCAGTACTTGCTGCTAGATGTCATCGCAGTCCTGCTTCTGGCTGCAGCCGCTGTTGTGGCCCTGTTGTTCTTGCTGTGCAGGACCGCCGCCCGGAAGATCTTCCGAGATACGCGACAGCGAAGTCCAGCGAAACAAATGGAGAAACCCAAGAGTAGTTGAAACATCCCGTACATTAAGTAACGTGTGTTCCATAAGTGCCCTGAGGAAACAGAAGTTGCCACGTGACAACGCGCATAAACTATTTGAGCATTCTTCACGGGAGTAAACTGTATTCGAGCGCAAAAAAGCACGCTTCGTCCATGTTTATTAGGTTCCGTTCGCATACGTTGTCGGTCTTTGAGCGAATCATCAAAACATATTCGTTTTCATTTTATTTTTGTTATTAAAGTACGTGGTTTAGAAGAGTTACAAAAATGTATACTGTATTTGTTTTGCATGTTTCCATCATTCTGAAATGCATAGATAATATCGTGCTTTAGCCTTCTCATTTCGAAAATGTAACTGGTTTAACTTTGATATCGTAGCTCATCATCCCTAAGTATCAGCTGGTTCGGTGCAGAATGTAAGAATTACTGCATTTTCTACTCTAATGCTGTTGAGTATGAAGTCCTATCAAACTCTTATCATTATACAAGAAAACTTCACGAATTCATTTTGAACACGTTCAAAGACTTCAAACACACGTCTACAGTTATTTTACGCTTGAGAGATTGATCAATAGTTCATTAGAAACGCCCTGAACTACTCTGGACCAGCAACATACTGCAAGGAAACAAGACCCGAATCCCGCGCTCCCTTGTCAAAGCCAAAACTGCTACTCGCTGGGGCAGTATATCAACAGGCAAATGACGCTCAAGAATACATAGGACATTTGAGTCTATCTAAGACATCATTTAACTAGTGAAATTTCCCTGTCACCACACATTATTGCTGTGAAGGATACAGTACTGTTCTAGAGCAATCGGCCTTGTTCGAATTCACCAGCCATGGGGCCCTTTGCACGGCCGCGGAAAACGCTTGCCAACGTCAGAAAGACAAATGAAACTCACGTATAGTGGAATTCGACAGAATAAAACTTGAGGTGGAAACTAATACGGGCGTCCGAATTCACAAACTAATATTTGTCACGAAGGGAACAAGAAGTCATGGCACGGGAAGGGATCAAGGACAAGTGATCAAGGGCATATTGCACTGAATTCGATCACAGCCGTCGTGTTCGTCCCCCAACAAAAATGTATTAATTAATACGCTAGTGATATCGTTTATTTGTATAATAGCCACGCGGTAAAGCACCAGAAATCTGAAAATTTGTGTTAGAACTACAGAAACTAACGTGGTTGAACACGGAATAAATCTTGAGTGGGTGTAAAATGAATGGGAGAGGAGAGGGGGAGGGGGTGAGAGCTGGAAAAAAATTTTGAGCGTGTAATACATAGCTTCAGGCAATTCCATGTAACTACAGTTAAAAAAATTTAAAATTTAATAGTACCGTTATATAAGACATGAGCATAACGTGTGCAGAGTGAAAAAAAAGTAATTATGTGATTCCTGAAGATATTATGTACATCTGGCATTACAACTGAATCACTAGTTTATTTACAAATATTACACAACGTATTACGGAGCGTCTAGATAACACAAGTATTTGAAAAAAAAATCTGCAACCCCTACATAACCTATTGCTGTTATCAAATCGTTTAATGGTAATAACTAGGATTTCGAATGTTAATTTATCATTTAATTTTGTGGCACAGATGCACAGTTTTAAACTACAAATTGTTTACCGCCGTAACAAAAATAACGAAAAAGCTTGTCTTGTGTTATTCGGCCTACGCTAAACCAAGCATTTTTCAAGAAATTTAAAGATAAAAAAATGCATATCGGACACATGGCAGGTGGACAACATATATACGCGACAAGCGATTTTATCAGTCGCTGCACTCCCAAGACTTCAGTTCTTAGAGGAAGTATATCCGAGAACATGTTTACGAAAAAGAAGTTTAATTAAAACAAATTCTTAGTAAATGCAATTGTAAGGTTGCTTGTTTGTATACTGTTTTCATGCATGGAGAGGCATGAACACTGAGTAAATAATGACTCATAAAACTTCACTATTGGAAAATATATATAGTTTTCTCCTTAATTTGTACGGCAAATGGGTTGTCCCGTGCTTATTTTATCATCATCTATCTCGGTCGAAATAATAACTCGCCTTGGTGAAAATAAAAATGTGTAAAAAGTAAAGGTGGCCATTCCTCCCTTGTTGATCTAAAACAAACATCTCCACAAACATTAACATAAGTAATTCATGTCTGATGGTGCCTCAACAACGTGAGGAGACACTTTCTGAGAAGCCTTGTATACAGTAAGCTTAATTAAATAATCTGTTTGCTTATGTTTTTTTTCTTTTCTTTTTTCATTTATCGTCCAGTAACTACGCATTCGAAAGAGTTTCATTTGAAAATACCTTATTGTTATGTTAAGAATTTTTTTTTAAATTGGTTATAAGCACAGCATATTTTATATCAACATAAATACAGGAAAATTTAGTGCCGCGTGTTAAAAATTAAGTAACAAAAAATTATAGTTTTCAATTTGAATAATTACAATAATCCGGTTTGGCGCATGAGTTTCTGTCTGAACATGGATGCAACCTTCCTAATTCAATGAACTTACGTCTACATGGAGAAATATACATAATCCAAATCATGTTACCACTCATCCGTCCTGTTCTTAATTTTATTTTGTTGTATGTAGCTACACAAGGAAATCATATACGTACATGAGAAACAATATACGTACATGAGAAATAAAATTCAATCAATTCGTCAGTATTACACGTGCCAAATGGATACCTATACTGTAATCACCTTGGAGACTTACGGCTCAGCTCCCTGTTTTTTCTCATGAGTTAATTNGTATTACACGTGCCAAATGGATACCTATACTGTAATCACCTTGGAGACTTACGGCTCAGCTCCCTGTTTTTTCTCATATAGTTTTTTGATACTCAAATACAAAAAGTGTCTAAAACCGTGGTTTTGAGTTTATATCAAGGATTTTAATTTAACTGTTTGGTCACGGAGATTGATTAACAAATTTTTCCTTCAATATTTTTATTTTTATAAAATATTAAAATGAAAATATTTTTACATAATTTTTATATTGAAGTGTTGCTACGTGTCGCTGGTCTTCGATGACCTTAGCCCGTCCTGCTCAAGCGAGCGGAAGAGGAGGCGAGAAAAGTTATATGATAACGGTCGGCAAGTCAATGGAGTGTTTTGAATGGCTGACGAGCGGTAAACCAAGTAGCGCGCATCTGTTACATAAAGCATCCCGCCGCGCGCTCCTACCCTTGGTTGTATTGCATTTCTGCGTTTATCTGCAGAATGCTCTGGATTACTGACCTAGTTTCTCTGTGCGACTTGGGGTGCGTTGTACCTTCCAGATGGCCAGGGCGACTGATGTATAAGAACGACAGGTCTCCGAGGTGGTTGTTGTAGTTGATGAGTGGCTGGAATTTCAGCGATAGACGACGAACGAAACGAGCGGTAATAGAGGTGACCAGCGGGAGGAAAATCTGCTACTGTGAGTATCGGCGCAGCGAATAGTGCGACTGGCAGGCTGGACCATTGGACTGGACGCGTGAGTGAATAGCATTACAATTGATGGCAACAGACAGACTGAAAGTGTGTTAACGAAGAGTATGAGTTAATTGACTGTAACCAAACCGAGACCTTAAGAAGGATGTTAATTATAGTTGAAATAGACAAAATATTNTGTATGAGTTAATTGACTGTAACCAAACCGAGACCTTAAGAAGGATGTTAATTATAGTTGAAATAGACAAAATATTGCGCTTGCTGAGAAATAAAAAAAGTAGTAGTGGAGATAGATTAATGTTGTAAATAATAGCTGTGTGAATAAATTGAAATCAAATTTAGTTCTTTTATTTTTATTAAGACCTTCATTCCTCACGAACTCAGATACGCCCCACAGGCGTCTTGTAACAATATCTACAAAAGCTACGCGGATTATTTCTACCGACTTTGGCCAAACTTTATTCATTTTGAATTTCAAACAGTATTTGTAGACACGTGCAAAGTTGCAAACACAAGCTACCTATTGAGATGTTATAAACTCCAGAGTGTTGCATATTGGATCGCCATACTTTTAAACCAGTGTTGGCAATTAGTACTTGAGCGTCAGCTTCTTTTCATTCATGATGATCCTGACGTGAGGCGAGAATACCGTACGGATTTACATTTTTAGGTCATTTTATGATGCACACTAAAAGTCTTTCGTGGAGTTTGTAAGTACGCCACGCCGAAGTGCATGTGTTTGTAACTGCGACATCGCTGTACACTTCTTGCGACCCATCACTTCAGCAGACAAGACAGCGTGCGATAAAATAACTCGAATGATAAAAAAAATCTAAGTCTCAATCTCGCGCTGCCAGCATAGGTAAAAGAGTTTAATCCCTGTAAAACAGGTCTGTCAAAAAACATATTTCCATCAGTGTGTAAATGAAATGCCTATTACAAAAGCTATCACGAATATATGTTTATAATATTACGCATTGTTTTACTCAATTCTTACGTATTTACCTCCATTGTAGTTATAACGCATTATGTAACGAAATATTGAATGTGACGCTTATAGGTAGAATTATATTTCCATGCCATCAATGCCTCCCAAGTCGTTGCAATATCACAGTGCACTTTTCTTTACAATACTAAAAATATTGGTACCTAAAAACGAGTTCAATATGCTAAATAAAAAAAAATTAAATGCCAGCAAAAGGAGGAGGCATAGCCGTAAAATATTTTTTTGTGTGCCACATTTTAATGCGATAACCTTCTTTTATTTCAAGTTTGATTTTGCTGCGAGAGATGAAGAAAGATGGCTATGGATAATTCCTGACCACTCGAAATATTTAAGGATATTTGTATCACGTACTATAATCTAAAATGGGACAAATAAATGTAGAGGTGTAAGAGTCTTTTCCCGTTCAGAGAGATAATTACGAAGTCGGAAGGTAGGGCCGTGGTGGTGCGGTAGACTGCTCGCCTCACCAACGTGAACCGGGTTCGATTCCCGGTGGGGTCACCCGGATTTTCGCACGTGGGAAACGTAGCTGCCATTGCCGTTGACTGGCAGGTCTTCTCGGGGTGCTCTCATTTCTCCCGCCCTTGCACTCTGCCGCTCATCCATCTTCACCTCATTCACCCTCGCCGGCGATAAAACCAAAACCTCTCAACTCAACGATGTCTATGGCAGCAAAATATATTTCAGTGGAGTAAGTGCATCTATAGGTAAGTCTGGCAGTAGATTGAACCAATGTGTTAAATACTAAAAAANATATATTTCAGTGGAGTAAGTGCATCTATAGGTAAGTCTGGCAGTAGATTGAACCAATGTGTTAAATACTAAAAAACTGTTCTGCTTCAGATTATGGTATCCGAAAACTCGGAGCATAGGACGAGTCCAATTTTTTTTGTATTAGTNTACCGAGCGTTACACTTTTTCATAAGTGACTCCCAGCCGCAACCTAATTTAAGACGTTGTCACGTCAAAAACTGTTCTGCTTCAGATTATGGTATCCGAAAACTCGGAGCATAGGACGAGTCCAATTTTTTTTGTATTAGTNTGAACCAATGTGTTAAATACTAAAAAACTGTTCTGCTTCAGATTATGGTATCCGAAAACTCGGAGCATAGGACGAGTCCAATTTTTTTTGTATTAGTAAATTTTTCCTCGATATCAATACAACAGATCGAGATTTGCACCAAGATACACATTCGTGCAAAGCGAGCAAAGCCGGAATGTAAATAAAACAAAACATAAATTAATAATTACTTTATTTGTTTATTTACTCTTCATATTTTTTGTAAGAGACTAATTTTTATTTGTAATGTTTTTCGAGTGCACAAATGCATAAATGTGTATTTTGGAAAACAGAATTTTTCGTTGTGTATTATAACTTTTTTTTTCTTTTCAAATTAAGAGCGCGTACTGCGATCGGATGATTGACTAAAGGTGAGGTAGACCGATTAACGTCTTCTGCGCATGTATCAACATTAACTCGAGAATTTCCCAAAGAACTGTCAGATTCGCGTATTTCAACCATGACGGGACGTAGTATTTGCTTTACAACTTGGTCAAAAGCACTGTACTAACGCATCAAAGTAATTATTTTGATAAAGTGAAACGCGAACACGTTAGGAACGTAAATGTTAATAACATGAGAGTTCTTACTCTTGTGAGTATACATAAACTAAATGAAATAAATTTATAATCCACAAAATTAAACGTCACACTTTTTCCCGCGACTTTTATTCCAAAAAATTGTTTGAGTTTACCGTATCTGATATTTTTTACTGATTAACAGAAATGTAAAGTAACATTATAGTTACTTAGTGAGCGAATATTATAATCGCCACAGAAACAAATCTAATAAGTTGTGAATACGCTACCGTCTTATCGGAAAATGTTTGTTTTTGTAATGATGGGAACATAAGGAAAATGTTTATTTATCGTTGGGGGTAAAGGGTAAGCAACTCGTGCCATCTTAAGCGTAATTTTTCGACATTGTATTCATTTTTAGGTTTCATATGTTTGACAAAAATACTAGGACATACCTCAACCCAGTTTTGGCTCCGGTGAGAATTACCATTTCTATATTGTATTTTTTTAATATTTAAGAATAAATTCTTGGGATTTAAATGTTAATAAATAGTAAAAACCTTTAAACTCCAACATGTTTCCAAAATTTTGTTAGGTCGTGTCTCTTTTCTTTCAAAACTTTAATATGAAATCCTAAAAATAGTAAAGTTAGTTTAAAAAAANTTTTGTTAGGTCGTGTCTCTTTTCTTTCAAAACTTTAATATGAAATCCTAAAAATAGTAAAGTTAGTTTAAAAAAAACTACTCTGTAATGACACCACATGTTTAATTTAAATGTGTTATGTCCTTGAAAGGCTACGGAATAGTGGTTTACATGTATGCACGTAGCCATTTTCGATGGGAAGTTCCAAGTCTAAACGCTAAAGGGAGCTATCCAAATCTCGTCGGTATACCGAATGTGTACATTCTTTAAAATGTATATTACAATATAATTTTGCCCCTACAAATTACAACAATTATTTCGTTTCAGTCACAAAATATAGATGTTAAACCCCACAGTGCTGATCAGGTCTTTATTAAACAGACCCTCACAACCGCAGCGAACGTCCTCGTGNATTTTGTTAGGTCGTGTCTCTTTTCTTTCAAAACTTTAATATGAAATCCTAAAAATAGTAAAGTTAGTTTAAAAAAACTACTCTGTAATGACACCACATGTTTAATTTAAATGTGTTATGTCCTTGAAAGGCTACGGAATAGTGGTTTACATGTATGCACGTAGCCATTTTCGATGGGAAGTTCCAAATCTAAACGCTAAAGGGAGCTATCCAAATCTCGTCGGTATACCGAATGTGTACATTCTTTAAAATGTATATTCCAATATAATTTTGCCCCTACAAATTACAACAATTATTTCGTTTCAGTCACAAAATATAGATGTTAAACCCCACAGTGCTGATCAGGTCTTTATTAAACAGACCCTCACAACCGCAGCGAACGTCCTCGTGTTGTGTGGCAATAAAACATTCGCGTGTTTTTGACTTCCGCGTTGTCAAGTCTCCTGTTCGTGGCGAATACGATCCCGCCTCGCCCCGCATTGTCTCCTCACCGCCTGCTGACGAAGGTTTCGCACTCACTGCGTGTCGAATGCGAGGTTTACAAAACACAGTCGCCCCGCTCCGACGCGAGAACTTCTTGGTTGCATGAAAGCTTGTTTACACTCGAAGTAACCAGCCTCGGGGAATCATAACAGTTATGCTGCGACCAATAGTGACGTGGTTAGGAACTAGGACGAACACCGAGGATGATCGGAAAAAAAGTGGGGGAAGGGAGAGACGGAAGAAACTTTAACCGTCGATAGCGATAGAAGGCTGTCACTTGGCAAGTTGTAGCGGAGGATCCAAGGCTGTACAGGTGAATACATCGCTCAAGTGTCGTATCTCAGCCGAGTACACTCGGTGTATAACCAAGAGACATCTGCTCGAGGTGAGTTTAGGGCCGTCGATTTGTTGGTCGGTCTACCTCATTATTAGAGACTGCCCACAGTAAACTGAGCACTTTTGAGAGCCTTGCTTAAGATTTACGTGTATGCACATTGTGTATTCTTCCGCCATGTGTACAATTATCATTGCCATGGACCTGCTCACTTTATTCATACGTCGGTCAATAATAATAATAATGTACGAATTTGCTCATTCTTACACAAACGTGCGTTAAAAAACAAGAAAGCGAAAAAAATAATTTAGTATTCACAAATGTTTACGTAACAGTTTTGATTCAACGTTAAGACATGAAATAACTTTACCTTCCGTCGTTACCAACTTCATTGGGCGCATGATAGTCAGTGTGGCCGTTGGAATATATGCAAGTAGGGGCAGTGACATTTTTAAAAGGTTGGTTTCAGAAGGGTTTAATTAACCGCGAACAACATATAGCAGACATGAGTAACGGCAGGGCATCATATTTTGAATTCATGTAAATAACACATGTATACTGAAAATATCTGTACTTGCCAGCACATTATTTTTAACTTCGGTTATCGAGAAGCACAAAGCTCAGCGACATAAAACAGGGCCGTGTTTAGGCAAGTATGCAAAATCTTAAGGACTGCTGTTCTTGTAAAACTCGAACTTAGATACGCAGGGCACTAATAGTAAATTAAATAGCAATTTATAAAAAATTTGGGTTTCGAAATTTAAAAAAAAAACTAAATATTTTGGTATTGATTTTTATAATTCTAGTATTTATATTGTATTTACATATCTCACACGACATTCCTTTCAATAAACTAGGAGTAGATGTTGACTGTTACTGACAGGATGCTCAACTATGAAACATATTTTACTTCAGCGGCTGCGAAGCAATAAATTATTTTTCACTAATATGTCCCGCCGTGAACCTCTTGTCTCCTGAATTTCAGTTAATAAGTTAGATCAAGACGCATGCGTGGTATTATGGTAATAAGTGATAGTAGCAGAGTTTCGTTCATGCTCATTCTAAAAAGGAACCGGAAATCATTATTTTTCCTGCCCCATCTTAAAACTCTACACAAAGCGGCATTTTAAAAATTATTTACTAGGTAAAATATTTGTTTAAGTAGTGCTAGCCTACTTTTAATTTCACTTTCCGCAAGTCCTGTTGGCCTATCGTTTTTAAGGATGTATTTGTAGTCCAAATACATTTGATACCAAGGCTGGGTTTTCAAACCGCTAACGGACGCATTCTATACTCACTCGTTTGTACAGTTCGTGGCACATTGCCTATCAGAAACAAATGCGAGTTCGCATTCTAATTATTAATCTATAGTGAACCGTATTCAGTTACGAAACGCACTAATAATAAATGTGTTAAAATGTTTTGAAATACAAAGTCAACATATTTTTCAATAAATATAACCTTCTAGGTAATAAGGTTAATATTTGAAAAGTTGTAATACCCCAGGCAACACTTCATAATTTTTAATGTGTTGATTTTTTTCCAAAGGAGCATTTTTCCATATTAATAATAGTAGTAATAATAATATAATAGAATATTTAAACAACTTTGTGATAAAAACACATAAATAATTAATCTACCGTTTTTAACATTTTAAAATTGAAAAAATGTTTTATGAACACTAATAATGCCGGTTTTAGATTTATCTAGCATAGTCGTCCCTCATATGATGTCATTTCCGAGCGCCAGTGAGAGAGATTGTGCTTGCCAGACGTTCGAACGACGCTTCCCCGAGTTACGTGTTCGTAATGTTAAATCCGATACTCCCTCTGCAACCGTATCCAGCCACTTTCAAGGCCAGGTGAAGCTGAAACAGCACTTACCACTGTCTGGCAGCTGCACAATTATTTCGCCCGTCAGCATTCACTCCCAACCACCATTCAGCGTCAGTGGACAAGCAAAAACGTTGCATGGTAATCAGATAATGCCGTTAAGAGGGCTCATTCTCTTCCATTCCGACCACGTAATTCTCCACAGAAGCGCAGCAGAATTTGGGCCCTCTTATAATAACTGGTTTACGTAAAATGAAACACTTTTAAAATCACACTTTAAGAAAATCCTTGCTTGATTTTGCATGAATTCCTGTGTAAACGTAGACAAACTACTTGCTTACAGCAATATCGGCAGTCGATCATAGAAGTACTTCTGTGGCTAGTATTTAAAATTAAATATTTAAATCCTGAAAAGCTGAAATACATTATTTTCTATTTATACTCACTAGGACAGTAACTCTCGTAATCGTGATGTATCGATGTTTCTAATGGTTTCACACCGTGACTTCATCGACATCCACTGTAAATGTTGTGTTAGATTTTATCGCAACGGGTACGTTACTTTCTACACGTGCCGGAAGATTACACAAAGTGGAAACTAAGGAAGACTTTCAAAAGTGAACCAAGTATAACTGCGCGGTCTTCTGGTGTCGCGCACGCACATGAGGCGAGGCAAACGAACAGGATACGGAGAACAAGAATGTCAACACCAACTTGGTTATCATGTGTTTTAAAGCCCGCTATGGTGTGAAATCCTAGTCCCGTTAGGGTTTTTCTGTGCAAAATCGTGCGACGTAAAAATCCAACCCGGTACAATACAACTCCTGTTTTCAACCGCACTTTTCTCTGTTCTTCGTCGTGAGAAACAGCGTTACCAGGTGAGTACCTGTGGACGGTAGTGACAATGCTTGCTGCGAATGTGAAAGCGACCCACGATTATTTCTTTAACCTATCTTAAAACTATGGTCCATTCACGGTTACTTCCAACTTTTCTGAAACCCGGCTTAAGTTCTACTTCCAGGATATTCCTCCGTCTCATGCAAATAAAGCTTAACCGAGTCTAGAAAATTGCACCAAAGGGACAGCGCACCGTATTCGTGCGCACTCAGTGTAATAATATTTTCATAAGGACTATTTATTACCAGGCATTACCAACACACCTATGTTCTCTCTGTTTTTACTCATTAGCTATAAATTAAATATTGTAATTTATAGATAAACACAAGTCAAAGTTCAATTTGATAAAAAAAAAAAGGTATTTTTATGTTAACACGAGTATAAAGCGATTGTGATGCAGGGCATGTTTAGGAAACAACCAAATACGTAATGCGTGGGGTGATTTTTCAAAGGTTCGATTGAAAAAGTGTGAAGAAACCGTGAATAGATTATAAGAGAAGAGTCGGAGGCCCTATGCAGTAATGGGACCTAAGTGCGTCTTAGGGCAGAGCCCTATGCGCGTAGACATGCAGAAATTATTCTAAACGACAGGACACTTGCATCATGGCTTTTATGGAATTGGGTGAAGCATAGCTGCGATTGAGGCCACACTGGCCTTTCTTTCATGCTTCCTTCCAACCTGAACTATGAAGGGACGGAGAGAAATCGGCATAGACGCCGTAAAACCCTTTCGACAGAAAATAATTTTAAACTTACACGTATTTTATGAAGTAGAAAGTAGGTTTCCACTATAACAGGGAATGGGAACCAATAATCTTGGTTAAAAATGTGTTTGAAACACACTAGACGAGCAAATTATGGAAAGGCATGACGGGAAGGGGGCGGGCCTTTTTTTTTATTGGTCGCGACTGGAATTTTTTTGTTTGTAGTAAGTGGTGTGTGTTCAACTTTTTCACCTACTATGTTTAGTTAGGTGGTCATGTAAGGTTGGTATATTATTTTGAAAGAAGTTGGTTGGAAACGCGCATTCGCAGTTGTGATGGTCGCCCACAAACACATCCGCAGGGACCACGGCCACGCCCGTCCACAGACACTCGTGCCAGACGTCACCTTAAAGCGACTCGTGTATAGCCCCGTGGAGTCGGCGTTCGGCCTGCCGCACGACCCCCAGATCAAGCGACATTTTAGACACCGTAATTTGGGATGTACGGATTGATCCTGAACTCCAGGTACAAGCCTTGCGAGACGATTCGTTATGGCAAATGTGGTAGAAAACACAATGCGACTTGTGACCGAACATTTCTAGTAAGGGAGAGACATCCTTAACAATTTGTAATTAAAATTACGTTTTGCGAAATGCCAGGTACTACATGAGGTGAGCAACGAATTAATGATCTGATATGTCATTATGTGAACGTTTGGCTGGTTTTAGTATCGTCCGTAATTAGGTTGCATACCTGGCAGACAATTTGCGACGCCCTTTCAAACGTTGCGTGTTTTCTCGGAAACAGTTCGCCTGAGAGTGTTACGACAATACAAAGTGTTGTGTCCCTTTAATGTTCACATGATTCATAACAATTCTTAAACACCCACGAATAACATACTTTTGTTGGTTAATTTAACAACTAGATATATCTGCCGCAAAATGTTAACAGATGACCGATATAAAATTAGGCTAACGCTATTCACAAATTTGTTCTTTCATCTCACGCAGTTTCTGACTTGAAAATAACTCATTTTAATTCCCAATTTTCAAACGCGTGTCCCTTACTTATAGTTCCCGCCTACCTAATGCTTTAACTGCGCTGCAGATGTTTGAAATACACGTTTTTACATGAAACTATTAAACGTGCGTCCAATGTGCTTGTGCTGATCTACGAAAAGAACACACACTTCAGACGAGAGCTATTGAGTACTTTCAAAATGTCGGGCACGTTAGAAACACCATTTGTCAGTACTCCACAGTGGATAAAAACGGCTTTTTCATGGCGCTGTATCTCAAAATATACACGTCAGATACATAGAGAACTACTCAAGGGCCTTGCATTGAACCTTCCTACAGACTTTACACGAGTAAAACAATATATATTAAGTTAGAGCCGCTCAGGACCTATGTCACAGTTACAGTGTAGATTTCGTTGTTCTCTGTTTACATGGCAGTTGATAGTTTGAGTCGTTCGCGTGGATTTAGAATTGATGGCACGCGTGTTTTTACTGTGGCCTCGCTCGACACTGAACGTCAACACCGACTTCCATCGGGCCGAGTCAGCAAATAAAGGAGAGCGACGCGTTGGGGTTTCGACATCAATCGAAACAGATATTTGTTTTTATGAAACATGAAGCGTGAAACTTGGCAATGATTGATTTTCAAGTAAGTAAGGCCGAACGCTAGCGGAGTAGTGGACCTAACTTTCTGCACACTAATTCCGAATCGGTGAAAATTTCACTATTTCAATTGGTCACAGCACCGACTGAAAGTACGGTCGTTCTTGAGGCTTTCCGCTTTTGAATCGGTGAATTTTTGCTGAAATGCTTCACCAGTTAAACAAGTGGTTTTCTTTCAATGAAATTGCACAACTGATTACGAGTGGCTTAACTAGGCGCTGATAAAATGGTGAATTCCGAGGACAGAGACAGAAAATTTTAATGCAATCCTGCTTAAGTGTACATGCTTGTTCTATCGCGTTTGCGCAAGGCGCAAGATCCAGCACTGACATGTTGTGAATGGTTATGATTGCGAAGACAAGATAAAATGGCTGCTACGTCTCCTGGTAAATGTTTACATGGGGTAAGTAAATTTACCATTTTCCTTTTGTGTTCCATTGGCGCTGGACTTGCCGTTTTAGGACTTGCATTAAATGTTCATCAGTTGTAATATTGTATCTACCATATTTGCAGTATTTATTTAACAATGTGTATTTTCCGAATTAGAATCCAAGTAAGGCTATATAGTTTAGGTTCAGTAAATGCTTATGTCCGTCATCTTTAATTACTAATAAGGCATCCTGAAATTTATTTCTTAATGGTTTCGATGTCGTCGATCGTCGACACACGTAGTCAGTAGGTTGCACTCTCGTCTGTGGCGCAAGGTGTTCCGGGTTCGAATCCCGGCGAGGGCAAGAGTGTGTTGTGTTGGTTTCATGTTTTTGTAACGAGTTATGGGCCAATTTTTTTTCGTGACGTTTCTACACGCTACACTAATTAATTGCCAATTATTGACCAATTTTAATTACGAAATGGTTACGTAACGCGATTTTGTCTGCAAAATCGATTACGTAGGTGTGTTCTCGTGGTTTGCTATTCTGCTACTTTACTGCTATTTCTGCTGTGTTTATGCTAGTTGCCGTTCGTTTTACCGAAAGCACTTTTCTCGTATGCTGTACGGTGGCGGTAGCAGTTGCTATCTGTTCTATGAAAAGCAGGTATTTCTGCTCTTGCTCGCAGAGGTACAGCAGAAATATCAAAACAGCAAGGTGAAAAAAAAATGGCCGCCAAAATAAAGTTACAAACGTTGAGTCTTGAGAGTGGCAATTGCGAAAAGTAATTAGCTTTTACTCAGATTGATGAAGAGAAGATTTTTGAGTATCCTGTAAGAAGTGCACATGGATATGCACTTAGTAGTGAAAATAATTAAGACACATTTATCCTCGAAAGTAAGTTACCTTAAGTTGCCAAAATTTTTAATACACGTAAATTACACAAATTACACACGGGCAATAATGATTACCGACATTTTAAAATAAAATTGTGTTTATTGATTGCCGACGTGCTAGTTTTGATACCTGCCAAATGCTGAAGTTTGGAAGTAGGTATTGATTCTGCTCTGCGGCGTGAGGCGCCAGCACATGATGCTAGCCCTCAGTGATAGGGCGTAGGAATACGTCGACACTGCTGTCTCTAGGTCCAATTTACTAATAACATACACTTTATTTGTGAGTTCACATAATCGAGTTTTATTGTTGCTTGAACAGGTTAACTGGTACATGAACTCACGAGACAAACTCCCCTCCCCTTTTTCTATGTAGGCTACGTATGGTTTGACGCCGCGACTGGCGTCGTGGGGGGGGGGGGAAGATTCTTCACACTTGGTGTAGAACTACTTATCTGACACTGCTGCGCTGTCTTCCCTCGGCTGGCGGCTTGGTGGGGCGTCCCGACGCCTGGCCTCGAAGTTCCTCATTCTCGGGTACACACAGGACTCTGCGTTTGACGACGTCGGACTGGCTTTTCTCGGATTCTTCCCGCCGCACGTCCCGTTTGACGCCCTCCGACTGATGTCGACGTCGTGATGCATTCTCGATCCTCGACTGACTCCGACTGATGTCGACGTCGTGATGCATTCTCGATCCTCGACTGACTCCGACTGACTGACTGACTGCTCGATCCGCGATTGACTGACTGACTGACTCGTTCATCGCACTGGCTTCGTCTGGCTCCGACCCGGACGCCTCGCTTCAGGTCCCCCGACTCACTGGTTCGACGTGTCTCAACTGACTGCCTTGTTGCTCCCCCCCTTCGCGTGGTTTTGTAGCGTCCATCACCATATTCAACTTCCCCCTTATCTGCACATGGTCCGGGGTGCTTGTCGTCCCCCCGGGTCATAAAACACGTGGCTGCTGCTCGTGTGGTCCGCAGCCGGCGTGGTGTCGTCCCTTGGTTCTGGCCTGGAAGTTTATTGTCCCGTTCTGCACGCACGTCCGCTAAAAGCTCTCATGGTTTATTGCGGTACAAGCCCGGGATAGATGCAGCTGGTGGTGGGATCTCTGTGTCCCTTGGGCAGCTGCAAAATGCAGCTGTGTCCGCGCCCTGATACCTTCCGTTGTCTCCGGATGTCGTCTGCACGTGCAGGAACAGTTGCACGTGCAGAAACATTTGGTAGCGCACCTTTGCAGCTGCGAGGCTCCTGGCGTCACTCTGCCGGCACGTCCACAAAACCCTTAATCCTTATTGCGGTCGTCCGCCGGCGAGCTTCGCCAGAGCGTGTGTTCTGACGAATAAAATATAAGGACGCAGAATGCGTCAGTTTTCTGCTGTTCGGCGTTCGTGCTGTCCTGTCTATAGCAACTGCTATTTTTGCTACTTAGCTGCTCGTGAAAAATCTCACTTGCTCTCAGATCGTCTCAGATAGTTGAAAAAGCATTCTTACGCGAAAAAACCCCTTGATTTTGTAATTTTGAGTTTTGAATTTCACCAACTTAGAAGCTGACAAATTACCAAATACAAAATTCCGAATAACCTCAACAGAAGTTTTGCTGATTTTAATTTTAAGGTAATTACATACACGGGCAAGGTTACTGGATTAAACGTATGTGTATTGTACTTGCAATAACTATTCTACAAAGCAATTTACTGAAACATTCGTAAAAATTGGTATTTTTTAATAATATAATTATTGTTTTTGGAAAAATGTCACGCCATAATTTTTTTTATTTGTCTATATTAAATTTGAAATGTTGCTTAGACAATTTTCCGGAATAAATGACAGTTAAAACCATATAGTGTTTTAATTTTTAAGTAATTTATAATGTTAATAATTTATTATGATATAGTATTCTTTAAGTGATTGTATTTTATTTAGTAGTCAATACTTAAACATTTAAACTTGTTCACGGGTATTTCAAACATACATTTTCGTATTGCAGGTGCTATAGAAAAAAACGGCTGTGGCCGCTGATTTGTGCTACTGAGAAGACTCGTGAGTTCTTGCAAATTCGTGCATGTCTTTGTAGCGAGTAAAGGGCCTCACTTTGAACGAGCCTAAAACGTCATGCACATTAGTTGGTGGAAACCACACACAGTAAATGCACAACGTGCCCTTTGATTATTTAGATTACGCCAGCCAAGGATCATAACCCGCCAACCAGCTGTATTTGAATTTCCTTTTTATTTGGACAGCATCCTTAGTAAAGTCATAATTTGGAGGTGACGACCAACAATGTTTAAAAATTTCCATTCTTTGAGATGAGGTCATACTAAACGAACGCCTACGCCAGTGACCTACGTCATTCCTAAAATAAGCTTGAACCTGTGCACCAAAACCAGATGGTAGCGAAGATCCACTCGATGCAGCCAAAACAGCAACATGTGCAGGTGCAGTTGCGCTAGGGTCAGCGCTAGTATCTGCAACATTCTGCTTCGAATTTTCGTCTCCGCCGCTATCACTTTCGCCACTGCTTTTATCTGGTTGCTTCCTCTTCTGTCTCGCTAAAAGAAAATAACTAACCTTTTTGTTATTAGGTATTTAATTTTATATCGCATTGCAACTGCCATAAGGGCGTATCCTAACAAAAATACTGCTGAAAAGGTATAATGTCGTATAACTTTTTTTTTCATTAATCGGTTTAATTTTGATGAAGAAATATAGAAATTAAAAAACAAATTTTTACTAAATTTTGAATTTTTACATCGGGGTACTCTTAATGCTCTAGCCATTGCATTTTGGTGACGCTCTTGTGTCGAGTCCCTTATTAGTCTCAACTCGTGATCCCGTTANCCCCCCCCCACTTTTCTCACTCAGCACTAGCACTAGGACACAATTTTTCTAGCATACCTTCAAACCAAGAGGAGAGTTTTAGGTTCTAGGTAGGAAAGAGACGTAATTGTGTCTCAGGGTAGACACCCATACGCCTAAGCATGCAGAAAATGTTCAAACTACAAGGACACATGCTCGCGGCTTCTCTGCGTTTGGGAAACATAGCCGCTTGCCTCTCATGCTTACTTCTAAAGTTATTTTAACACAAGCGAAGTTCACTTCAAATCTTTAAAAATTTATTTAATTCAATTTATTGAATGCTGGATGACGTTACTCAGGCGTCATATTCGCTGCCATTTTCTCTTTCGGGCCATTGTATTACTCAAATTCCTTCCAAGACTTTAGTTTAGAACACGTTCTATATTTTCTTGAACCCAATTTTTAAACTAGCAGTCCGAATTATTAAAAAAAAGTTATAAATATAAAGTGTAGTGTCTTAATATTGCAGTTTATACAAATTTTAGCTACAAAAAAAATTTGCATACATTTATTTAATGCAAAGTAAATAAAGCCTTTTAGAAACAGTATGTTCTGATTATGAGGAATTGTTTATGTAGTGCATAGTTTGTAAATATTTTAAAAAGTTGATAAACGTATTTATATATTATTTTTAATAAATATGTGTGAAACATTTTAAGTTGCCGGTTTATTATTTTATTGAACACAGCTGTATGTGTGAAATACCTTCGAAAACTTCGAAGTAATAATTCAATTTATATGTAATTAAATCCAGTGAAATGCATGTGAAACACTTTCTATATTCAATCATTTGAATTCAACTGATAAAATTCTATAAAATATTAGGCTGTGTGAAATGTCTCTAACCTAAACTACAGAGGGAAGGGGGAAAAACGGCATAGACATCGTAAAAACACATTGACAGAAAATAATGGCAAAATTGCATGCAATTTATGAAGTATAAAGATAATCGGTATTCAAAGTGTTTGAAACACTAGAAGGGAAAACAACTTTGGGAAAGGGTAGTTGAGGGGGGGGGGGACTTTATTTAGTCTTACGCGCTGGGATTATTTCCTTTTTTTAAGACAGGTGTGGGTGCACCCCCAAATGCATTATTAGGGATACTATTGCAAAGCTCAGTTATTATGTCCAGTGACAGCTGTGTAAACGAGCTGCTGATGATTCCTGCAATGTTTGTAGGATGAAGTCGCTGTCACTTGTGATCGCAGCTGCGACACTGGCTGCAGTGGTTGCCACTGACGATGAGGACTCCCACAGCAAAGCACACCATTTCCGCACCAACGAAATTCTCTCCGGACTGAACAAGGTAAGGCTCGTGTGATTAGCTACCGTAAGTTGCTTCACTAGTCTCTATATAACTTTTGTCATTTTGCAGCAACCAGAAAGTTATTTTCTTCACAATCAGTCAATTGGTAATTCTATGACAAGTCGATCCAACCAATATAAGATTTTCAGCATAGCTGATTATGGGAATTAATTTACTTGTATGTACTATTTTGCTCAGTCTTCACGATATTTCATCAAAATATTTTTTATTATACTGAAAGTGGCTTTATATTTCTCTTCTTTTTTCATCTTTATTTTGATGGAATGTCAAACTTGCTTGCCTACAATACCTCAAAATTCGACAGTAGTAGGTAGGAATAAAGGTAATTAATATTTTTAAGTAGTCTATCGTAAATATTTTACACTAGTATCATAATAGACTAGCCCTCAACGTGAATTCATCTCCCTCTCATGCGAACGCACGCTCTATGTATGTAATATACAGAATGTTTCATAATTTCATGGACAAACTCTGCCTGCATATTCATCATGACAAAAAATATGATAACAAACATATGGCTTATAGTATAAAGTGCTTCCCAAGGTCGGTACATGCACTTGAAGGTGTTTGAACACAGAAAAACTCTGCAGCTTATTCCTCACGAAAATAAAAGACGAAATGTATGTACACTTTTTCTCTACAGTAATTTTTAAGGTAGATGTGCGCCCTTGCAAAAGTCTGATTTAAAATGCCTTCCTGCGCTTTGTGTTTTGTCTACTTGTCAGGCTACACACATCCGGTTTTGAGAGTTCTGAATAAGTTTTTGTAAAACTGTTCACCTGCGTGTGTTCCAACAATACTGCCTTTTTTAATATTTCAGACTTCCTGATTGTGATAAGATGTCTTAAAAAATATGCGTACACCTTAGGATTTTAAAGTTTCATCCAAAAATAAGGTGCCAACCCCATTTTCACCATGAAAGACGATGGTATTACCGACAATGTTTTCACAGGTGTAAGATATCCGTTATAAAAAACACCATTATCCGATTTGTGGCTTAATCGCAAGTAGTTTTTGATATTTGTAATGGAAAGCATTTTAAAATTATATTTTTAGGGGCGCATAACAAGCATTATTATTACTTATGGGGAAAACCGATACATATATTTTCGGCTTATTTTTACGTTCGGAATACCCTGTTGGAGTTAGTCAGTGTTGTTCAAAAACACCCAGGTATACACAGACATACGACTCAAGCTCACAGCAAAAATTAGTTTGCATTCTTGGCATTCTCCTCAATTACTTCGGTTCCGAGTGATTAAGTTTCATATGCACCCAACGTCGAAGCCTTTACGATAAATGCAACCGTGGGATATATTTTCTTACTCCCGTTCCCCCCAACTTGCCGTATTCATCACATTCATCATTATGAAAATGGAAAATAGAGAGCCGCATCTATTTTTCCCCCCCACACACCTAATAACATTTAAACACGTGAATTGAACTTCACATATCTCGGTCCACATGTGGTATTTATCAAGTTCACCTGACTTTTATAGTTTTCAATCACAATGGGTACTTATTTTCAAAATGGCAGCAATTTTAATCTTTGCGGCACTATGTTATATCTCTGGAACTATTTTACCGATTTAAACCAAATTTGGTATGTTGATAGCGCAAATTTAGAGGAAAATAATGATAATATAGGCCATTTTGGAAGATGAAACATTAAGAACTAAGTTTTTACATTATATCTCTGGAACGACTCAAACAATTGCTGTCAAATTTGGCAAATAAGTAATACTACTGTATGGTCTGTCTCATAAATCCTGTATCAGCTGATGCACGAACGAACAAAATATAATATTACGTTGGCTATTCTGTGTGCACTGCTGACGCACATAACACAAGCAGAAAATACGCGATAGAAAGAGTTCGTAGATTAATTAATACATTTTATTTTACATGGTCACAAAACCGTGGCTGTTAGTGTTACAATCTAAACTTCGTGATAAAAGTAGGAATGTCTAGGTGCTAAAAATGAAATACACAATAAAACGATTCATATCGAAATGAAACTAAACTTCAAAACCTTTTTCACGTCTCCAATCATGCTTTCCATACGTGCTTGATATTAATTCCAAAAGCGTACAGAAATATTGCATTATAGTTTATTAATTTTTATAGTAATTTGACGAAATAGATTTCAAATTCGTGTCGTTCCGAGCCAGTAATAGAAAAACAGTCAACTTTTAAAAAGACGGGATCAAGAGTCAGGCCTTGCTGCTATCTGTTGAGCAACACATACGGCTCACAACTCGCCCTGTCATGCCTCGCGCGCCATCTGTTCGCTCATTCCCGAAGTATTACCAGCCAGAAAAGAGTAGCTTACATGTGTGATATATAACAAATTTACGAACAGATACCAATAGTTTTATTTTTCCGCGAGCTGTGCGTAATTTTTGAAGTAACATATATTTCGTGTACAGTTATTTTGAGTACTAGTAATTTCTATTCGGCTGGTAATCGTTCTTCTACGTAAATTATACGCCATATTGTTCTCCCGAAAACCCATTTCCTTGTTCCCGTGTTGTTACTATATTGTATTGATAAAACGAAGAAAGTGGGGCATGAGTGAATAGTTTTTAAGCTATTCTTACGTTATTCCACATCACATATTTCCAACTCGAACTGGATTAGCTGACAGCGTGTTGATAAAAAATGCAGCTTCCGCTTGACACACCAGCTGATGGCGAAAGCATACATAAAGAAAAAGTAAACATTGGCGCTGCTTTCATCGAACTGTCAAAATCTTGCCAAGTTACATGAGACAGAGAGTAGGCCACGTTAATACTTGCAAATTAAATGGATAAGGTACTAGTTTTCAAAATGGTTGTCATATAAATATTTTACAGTTAATTTACTATATATACCATACAGTATGACCAATTTCTATCAAACTTGGTATGCTGTAAGTATATATTACGAGTAACAAATGTGTCATTAAGTAACCTCTTTGGTCTGCCATTTTGTATGATAGCATCATATGAAAAATAACGTTTTGCCAGATCTCTAGAAAACATTAACTGATTCCTACCAAATTTGACAAACAAGTAGTTCTATGATAGGACATGTAAATGGATACTTCTTATGTACGCCTAGTAATTATTTTCAAAATTGTGGCCATATAGATATTTTAATTGGGTATATAGAATGATCTAATACAAACCCGCTTTGTCTTTATTAATGCAGATAACACTACGTGAGAAATTTGAGCTTTTATGCCACATGTCTGGGACCTTCAGCCGATTTCTGCCGAATTTTGCACACAATTAGTGCTACAGAAAACCACGTAAACTTACACATTTGAAGTGTGTATGACTTTATTTACGGTATGAATGTCATATAAATAATTTAGATAAGTTGCTTTTATCTATTGAACAATTTACCGTATTTAAAATAAACTTTGTATGCTGATAGTATCCATTAGAAATATCTAATACCGTTATAAATACTCTATTTTGGCCGTTTTTTTAAGGATATTGCCTGGTCATAAAATGTAACATTTATGCCATATCTCGGGAACTCAACTAATTACCACCAAATTTTTCACATAAGTAGTACTGCAGTAGGTCATGTAACCAATTAAATAATTTCAGGAGCAGGAGAAAAAAAACTTAATGCCCAGAGCCTTGTTTTGGGAATTTATATACAATAGTCCCAAAAGAGAAAATAAAGCTTTTATGCCATATCCCGGTTATCAGTCAACCTATTTCCACCAAATTCGACACACACTTAGTGCTACGGTGGGCCATGTAAACTTGCATGGTTTAAGTGGCTCACACCTACTTGTTTTCAAAATGATGTTCCTGTGAATATGAGGTTGGTAAACCCAGTCCACCAAAATTTTAGACTGATTACAACCTAACATAATGCTCCGAAGTCTACCTCTGTAATGCAGTTCGATACACGCCATCCTAAGGTACGAGGTGTTCCGGGTTTGAGTCAGTAAGACATGCGTGTGTGTGTGTAATTGTCTCACTAGTATATCATTTTTTTCTGGTTCCATCTTTAATGATATCATTATCAATGAGACATTAAGTCCCGCCTACCATCTAAAGAACTTCATCAAAATGATTTGCATCCATGTAGAGGAAATTAGGCTCATTTAGTTACATTGGTAGCTTCTTGTTATATTTTAAGCTCCAAGTAGTGCTAGTACAATGCCCAGATTTCGTCAGCCAATTCTTTGAAAGTTTTATATTAATTTATTGTTTGCAGAGTCATCGTTACGTTCATTTTAAATGGAAGAACTATTCCTGAAATAAGATTTTTTATTGCGCTTTTGTTGTAGTATTTTATGAGTAAATAGTACATTATAATTCAAAGTAAATTATAGCACGTGCATGAAAATGTTCCTTTTTCTTATAGTATATGTATTGATGTATATTATTTCGTTTTGCGTAAAGTTGTGTAAACATGGGTCTGCGTCGCACTTGACTTCAGTGGCGCGGAGTAAGTATGTATCGCAACTTTCGCGGGCCGCTTGGAGTCCACCAACCTGAAAGAGTGTGAATAAGAGAGTGGAGGCTGGGAAAAGATGGGACAGTGAAGCGAATGTCGTTTACAAAGAAGAGGCGTCATGGCAGAGCGTCCGGGCCATTTCAGCAACATTTATTCCTGCCGATGCAGAATCTGGAAAACACAGAACTCTCGACTTTATAGAATCCCTCGAATTCTTAAAACTGCGGCTATGCGATGGAGCAAAATACACTGTAGGGTTTTGTTAGCACATTGCAGTAAGTTTTGCGAAATGATGATCCTTTAAATCCTTTGGCAACAATTCAACTGATAGGAATACTACATTCTATACCGGATGTTTTTGAACAACACCTAAAAACTCCGGCAGGTTTATTCCTTACGAAAAACTAAGATTTTAACTTTATGCGCCACTTTTTTCTTAACTGATTACTAATAGAGTAATGAAACCCCAACAATGGAATTCTAAAATGCTTTTCGTCCAATACGTCAGAAACTACTTGCAATTAAGCAACAAATTTGTGAATTGCGTTGTATAGAACGGAGATTTTAGACTTCTGAAACGTGGTTGGCAATATGGTCCCCCTTCGTGGTGAAATGGGGGTTGGCATAATTTTTGGATGAAACTGTAATGCCATTTTCAAGAGATATATGTGCTAAAGTTGTATTAATGTTTGAAAATTCTACCTGTGCAATGTTTACATACTTACTTGCACATTTTACCAAACATTATTACCCAAACATAGTCAATATTCTACCCGTAAACAGTTCATATTAATAGTTTTATCGTAGACAATATAATGGTTTATCTGACTGTAAAATTAGCTTACACATGCATTATTAATCAGCGACCAGAACTGCTCGCACTGTTAAATCATATGTTAACACAGCTGTTTTGAACATGAACTGTGCACACATATTTCAAATGTATAAAGTGAAGTTCTGATTTTAATTCAATTTGTTGCCTGTGTAACTTTAAATATATAAAATAACGTGCTGCGTTAGTATTACCAGCTACAAATTATATCAAATAAAAAATGTTTAAACTGTTCAATATTTTCAATAAAAAAATGTATTACGAACAAGCGAATGCAAAGTAACTACCGGATAAGGCTATATTTCTGAACATGTTATAGTAGTTCACAGGATTTAAAAAGAAATGTGCAGTCAATTTGTACTAAAAATTATTTTTTTACTAAAAATTATTTTTTAGCTACATGTACCAATTTTTAATCTTACCAGGATAATATCCCCGACATAAAGTCACAGATTCCTCATACGTCCGCGGTGGCTAGGCGGATTGACTGCCCGCCTCCCACCAAGGTGAACTGGGTTCAATCCCCGGCCGGGCCACTCCCGGATTTTCGCATGTGAGAATCG
This sequence comes from Clitarchus hookeri, assembly GCA_002778355.1. Lineage (NCBI taxonomy): Eukaryota > Metazoa > Arthropoda > Insecta > Phasmatodea > Phasmatidae > Clitarchus > Clitarchus hookeri. Next base: position 628,340 of record NQII01000180.1, on the reverse strand, counting down.
TGGCCGAAAATGCCGCTGGTCGGTGGGTTTTCTCGGTGATATCCAGATTTCCCCGCCCCTTCATTCTGGTGCTGCTCCATTTTCGCCTCATTTCATCCTCATCGGCTCTCAAGACCTTGTAGTTAAGAGCCGCCCAAATCTCTCAACTCAACTCATGTGCGCAAATGCCGTGGTGTCACGAGACTGGGAGCCGAAACCTCGCGTTACTCGCTCGGCTCAGACAAATATGTTTAAATAATTATTGTGTAAATTTGTCAATTACGCCTCAGAGTACTTGTACTTATAGTTATTTTTTTGTTATTTAGCATAGTAAAGGGCAGTCGAATTGACCAATACCCCCATGATTTGCAAATAAACATCGAAGAGATTGACTTGTCATGTGAACCTGGCGGTGGCGTGCGAGAATAGACTGCTTTCAGCTATGGGAGATGGAAAACAGTGACTGACATGCAGTACTTGTGGATTTTATAACACGCGTTTGATGGGGAAGAAATGTAATGCCAATAAATGAACACCAGATGTTACTGCCCAGCTATCTAATGTAAAAATACGGAGGAAAATTGTATTTGATGGCCTTTCCCTAAATCACCAAAGCGTGTTGTTTCGGTAGATGAGAAATGTTGATGTGTTCACAAACATGATCATTTTTAGCCTACTTTCAGAAGGAAAGAGAGGCTTATTATATCACTTTCCTGTGTGTATGTGTGTGTATGTGTATGTGTGTATAGATATATATATATATATTCCGCCCTTTCAATTTTTGAACTCTTTAACAGAATTTCACCAAACTTAGTGCACATATAAAACCTAGTACGGACACCTGACTTTTAGTTTTCGACCACGCCAGGGATTTCCTTTCAAAATGGTGGCCATTAAAAGATTTCGTGTAAAATGTAATATTTTGGGAACCATTGAACCGATTTAAACCAAATTTAGTATGCTGGCAGACCATTGTGTAATCATTAAAATTTGAAATGGTTATTGTTGTTAATCCGTCATTTTGGAAAATAGCACCAATTTAAAAATTAAATATCGTACTTTGTATCGAAAATAAGTCAACCAATTTTAATCCAATTTGGAATGCAAGTAATACTATGGTAGGCCATGTGAACTTAAGTGATTGAAATAGATTAGTTATTATTTTCAAAATGGCGGTCATACGAATGTTTTAAGTATATTTTGTATATCTGCCATACCATTTAACCAATTTTTACCCAATTTTGTGAGTGAGTGAGAGTGTTTGTGAGAGTGTTTGTGAGGGTGTGTGTTAGAGAGAGTGTGTGTGAGAGAAAATTTGGGCGGCTCTTAACAACGAGGTCTTGAGAGCCGATGAGGGTGATTGAGGTGAGTATGGAGCAACGCTGGAATGAAAGGGCGGGGAAACGGGAAATCCCTGAGAAAACCCACCGACCAGCGGTATCATCTGGCATGGTTCTCACATGTGAAAATCTGGAGTGGCCCGGCCGAGGATTGAACATGGTTCACCCTGATGAAAGGCGAGCAGGCTAACCGCTCAGCCCCCGCGGCCCATTTGTATACTGCAGGTATATATTACAAGTATCATATATACCAACAAATAACCACTTTTGTCGGCTATTATGGAATATAGTACCATACTAATAAAAAAAATTATGTCATAGCTCTGAAAATAATTAACAAATTCCTACCAAAATTGGCAAACGAGTAGTACTGATCCATTTTTACCTTAAAATGCTATATCGTCGAAACCATGTAATCAATTTCAACTAAACTGTATATGCTGGAAGTATATATTGTAACCATAAACTGCATGCACATAAACCATATTTTGTCCGCCATTTTATAAGATAGCACCAGTAAAGTTTTTTTGCCATATCTCGGGAAACAATTGACATATTACTTCCAAATTCGGCAAACTAATAGTACTGCAGCAGGTGGTGTAAAATGGTATATTTTATGTAGGTTAGGCACTTATTTTCAAAATGGTGGTTAAATAAATAGTGTAGTTAAGTATATTTTATTGAAGAAACAAATTCCAACTTAACTTTGTATGCTGGCAGCACCTATTACAATCATATTTGTCTATGAAGAACCACATTTCTTTGCCATTTAGTAAGATAGCCCTACCAATAAAAAAATTATGATTTTATCTCTTATCTCGGGAATCAATCGCTCCATTCGTACAAAATTGGGCGAAGATGTGTACTGCGGTAGACCATAATAATAAATGTTTTTTTATATAGTAGGAGACGCTTATTTTCAGAGTAGTGGCTATAAAATAATTTTTTTTTTCGGCAATATTTGTGAAACTATGTAGTCTATTTTAACTTAACTTTGTATATTGGCAGCATGCAATCATCGAAATCGCTACTATTTTACTTTTTTGTCCTCCATTTATGATCATCGTCACATGAAAATTATGGAGGTTTCATGCCATGTTTCGAGGACTAATCAACCGATTCCAAACAAATGTTACACTGGAATATTTCAAATAAATTTGTACCAAATTGTGCACACCATAAATGCTACAGAAGGCCATGTTAACTTTCATGATTTAAATGGGTCATACAACGATGTTCAAAATGGCAGCTTTATATATCATATAGGTAAATTTGACATATATATAAAATAATTTAACCAAATTCAACCCAAATTTGTATACAGACAGTATACAATAGAATAAGCGTCGTATTTAGAGACTTTTCCTTGCAATTTTATACTATAGCATCAAATAAGAAAATAAAGTTTTTATGTCATATCTCAGGGACCAAACATCATATTTACATCCAATTCTGTAGGCTATGTAAACTTACATGTTTTATGTGGCTCAGTCACTTATTTTCAAAATAAAGGTCCTTTAAATATTTTAGGTTAGTAAGCCTATCATTTGAAACATTAGACTGATTAAATCCGAAGTTGATGCTCCGAGTATGACCTTAATTATGCAGTGGATTGCACGCTAGGTCATAGTAACAGGTTTTCTGGGTTCATGTGCTGGGTAAGGCATGTGTGTTTTGTAATTGTTTCACTACTGTTGCATAAGTTGCTGGTTTCATTTCTAAAGTTATTGCTTTCAAGGTAAAGTCAAGTCCTTCCTACCAACTAGACTTTTAAGAAATTATTTAAAAATAAATTGTACCCATGTTGAGGAAAGTTGGCTCGTTAGTTATATCAGTAAATTCATGTAAGAAGTCTAAACTTCCGCCAAACTAAATGTACTTGCATACAAATAATAACTAATCTAATTTAACATTATTTCCCATTATAAAATTTCCCTATATAACATTCAAAAATTCATATACGTACATCACTGCACACACAAAGAAACCTAAACAACTGATAAGCAAGTAAGTAACGAGGCTTAAGCTGTTCTGTGTAAGTGATACAATTGACATATCATACGTATAAATTCTCTGCAGCTTGTTAAAAATATTTTTCTAGCTTTACTGCTCGCTACGCAAGTTTCCATAGGAACATAATTTCAAAAGTATGTTCCAATAAGATAGTGAAATAATGTGATCTTTGGTACAGATAAAATTTGGAATGCGGCCAATGTTAATTTTCAGTGTAAACTGGATATTTTAATTCTTAACTGGAGGAAGTTGTGGAATAATATGCTTATTTTTATTAATAGTTTGCGTCCTAAACAATTATGAGTTGCAAGGTTCCATTAAAATGTTACGAACTTAAAAATTTTACATTTCCAATAAGCGATTAGTGCATTGTAAAACAAATGCTCAGTTGTCAGGGTTCGAAATTGTGCATTATTCTTCGTAGTGGATGCCTGTGGTTCATGGGACTGCGGTGATATGTTCTCAAGACATCGCCTTTAAGAGCCGCCCAAATTTCTACACTCGCCCTGTGGTTCATCCATGAATTCTAGAGTTATGACAGATGACTTCGATTCTCACATAATCCCGGGTTTATGTGCAAAACCTGTTAGGAAAAATATAGATTCTTTTTTGTAGGATGTGTTAATAATTTTTAGCTAAATATTTTATATAATTATCAAACTTCATTCAAATTGTAGGGGGACATTTTTATTTCTTATTAGATGACACAAAAGTAATATTTACAACTTCAATTTAAGGCGATAAGAAACTATTTTTTTAATTTTTAATGTTAAAAACGTTTTCTTGGAATTCATCCTTTCGTCCTTAACCTAAAGTAAATATTTCATGATTTTGCCAAATATAGGGAATTGTTTCTTAAAATGTTTTCTCAGATTTTAGATATATATATAACAAGAGCACAGAAAGCATATTTTTACTGTTGTTTATCGTTACACCACTTGTTTCAGCTGGACTTCTGCGATTACACAAATAATTTAAGTTCAGTCCTGTGTTATAAAATTTTTGAAACTGGAAGGGGAAACTACTTAGGGTAATATAATTTTTTCTAGCATAGCTTCTTTAATGGAAGATATCAGGAAAATTATATTCTTACGGAGTGAAAATGTGCTTCATTAGGAGTATATTCTAAAACGCATTCACATTCCAATACATTGTTTAAAGTATAACGTTATAAATTCAGATATTTGTTTTTCTGCATATCATAGTATTGTGATGATAAATTATTATTAGCACATTCCCTATATGTTATGGCCATTCTTGTGGTAATTCAACACNCCCCCCCCCCACCTGTTCACTCCTCCTTCTATATGTGCCACATATACATAACCAACCTATTTGCTGAATTAATTCACTGAAATCTAAAACAAACACAATTCTTACATTGCTATGCACACGTAAAATTCTTTTAATCACCATTTTTACTTCCTGGTAGAAGCTATCGTGCTGTTCCTACCATGACTTTGCTTATCCCCTATTCTTCCTGCCCCTCTGCGGTTTAAGGCATCCTGCAGGACACACGGGGGAAGCGTATCCTGGCGACTAAGTTCACTTAAGGTGGTATTGTCAGTTATTCCCAGCTTCGAAAGTTATCAACATAACTGTTGTTCGCTCTACGCTCTTCATGATAGAGCAGAAAATTGTCACTAGGGAAAAATATTTAAAATGGATTGTGTACTTATGATTAAATGTTTATAATTTAACCAGTAACAATATTTTTAAAAATTAATATTTAAATTTTGGTAGAAGTATTCGTTTTAATATCCTGAAACACTGCGTGTTTATGCTCAATGTGTACAAAGTGTAATCAATTCGCTAACAACACAAAATAATTTTTGAAATTATTAACTGATCAAGTGCAGGACCACAATCCTATCCTCGCCTGATATAGAACTGATGATGAACCCACACTGTCCATTCAAATATTCACAGTAACCAGTCACTGAGCCAACAAAGCTCAAACACAATTGACCAAATGCAAACTCTACTGTTCGTTCGGAAAGCTTCTTTAGTTGCTTGTTTTTTTATTTTATTTATTTGTTTTTCTGTGTACAGTTGAGTTACAATGTCTGATGTTCCAACCTGTCTACATTCGTAGATATCAGCACCAGAAGAGTAAATGTTTAGAATAACAGTATACCAAGGCACAAATAATATAATTGGAACTGTTACGATAAATGTAACTATACGATGACACTATTGCTATGATAAGGCTGCAAGCATTTTTTTTACAACAGTGATTATGCAAACTTACACGATTTACAGAGAGGCCGCACATTTTTTCTGGATAGCTTTCAACTGGAGTTCTGACTTGCCCCCCTTGTGACTCTTAGTGAGGATAATCAACAGAGGTCTTTTGTTTTTAATATAAATCGAGCTTCGTGGAAGTCGTTTTCTATAACGAGAATGAAGTCTTTAAAATTAATACGGAATAAAAAGTAGAAAGAAAAGTCAAATTTGGATGTGTCCAATAACTCTAAATCGAAAGAGATATACGATTATTTTTACTGTGTACCCTCGCAGAACCAAGTATCGAAAATACACAGAACCGTAGTAGTAACTGTGAATATAACAATTTTATATACCATGTGATATTGTATGTACAGCCACGAGAGCTGTAGGTTTAATTACTCTTTGAAAGTATCGTAGTGAGAATGACGTGTCGTGATTGTATAGTAACTGAAACGTTACGTTCGTTGTAAACAGTTACAATCAGAAAACAGATTTAACATAGGCCTGTTATTACTGTACCGTGACCGTATTACGTCTGTACCACTGACGTAAAGCCAGCCTAAGGAACTGTATGACTTCCTCAATTAACAATTTGATTTTGTTGTCTAAATTTTATTTAAGGTTAAACATGAAACTTTCGACTTGGCTGTGTTTTCCGGGCCTGAAAAATGATTTTGCGGCTAATTTTAGAATTTATGATTGAAAAGAAAAACAAATGATTATTTCTTGACGTACGTGGAGATGAAAAGTAAGTCATTCTCATAGCATCCAAGTTTCAGCCACTGAATAACATGTAGCTGGAAGGAAAATAAGCAATCTTTTAACATAGCTGGTCTCGTATAAAATTATATTCAAACTAGTGAACTGGCCTGGCTTCGCCCAAGTGCAATAGAGTTTTACAGTGATACACTAATAAATAAATTGGGAAAAGATAATTCATTTATGTGAAAACAGAATTATAAAACTATACTATGTTGGCCTAGGTTTTTAACTGATTACGGCAACCCAAAAGTAAGGAAATATTTTTTACCCGATAGCCAAGAAGTAGGGTATTTATGGTTTTTGGAGTGTATCTGTGCAACTATCGCGTAGTTACCATATTTCCGCTTTCGATGTATGAAAATCAAAACATGAGTTTCATCAAGTTGTAACTTTAGAAATAAGTGTACCTAAGTACTACTTTTTGCGCTTGGCTGAGGGATCTTAATCGATCACCAAAGTCAAGCAACGTTCCCAGCGGCACACATTTAAATGGGTGATCGTTTAGTGGCATAACATCTGAGCGCTTCCGGGCTTCAGAGGGCACGTTAAATATTCGGTCCCGGTTGTTATCGATTGATAGCAGTCGTTAAGCCATTTCAGAGGTCCTTGGGTGGCCTGATAAACTCTGACATCGGAGGAAAAGAATAGTTCATTCACGTTCCCAGCCGTTGCAGAATTACGTTTTGTTGTTATTCCACAGGAACGGTACAATTTACCGGGATAAAAAGTATCCTATTTCCTATTCCAGGACCTGAAGTACCTACATGCCAAGTTTCATCAAAATCCGTTCAGCCGTTATGGAGCTGAGTGGTAACAAACAAACATACACACACACACGAACTTTCGCATTTATAATATTACGTAGTAGGATGCTTTACAACGTACAGTTAGATGCACAAATAAAAACTGTGTTTTCAATGTCCTTCAATGTTTCAGGTGATTGGTAGTATTCAGCCTCGCTACTGCAACAATTTTACTGGCCTACCACTTGGAAAGAATTTCGAAATGAGGTTTGCTGGTTTCTCTGGCGTCATAAAACCTCTACCAGACAAAGAAGAAATATCATCTGAAGGTAAGTCTGCTACACCTGAAAAATCAATCTCCTCATCATTTGCTACAGAGGTATACTGTATTCATAACCAGCACTCTGCGTAACTTGGAATGCTTTATTTATGTAATATCTATTCAAAAATTGTGTTCCAAAATATTTACACAGATGCAAAACATTTAAATATTTTTGATGTGTATGTGTTTATACATACATACACTGAAGAGCCAAAATAACTGGTACACCTGCCTAATATCGTTTAGGCCCCCCGTGAGCACGCAGAAGTGCCGCAAGACGACGTGGCATTGACTTGACTAATGTCAGAAGGTATGCAGGAGGCATTGAAATCTGCGCCAATTTGAGAATGGGTTGCACGTCTGTCACGTTTAATGAGTCTCGTCAGTCGTCGCTTGTCCTGTTCGTTCACGATATTTCTCCGGCCGCAGCTATGTCGAAGATTTGATGTTTTACCGTATTCCCGATATTCACGGTACACTCGTGAAATGGTCGTACGTGAAAATCCAAATTTTATCGCTACCTCGAAGACGCTAGGTCCCATCTCTCGTGCACTGACTATAACACCACGTTCAAACTCACTTAAATCTTGATAACCTGCCATTATAGCAGCAGTAACCGATCTAGCACCTTTGCCAGACGCTTGTTGTCTTATATAGGCGCTGCCGACCGCATCGCGTTACTCTGATTGGTTCCATACCTCTGTTATTTGTATACGCACGCCTATACCAGTTTTTTTTGGCCCTCCAGTGTAATATATGTACACACACCTACACACATGCATATGTGTGTTTATTCTGTTGTGAAAAATGTCAGCACTTTTGATTAAGAAATTTACTGTTTTTATATAATTTCGGTCATATAGGTCCTAACTCATGTAATCAATTTGTCTTTTATGTTAGGAAATTTCAATTAGCAAATTACGATTCAAAGTTTTTAAAGTGTTTATAATCAACATTATTCATATCCACGCAACAGGATAATCGTGGCGTGTACTTATAATAAACACGCCAAGATTATTTGTTTAACATTTAAGTTCAGCATTTATAAATAAAAACTGCAACTAGATATTAATTAACTAGGTAATAAAAAATCGGTATTCTTATCTGGGAGGGAGACTAGTTCCTATAGGCTATTCACTGTTAATTGAGCACTTCTGAAAGCTCTGCTTAGGATCTACTTTTCTCTCAACTTGTATCCTTCCACCCTTTGTAAAATTAATACTCCTGTAGACCGTCTCACTTTATTCACGCGTCATCCAAGTGGAACTATGCAATTTTTTAAGTTAAATGCGTTTGTAATATGCAAATGCATGCTTTTTGATTTATAAAGCAAGAAACACTGACTTCGGTGGCCATGAATTTAAACATTACAATCTCAATATAACATCAAGTCGTAGAACTATTTTAATTGATTCGCTTCCAACTTAACTGGGGGACTGCATGCCAGTGCGTACACTGTAAAAACATTTCCTGTAAACTTTCTCACAACTGCAATGGAAGTTTTTAACCTATACATAGTATGTAAATAATACTTCACATCTGGCTGCAAATATGCTAATGTCGAGCATGGCTGCTATATAAAGTTGGGAACTTCCCTACGCATTTGACTAATTCCTGGGCAAATGAAGGAACGCTACCATGAATGTATGGGAAAATAATTGACCATTCGCGCTTTCTCACTGTACGTATACACTGATGTAGCAAATTTACAAATAATTTCTTACAGTGCGCTGTGACGTGTAGCCATGGGCAATGATTTTTCTCGAAGTTTGATTTGAAAAGTTCTCACTTTACCGTGAACAATCTTTAAAAATTGGTTAGATAGCCGCGGTGGTGTAGTGGTTAAACTACTAGCCTCCCACCAAGGCGAATCGGGTTTGATTCCCGGCGGCGTTGCCCCCGGATTTTCACATGTGGGAATCGTGTCTGGCAATGCCGCTGGTCGGCGGGTTTTCTCTGGGACCTCCCGTTTCTCCACCCTTTCATTCAAACTTCGCTCTCATTGGCTCCCATCTACCTGGAGCTTTTTTTCATGTTTGAGGCCGAGAAATGCGGGAGCGATAAGGGCGACACTGCTACGCTTATCAAGTACGCCATCGGCACTAAGCGCAAGGCCCTGAACTGGCGTGCAGTGTTCTAGTTACACTGCGCGCACTTACGGGATTTTCAGCAGTGACCCTATTATTTTATTGGAGGAAAGTCTGTAGGAAGGTTCAGTGCAGGGCCCTTGAGTATGTATCTGATGCGTATATTTTGAGATGCAGCACCTTGCAATAGCAGTTTTTAGCCGTTTTGGAGTACTCAAAAATCGTGTTTCTAACGTGCATGACATTTTGAAAGTACTCAACAGCCCTTCTATGAAGTGTGTGTTCCTTTCGTAGATCAGCACATTGGATGCATATTTAATAGTTTAGTGGGAGCACGTGTATTTAAAACACACTGCAACGGCTTTCAAGCACCGCCGCCGATCTCTCATACGCCCCCGGAAAGCCATGCTGTCACGAGACCAGAAACTGAACCTCCCATAACTCGTCAAGTGGGATTACAAATAAAGTTGCAGCCCGACAGACTTGGGTCTAATCACTGAGTCGTTGGCGGGCTGCCGTGTTTATGTTTTAACTAAGCTCCGGGCCCGTATTATAGCTGTTAAGGTAGCCACCTGGTTGAAGGAATTTTGCACATCGGAGGCCTAAAAGCGTGGGAGCGCTAGGGGCGACAGAGACATGCGCATCAACACTCTCATCACCTCTACGCTCAAAGCACTGAACGGACGTGCAGTCTTGCCATTGATAACGTACTCCTGTGAGACTTTCAGTGGAGACCCTACCATTTTATTACTTAATAATAAAAATAAATATTTTATGTGCCTCTCGAATCCTTTTTTAATGTTTTGTACCGGAATGTTCATACCTAGAAATGGCTATGAAAACACCAGTTTGAGCCATTGTCACTATCACAAGAACATGCTCTAGAGAAAAACGTGTACAGATGTGTAACGTTTCTTGTATGCTATTCATAAGCAGACCTCACTCGATACGTTAGATGGTGGTTTAATAAAGCGTTTTCTGCTGTAGCTCTGCACACCGTTCAGTGGTCTATCCAGGTGACCACCTTAACCACTGTTACTATTTTAATAAATTTACGTGTAGGTGTATTGGTGAGCGAGTGATGGTCCCCGCCAGTCTCCCGACTGGCGTTTTGTAGTGCCGTGATGTCTGTAAAGCATGTAGTGTTGTTCGAAAGTGGCTAGTTAAACTCATATGTAGTATGTTGGGGAGTCCCTACAACCCGAGTCGCTGCTCATCGACAGCCCAGCTTGGCACATCAGTTCTTACGGTACTTCAAGTCAAGGTCCGGCTTCGCAATTATACTCCGTTCATTTCATCGTGTGGCACTTGTGATAAAATTTTCAAGTAATTAGTACACTTTTCTGGCACCCTATGCACGACTGTTGCCAGCCGTGGTCAAAACTAAGGTTAACCAGTGTAGTATGACGTACCTAAAACAGCCTCCCAAAGAGCATCATTGTAAGTTGTGATTCATGCACCAGGTAGGCGGGAGCCGTAAGAGGCACCCAAATCTCTTCACTCACTCGCTAACATACAGCTTCTCCGGAAAAATGTTTGGTTCATTGGTAGTACAGAAATACTAGACTACTCAATTATATTTTACAGGCGGTGAGTCGCGGAGTGTGATAGAAAACAAACTGGAGAAGCTGGGCTACGTGAACGAGAACGGCAGTTACTACAAGTTCCATGAGGAAGGAGCTGACTGGTGGACGGCCAACAGGACCTGCGAGGAGGAAGGTGCGCACCTGGTTGTCATCAACTCCGAGGAGGAGGCACAGCTCTTGGCAGACATCTTCGCCAAGCATACCAACCTTAAAAACGATTACAGAAACAAAATATTTATTGGAGTTAACGATTTAGAAGAAGAAGGGTTGTTCGTCACTGTACTGGGTAAGTTCACACTTTCAGACTCACATTCATTTGCAGTTTAAGGGCTCCACCTGCCTGACGCACAAAGTACGGTGCAGAAGTTCAGTAGAAAACACGTGATAAAAAAGCAAAAACCGTTGGATATTTCGTAGTGGTGTGTACTCAAGAAAAGCATTTAAGAAACGTTACGTGCCCACAGACAATTTTTAAATTCTCATTTCAACTGCAAGGATTAATTTTTGAACGTGAAAATTGCTAAAAAGGGTGTTTTCAGAATCAGTTTTAGATGCTAAATTTTCAGTGCGAAACTTCACGGTTGTCTTTAGACACGCATCATACTTGTATATTTTTTAGTATGCTATAAAAATAAATATCTAAGGAGTTAAAGTGTCATGTAGTCTTTCCGCCGTATCACAGATATATTTATTTCGCAAACAATCCGTTATATATTTGTTAGACAAAAATCTTATTGAAGGTGTTTGAAATCAGGTGCATTTACATGATTCTTAAAAATGCAGAAATTTGTCGGAAAACATTTTTTTCTTATTAGCAACAGAAAACTTTTCCCGGTTAAGAACGCTTGTCTTTCCACACAGCGCATTAATATACAGTAATAGTATCTGTTTCTGCTGAGTTCAGTTCACCTATTTGTGAAGTGGAAGTTACACTGCTGTGAAAACCCTCTAATAAAGATACAATTATTCTCGCCAGGATAAAAAGAGATAAAATTCTCCCCGGGGACACCGACATAAATATAGGAACATAGGGGATGGGGAAGTGGAGGCGTGTTATACTGCAATCCCGGAATGTCTCGTATACGAAAGTTTGTACATATAGGTAAACGATACATATCAGATGTATTCAAACAAATTATAATAAACACCAGGGTAAGATCGAATAGAGCAAATGGAAAAATTTTAATTAGGATTCAATCGTCTAAAGTGATCCAATCTAGAAGCGACAGCGGCCAGTCGTCTTCAGGCACCGCTCCTAGTCAAACAGAGTTGTTGTGCTGTGTGCTTTCGTGTTTTGTACCTTAACATTATTATTCAATATTGAACAAACTCAACTTTGATACTGAACGTTTCATCATGGAGATTGAAAACAGTCCAGCAGTTTGGAAATTTTGCGTGTGAATAGTATAGCAACAAATATACGAAAATAAAGTGCGCAGAAGAGCTAGTCAACTGGTTTGGTGGAGCAGACCTTTCAGTCAGTGAAAAACAAGTTTTAGGTAAGTAGGCCTCAATTAAAATATTATTATAACTTAGATAAAAATTATTGAGCATAATTCTGTATTTCACACAAACGTAATTTAATACGTTAGGTTACATTTAGCAATTGTTACAAATTGTAAAAATCTAAAAAAGAAACATTAGGACAAACCGTTTTAAATGTAATTGTCTTGCCAGTCAACTTTTCCCTCATTTTCAAAATACTCAGCAAACAAATCCCTATATTTCGATGATGGTGTATTTCCACATCCCATGTCACCTAGATGCATAGAACTGAGTCCTTGAGGTATTGCCAGTGTATCCTCAAATCTGTAGCCATCTCTTTTGCGTACAAAATTGTGAAGAATGCAGCAAGCTTTAAGGATTTTAATGGCAAATGGTCTCGATACATGGACCGTGAAAGATGCACCATTTATTGCAAGTATCCCAAAAGTGCACTCTATAAAACTTCTTGCTCCGGAAAGTCTGTAGTTAAAGATCCTTTTTTGAACACTTAAACACTGACCACCATAAGGACGCATCAGGTGCTCTGTTAACTATAAAGCCTCATCACCCACGAAAACATACTGCATAGTTCGTCCTTGGTTGCCGAATTCTGACAGTTTTCCGGGAGATCCAAATCATTGTTCATCAGAGCTTTGTAAAACAGAATCTTTAAAAATGGTAAAGTCGCGTTCTTTACCATCTGCACCAATATTAACAACCACAAAATTATAATGGGTATCACAACTGCCATTAAAACTATAGAAAAAAGTGCTTGTGATTATAGTTAATTGCACCGGAATGATTTGGAGGTATTATTCGTATGTGCTTCCCATCGACAGCCCCAATGCAATTAGGAAAGTTTGCATGGTTCTCGAAACCTTCAGTTATCTGAAATCATATATCTCTTGCGGGCTTTGGTAAATAATCATCATTAAGAACTTGCCACATGTCTCCACAAACTTCTCGGACTTTGTCTCTGGCAGTAGTATATCCAATTCGGTAGTCTTAATGCAAATCCACAAAAAATCATTCTGTAGCAAAATACCTGAAAAAGTTATTAAACACAGTGAATACCTATGATTTAGGTCGTAGTCATATATTGTATTACTATAGCTTCTGCCCAATAATAAAGTCAATGTCGATAAATATATTAAAAGTAAAATTGAGACGAAATAAAACTATCAGCATTACTTGAAAACAACCCGAAATAATTCGATGATATTTATTTGCAAACATCCACAACTAGGGTTGCCACCTTTTTTTCAAGCAAATAGAGTACATTTCCTTTCTAAGGTAAAAAAAAAAGTAGAACATCTTAAAATAGAGTATTATTTATTTAACCTACTATTTTTTTTCCATATATATTTTTTGTTGCTTCTGGCAACATCTAACAAATATTTATTTTCAAAGAACGTTTTCACGGCGTCTTTACAATCTATGATCATATTTAAATATATAAATAATTCATTTTTCCCACAGGCTTTTGTACTTTTGCCTTCGTTTTGTTTGCTTTGTATGATCCGATTCCAGTAATCGTTTTTTAGGTGTACTTAGAGATATACAGTTATCTGCATCCATAACTGAAGAATTATCACACACAATTTATACGTACAACACTACACACCAAGCAAAAACGGAAAACAATAATTTGAACTTCGAAATTTTCCAAAACCAACAGCAACACAAGTTACACACACAAGTGGACAAGTTGACATGATAATGTTATTTGACATTGACATTTTAGGTTACGTTCAAAAGCGACAGTGCTGCTTTGCATTTAATTTTATCGACGCGATGCGTTCTGTTCCACGCAATATTCGCTTTACCTTTTTATTTTTTTTCGTAAACAATTAAATAAAACCTTCAAACGTCGAAATAGGTAAAATAAAGTATTTTCACGTACTTTATTGTCCTCATAAAGTATAAAGTACGTTTAACCGAAATAGAGTACAATACTTTATTATAAAGTACGGGTGGCAACCCTAGTTACAGCAGAGAGCGGGGACTGCAGAAAAACGTCAACAATGTGGATCAGCTGCAAATCGTCCGAGTCAGTATGTCTACACGATTCAGTTATCTTTTTTTAAGTAAATGTTCCTCTGGCTTGAACACAACAGGGTCAATAACTCAAACTGCTGACACCATAATTGGCAACCCCGAAAATGACATGGAAAGACCGTACGGGGTAGACGATTCTACAAGGCAAAAAAGGATTAAGAAGAGGAAATATGCAGATGCTAATGCAGACTTTGCAGGTGTTCTGAAGAATTCTCTAAAGATCAAGGACGAAACCCAGAAACTTCTAGACATGGATGCTGACAGACAGCTCTTGTTGTCTCTGATACCCCAATGAGGATGGTTCCAGAGTCTCGGAAGCTTATGACTCAAATGGAAGTCATGAATGTGATAATGAGGAATATAGACTACACTCAAAGAGATGACACACCGTACCATAGATTTGGCACCATACAGATCATTCATTCCAATTCCTGTCGGTCAACTAAATCAACATCAATACCCAGGCACTTCAGGGTACTCTTCAACTCAAGTCGGCCAAGAACCATTCTCGGGTAGAATCGAGCATCGGTCAGCGAACACATTCTCCTCTCAGTCCGACATTTCACTGGATTCTGAACAGTCGGAAGTACCGACCTTTTTAATTCACAGTAATATTTTAAGAATGGTACTATGTAATTTATATATAATCTTACTCTCTTTCCGTTGTTTATAATTTTAAATACCACTTTCCTACACTTTGAGACGTTAGATTTTATACCTCTTTTTTGTTGTACTTTAAAATAAATCTAGTATTATGTTTTACAATTGTAATTCTTTTTTCACTTACCTTAAAGTCACAACCAGTTTCATTTCTGGTGTGATAGCCTTCCTCATTGGTGTATCAGAACCTTTCAGCGAGTCTTATAATGCATGCAAAAGTTAATCAAAAGACATAATAGACATCCTTGTGTAGTTAAAAAATTAGTATTCGTATTGCCTGAGATCTTGATAAAACGTTGCAAACAAGCCCTTCTTTTCACGCGTTTTTAATGAACTGCATCACCCAACATATCTTTTTTTTCCTTGGCTGTTATCTTATTAAGTACCAAAATGCTGCTGCTTGCTTCGCATTCATTTTCTCACTGAGTGTCGAGTGGCGTGCTTTGGCTGCGGTCGCGCTGCAAGTCGCGAACAGTTTCTTGGTCGCGCGACCGGATCACCTAGTGTGCGGGTGCCCTTAAACGGACACTCGATGTTTTAAAAAATCCATTCTCAATGCATCAATTTTAAAGATAACCGTTACAAACAAATTTGATGTGTGTTCGTCGTTTAGAAATTGTTTTTTATATTTTTTTTTGTAAAATTAATGCATTTTAGAAAAAAAATTAAACACCAAAATTGGCAAGGTATCTTAACGCGCTAGTATTCCTTAAGAAATATCACGTTTATGACATTTTGTTTGGAGAGGTTATCTTTAAAATGTATGCATTGAGAAGGAAGTTATTTAAAATTGATTCTTCATTTAAACTCCGTGGCCGTATTCTTGGAAGGCAGAGCCTTCAAGAGCCGACCAATCCGCCAGACAACCCCTTCCTTTTCTAGTTGTGTCCTTGAATTTCAATACTATGACGCTGTTTTTCTGGGTGCAGGCGACGAGCTCAGCAGTGCCGGGTATGCAAAATGGAGAAGCGGCAACCCGGATGACTGGAAGGCTGTCAACAAAAACGGCGAAGACTGTGTCGAAATGGGGCGAGACAAACTCTTCAACGACATCCACTGCAACGCCAAGCTCGCCTTCGTGTGCGAAAGTTAACGAAACTGGAATATGGGAACACCTGTGTTCAAATGTTTTTTAATGAAACCCATCTGGACTATCGTGGTTATGGCAGCGATTCTGTAACACTGGATACAGAAACAGAGGTTGAAATCACCTCCCCTTTTTCACGCAAAAACGTGAGATTGAAATTCTTGAAATATTTGTAGATTGCGCAAATGTATGTTTTTATTATATATGACAGATATTGATTATCTGATATTAAAGGCAAATACATTTGTTAATAACAATATGCTTGTAATCTAAATATCCTTATATAAATACAGTATAGAAATCCTGCCATATTTATTGTTTTCTCATGAAAATGTACCTCATGAATGTATGTAATGGATTTGGAAGTTAATAAAATATTATTACATACTCCATTATGTATATTGCCGCTACATATTTATTTGCTTCTTGAACAAAAACTTAAGATAAATTTAGTTACATCACGGTATAAGCAAGATGATAATCTCTAGGTAACTGACTTTGAAATTATCGCAAGAGGAAAGCTTTTAGTATCGACAGAAACCCTCTATCTATCCAAGTTTTAAAACAGATTTTAAACATTATTGTGGATTTAATTATTTACGTTACTGGGCGTCAGAGAATTGAAAGAGACTTTCACCACTGACAAGTTGAAGAGTTACAAAGCATGATGCTTTTTTGTAATGATGCTTAAACCAAATTTTACAAGGCATTATGTGGCTTGAGTTCATAACGACTATCCTAAGGAAATGTATTAATTGCACCAAACTCTACAATATGTAGGGGTTGCGATAGCTGAGTGGTTAGTATGCTGGCCTCCCACCAAAGCGAACTGGACTCAATCCCCAGCCGGGCCACTCCCGGATTTTCGCATGTGGTAATCGTGCCGGACGATGCCACTGGTCAGCTAATTTTCTCGGAGATCTCCCGTTTCCCTTTTATTTCTGAATTGCTCCATACTATGTACCTCAATCACCCCCATCGGCCATCAAGACCTTACTGTCATGAGCCCTCTAAATCACCCAAAGTGTGAAGCACTTCACACACACTACAATATGTAGAACTAAAGGGTTATAAATAAGTTGCAAGATGTTCATTAAGTCAACTGTAATTAAATAAATGACAAAATTTGCAAGGTGTTTATATTTAGCTAGATGCTTTTTTTTTTTTTTTTTTTTTTTTAAGTTACAACATAACTGCTAACATATGAAGGCTATCACCACGCAATTTTTGAAACATATACGAATACAGACATTTTATAAGTAGAAACAGGTTTACAGTGCGTCTATGCTTTTGAAACATTACAGTTAAATTAATCTCTTACTACACTAAAGAGCCAAAAAATGGTACACCTGCCTAATTTCGTGTAGGGCCCCCGCGAGCACGCAGAAGTACCGCAAGACGACGTGGCATGGACTCGACTAATGTCTGAAGGTATGCAGGAGGCATTTCATACCATGAATCCTGCAGGGCAGTCAACAAATCCATAGGAGTGCGAGGCGGTGGAGATCTCTTCTGAACAGCACGTTGCAAGGCATCCCAGATATGATCTATAATGTTCATGTCTGGTGATTTAGGTGGCCAATGGAAGTGTCTAAAGTCAGAAGAGTGTTCCTGGAGCCACTCGGTAGCAACTCTCGACGTGTGGGGTGTCGCATTGTCCTGCTGGAATTGTCCACGTCCGTCGGATTGCACAATGGACATGAATGGGTGCAGGTGATCGGACAGGATGCTTACGTATCTGTCACCTGTCAGTTATATCTAGACATATCAGGGGTTCCATTTCATGCCAACTGCACACATTCCATACCATGACAGAGCCTCCACCAGCTTGAACGTCCCCTGTTGACATGTAGGGTCCATGGATTCATGAGGATGTCTCCGTACCCGTACAAGTCCATCCGCCCGATACAATTGGAAACGAGACTCGTCCGACCAGGCAACGTGTTTCCAGTCATCAACAGTCCAATGTCGGTGTTGGCGGGCCCAGACGAGGCGTAAAACTTTGTGTCGTGCAGTCAACAATGCTCCGAAAGCCTATATCAATAATGGTCCGTTGAATAGTTCGCTCACTGGCACTTGTTGATGCCCCAGCATTGAAATCTGCGCCAATTTGAGAAAGGTTTCCACTTCTGTCACGTTTAATGATTCTCGTCAGTCGTCGTTTGTCCCGTTCGTTCACAATCTTTTTCCGGCCGCAGCGATGTCGAAGATTTGATGTTTTACCGGATTCCCGATATTCACGGTACACTTGTGAAATAGTCGTACGCGAAAATCCAAATTTTATCGCTACCTCGGAAATGCTATGTCCCATCTCTCGTGCGCCGACTATAACACCACGTTAAAACTCACTTAAATCTTGATAACCTGTCATTGTAGCAGCAGTAACCGATCTAGCAACTTTGCCAGACGCTTTTTGTCTTATATAGGCGCTGCCGACCCCATCGCGTTACTCTGATTGGTTCCATACCTCTGTTATTTGCATACGCACGCCTATACCAGTTTTTTGGCTCACTAGTGTATATTTTCTTGAAAAGAGGTTTTCGATTACATCACTAAGAAGTCTTCTCAGTAAGTCATGTTCAATGCTGTGCGTGTTGACATTATTTTTACGTTGTTTTGCATAATATTTCTTATAATATTCTGTATGAATTTCAGTTTTGAAAATGATTGTTTAGTAGAAACATTTGACATCATCGTCGATATAAACGTTCTCAGAGAGATTTCTTTGTCCCAAAATGCTGACAACAATCCATTTATAAAAACATTATGGTTGGTGATTGTTAAATTGAAATTATTTTGACAAATATGCCTACACCAAACTACTTCAACTTTTTCCAAATCTTCATCCATATCTTTGTTTTAACTTTTGCTCCAGCAGCAGTTTTATTGCCAGAATTGTCATAATCCTGTACAATCTCCAAATTGTGTTTGTTTTCTTCAAGATAGCACTTCAGGTTGACACGTGATGTCTGCGATTGACGGGGATGTCACGATAGGGCTAGTTTTAGGTGTGTTGGTCAGAGACGCGCCTGGCTGTCAAGATTGATTTATGGTTTGTTTACTATAGCCCGGCCGATATACAACCTGGGGCACAAGGTTTGGCCGCTTGGTATAGAGTCTGGAGTGTACCGAATGACTTTACGTATTACCATCCTGCACACCGCAACTGGTTTACCTTTGATGGGCGTCGCCCGGAGTAGCTCTGCTTCAGCTGGGGTTGGCTCCTGCTGGAGTTCATGCCCAGGCTCGGGGCGAAGGTGGTGCTGCGACTGGTGATGCAGGTAGAGGCCCGAGGAAGGCTCCTGACTCAGCTGAGGTGGCACCATGGGTTTGCGAGACCCAGTGGTACGTGGAGTCTTTGGCAGAGGGCGACGGCGGCAGGGTGTGGTTCTCCAGCGGTCTTGAATGGGGACTGAAATTACGATGGGGAGGGAGCTGGGAGGTGAGGNCGGCGGCAGGGTGTGGTTCTCCAGCGGTCTTGAATGGGGACTGAAATTACGATGGGGAGGGAGCTGGGAGGTGAGGCCTCTCCAACTGTCGGGCGGCTTGAGCTCGTTCCTAGGGGGTTATGCTGCAAAGTGCAGTTGGGACTGGGTTTCAGCCTAAGTTAAGCTTGGAGTTGGTAGATGCTGCTGCCTTTCAATACAAGTGTAAGGCATGTAGGTAGACTGTATGGTCGGCCACACAAAAGAGGAGCAGACGACGAAAATACCCTAATTAAGTGTTGAGCCAAGCCGAGGCCGAGCCAACCAGAGTCGTGCCCGAGTGCTCTAACCAGCNAGAAAATACCCTAATTAAGTGTTGAGCCAAGCCGAGGCCGAGCCAACCAGAGTCGTGCCCGAGTGCTCTAACCAGCGACAGTTCAGCACTGTGGTTAGAGCGGTGAGTTTACCCCGGGAGTCCGACAACGACGTGGGTGTGGACCAAAGGGGCCAGACCTGTAGACCCAGTCTCTCACTCTTTCCGGTTACAGTTCAGCGAGGTTGGGGCTCTACTGTACTGCACACAAGGTGCACAGTATGGGTGGAAGTCTAATGTGTATTGTTTTGACGTACGTACACACAGTTAACATAGCCTGCAGTCCTACACTGGTTCGGAAAATAGGTTGGGAATGCTGCAGTCTCCTGCTATTCCCTGGTGGGCTGACTTCTACAGAAGTTGGAGTTGCAGTCACCTTTAGCAATTAGTACCCGGAAGTTACTATAAGATGTGTTTATTCCCGAGAGTAATAACATGGTGGCCCGTACTAACTCCTAATTTACCAAGAACTGTAACAGAAGTTAACCTACGCAAACCAGGTGAAGGGGACCTGGGTCTGAACTAACAAAGCAGATGTGGCTAGGTAGCTATAATACTGACTAACCCTGACTAACTCGATGCTTGTTGTCCAGAAGGGACTCTGGTACCACTACCAGAAGGGTAATAGGTGTAGAAAAGGTATTATACCACCTGCCTGCAGGCTCTCTTTGTAGTGGGGGTTGCAGGATGAGCTCCTCCTCCCGTGAACTGAGCTGCACTCTCTGGTGCCAACTCTCGGTCCGTGCGGGGTTGCAACTGCGGCGTGAGCTTAGGCGCTTATCTGGTGCGCTAAGCTGGCTTCTATCACACGAGAGGGATTGGCATGATGTCTGATAATAAGACGAACTAACTTGGCTGCCATTGTCCGTGAGTGCCCCCACATCAAGGAGCGTGCGGATAGACTCTGGAAGCTAGTTGTCTGAGGTTCACAGCCCGCCTGGGTTACGTGGTTCTATATGCAGATGTGGCGAAGTTGTGTTTATATATATTTATCAAAGAGCACCACACGTCAAGGTGAAGGTATTCTTCAGTTAACACAGATTTGCTTCAGTTTTTTCATATATAGAGATTAAACCTTTGCAAACATTTCTCAACTGGTCCTCTTAAAGATCTATCAAATTTTACTGAAACCGAAATACAGTGAAAACTCAAACAATCGAACACAGTTGGACCGAAAGTCCGTGTCCACAGAACATTTTTTGTTGTCCCAACAAAATTCGTATGTAAGTAATACTAAAAAAGTAAATTTTTGCCGAACTCAATTTTTAATTTTTACTTCATTGATCAAACAAAAATTTGTGTAGCATCACTGAAAATTACATGCTCCGATCATTAAACAACCAAGAATTAACAAAAAAGTATAAGTATCAATTGTACTCACCAAGGCATACAAAGTCGGTATACATTACATTATGTACACATGCACAAGAAATACCAATAGATAACGCAAATAAAATTAATTTTCTGCACACATGGTTTTCGCTTGCGTCTCACTGCCCTGCATTTAGTCCTATTTATGTAATTTACCACTTCCAAATAACCTGTTGTTGGTTTCGTCATAATGTCGCACTTACCTCGTTCTTTGTAACAAAAACAATAAATAATAACAATAGATGTCTCAGGCTACACATCATGTATTTAAAGAGCACAAAATCATTTTTTTTTTAAATGTGGATATACAGTACAGATGTACAATGAAATATGTACTGTAGAATTTTATTAGATGTTCAACAAAAAATTGCAAAATTTACTGTGGTGGCCATGTTGGTAACGACAAGGAACAGCAGTGCCAGATTTTCGAGATATTGATTTGNATATTTACGGTGGTGGCCATGTTGGTATTTGCGATGCAGCGTTACCAACACCACTCGCAAGTTTTTCATTTGAATATTTTTCCACGAAAATTACGAATGCATNAAATTTACTGTGGTGGCCATGTTGGTAACGACAAGGAACAGCAGTGCCAGATTTTCGAGATATTGATTTGCGATGCAGCGTTACCAACACCACTCGCAAGTTTTTCATTTGAATATTTTTCCACGAAAATTACGAATGCATAATGAATAAATGTAACTCTAATAAATATACCTGAAAAGTTATGAATAAGAAACGCAAAATTAAGGAAACCCNATAATGAATAAATGTAACTCTAATAAATATACCTGAAAAGTTATGAATAAGAAACGCAAAATTAAGGAAACCCTATTCACTGCACCTTATCAACCAGAATATTCAAAACATGTTTATTTCTTAGCTGGTAACAGCGACTGTTGTTAGTTGCTGCATGGATAATACTTCCGCTACGTCGGCAGCTATTTCTGTGCATGTGTTTTCAAAACAGGCGTTTAAATCCTGTTTTTNATGGATAATACTTCCGCTACGTCGGCAGCTATTTCTGTGCATGTGTTTTCAAAACAGGCGTTTAAATCCTGTTTTTTTATTAAGTTTGAGCGTGAATACCAGAAAAAATTGGTAAATTGTTAATTTTTTAATTTTTAATTTAATTTTTTTTACATATCAGATTAACACTGGTAGTGTTCACGATATAGTCACTCAAGCAGCATGTACAGGATACCAGATCATGCCCTGGTCTNAGCATGTACAGGATACCAGATCATGCCCTGGTCTGTGCACAGGCTAAGATTACTTCGGATATAGTATGTGCATTCGGCTGGTGGGCAACGCATTGTTAGCATTTAATTTCCATACATTGGCATAGGAAGGCAACTGTAAATGTTCGCTGATAGGTCGTATTTGGTAAATGTGTCATTGTCTTTTGCTTTATGGCAAATGACACAATGGTCTGCGGGTCAACCCTCCATTCTGAAAATGACAACGTGTGTGGGTGCGCAGCTGCCTGATTGGTGTGCACAGCTGCCTGATATGTGTGCGAAGGTGGTGCTGTTAGGAAAATTTTCGCGGGGATATGGCCTTTCCGCATGCATGTGTGTCCAGCGCACATGGACAGATGTCTCGGTGGTTGTTGTCGCTGCAGGTGCAGGGTTTAGGCATGCATGCTCTCCCTCCCCTACAGCAGGTGGCGCAGCTGACAGAATGAGCGCATAGAGGCAGCAGAGGGGTGGGGTGGAAGCTCGATCCTTTTGTCCACAGGAATACAATGCCAAAATGTCCATTTTAATTTTCCGCTTGTGCCAACAGCGATAATGGTGGCTCTGTGAACAGTCACCCACATGGCTACTAAGTTTGGCCACACAGAAGGGCGCCAATTGAAATGTTTGGGGGTGGTCACAGGGTCCGACAGATGATGTTAACATTAGGAGGATGCCAGATAACCAGCTAAGGGAATTCACTCAGGTTAGCACAAGAATCTTTAGGTGGGCCTTAGTCGAAAAGTCCAAACTCAAGAACTCTGTGCCCTGTGTCATAATGAGGTCGTGCATAATGACTAACATCATAAGCTAAGTAGATGATAGAACATATACACACTCCCGAACTGGGGTATCGGGGCTCCCCAGCACGCCATTCCAATGCACATGCATAAAACACTTCAATACACAAAATACACACTGACTTATGTGACATAGCTAACGTCGCAGGTAGTTATAGGGGTGAGAGCCCATCACTTTTAAGCTCCCTGTGAAGTGGGAATTGAGTACATATACACTTTGGCTTCAGAATACGAGTTGTATTAAATAAATCAAATAAGATGAGATATGAACTGTGCATCTACTGGTGCTTTCGTGACCACTTGCACCTCTGCAGTCATTTACACCACCTAGTTGACACCGGGGTCGAAGTGAACACTCGGCCGTGAGTATGTCAGTATGCGTCTGCGAGAACGGAACACACCTGCCTAGTTGTCCTGTACTAAATGACTCAGGTGANCCGTGAGTATGTCAGTATGCGTCTGCGAGAACGGAACACACCTGCCTAGTTGTCCTGTACTAAATGACTCAGGTGATCATCTTGCTTTATTTACCTCAAGGGGTAACTCTTGGGGTAAAATAACAAGCGGTCAAAAACGGTGTCCCTCCAAAACCCTCAGCCATCAGTCGCCCGGCAATTGTAGGGAACATCAGTGCAGCACACGCTGCGATGCCTGGCTTCCTTCTTACCTTCGTGACGTCGACCGATCTACTCGCTGGGATATCAGTGTTACGTGATCCCAAGTGTGGTTAAACATGGGGGAATAAAATCCCGAAGCAATACAAAGTGTCAAAAATTGGCGTAGCCAAATAAGTTCAATTCATTTCTTTATTTAAACCTCAAACGAACGTGGCTACCCACACCCTTTTTCAGAGATAGATTCGTGCAGATCACCCAAGCTGGAACACTTGGACTCGCCCATCGGCAAAACAAACTGGAAACTGAAATGCATTTTCACTTTATGGTTATTCCACTCAATTTTTGTATGTTAATTATGGTCAATGTTTGGATGGGTAATTATGTATTTTCTTCATAGCAGACTACCTATCAAGGCCTTACAGTTTTTACTTTATGTTTGTAGTGCGATGACATCCCTGTGATGTTACAGTCACAAACATAATTATCTCCTAATAAATCACGGGGAAATCACCATCTTGTTGTTCACCATGAAATTGTATTTTGTAGTGTATTAATTGGCATTATGAGGACTCATGTTATTTTTCATGTAATTTTTGGTGCTGGCTTCTGCCACCATTAGCGGAAGCCAATGACATGATTTTAGTATGAATTCAGCACTCGGCCCAGTTGGCCGCACTGGATTTTCACTCCGCATGGACCCCCTCACCTCATTCATGTTAGGCTGCAATCACTTTAAATTTTGTAGTATTTTCAAATAACTAGAACCTATTTCTTAATTCGTGCGGAGGGGACGACTGTATGTATTCCTATCATATTTGACAGGACTACATAACTGCACATAATTTTCACGATTTTGGCCCTTATTGAACAGTAATGGTCTCCGGCAGACCACAGTGCCATGTCCGCATAAACATATANATTTTCACGATTTTGGCCCTTATTGAACAGTAATGGTCTCCGGCAGACCACAGTGCCATGTCCGCATAAACATATAATATATAAGCATAAATGCATATGTATCAAGGGAGTAAGTAAACGTCTTATATTACCATGAGTGTTTTATTTACTGTACCCCTTGGGGTACTTCGGCCTCTGCACACTATTGCAACAGTAACAAGTGTAAGTTAGGCATGCGAGGTGGCTTACAACCTCGCCAGCATAAAGAGTGAAACCACTAGGTATGTGATATTATTGATAAGCTCATCATTCATATGCATCATAGATCGACAGAGGTCTCCAGGGACCCACAGGCCATCGATCGCACGAACGTCACTTACTCATGTTCACTGAGTTATTGCGCCAGTGAATTTCACCAGTTTTCGCCTTGACCTGGCAAGCCTGATATGGCAGGAACTTACATCAGCATCCCTGGAACCCCCTAAATGTCAGATGGTACACACAANATTTTCACGATTTTGGCCCTTATTGAACAGTAATGGTCTCCGGCAGACCACAGTGCCATGTCCGCATAAACATATACTATATAAGCATAAATGCATATGTATCAAGGGAGTAAGTAAACATCTTATATTACCATGAGTGTTTTATTTACTGTACCCCTTGGGGTACTTCGGCCTCTGCACACTATTGCAACAGTAACAAGTGTAAGTTAGGCATGCGAGGTGGCTTACAACCTCGCCAGCATAAAGAGTGAAACCACTAGGTATGTGATATTATTGATAAGTTCATCATTCATATGCATCATAGATCGACAGAGGTCTCCAGGGACCCACAGGCCATCGATCGCACGAATGTCACTTACTCATGTTCACTAAGTTATTGCGCCAGTGAATTTCACCAGTTTTCGCCTTAACCTGGCAAGCCTGATATGGCAGGAACTTACATCAGCATCCCTGGAACCCCCTAAATGTCAGATGGTACACACAANAACCTGGCAAGCCTGATATGGCAGGAACTTACATCAGCATCCCTGGAACCCCCTAAATGTCAGATGGTACACACAAACAGTCCTGCACAATAGCATCGCTCAAGTGATGAACAAAATTAAAGTAAATTTTATACTGGAGGCTCGCGAGTCTACTCCGAAAGGGAGGCGAACTCGGAAGTGCACAGAGTACAAAAAGAATAATGATCCAGAAATATTAAAGTCTAAGGAAATGAAGTGGTTGGTGCACAAAAGTTGTTTCATCCCTGAGTAGTGTGATGTGATGTGCCGTGATGCCCACTCTCATTAGACTGAAGAGGGTGTTGGCGAGACGGTGGTAATGGTAGTTGTCCACCACATGGCAAAACTTAAAATTAATTATACACAATATATAACACTGATTAAAAAATAACAATTTACTGTTTGTCTAACACTGTTGATGGTGATGACATAATAACAATTATGTAACAAATTTTTTTATGAGAAATTCCATTTGTTTGAAATAAACTCTTTCCTTCACCTGAAAAAAATGCATACCCTCAACACTTTTACATGAGGAATAATTGACCCTGCATTAATTAAAATGTTTATTAAGTAAATTTTACAATTAATATAATTGTGGCTCAAATTGGAATCGGTGTCTCACTGCTCGAGTAAAAACTGATCATTTTAATTAATTTTTCAAAGCTCTTATTAATTATATTACTTGCAACAGGAATGTTCGTTTAACAATACATTGAGATCCAATAATTGGATTTGCCAAATGTTATTTGATTGCTTCGATTTCATTGATCACATGGTCTGCACTTTGTGCATTTACTGTATTGTTGTTTACATAAGAAATTGCTCACATTCATTTGTAGCAGTGCAATAATTTCTTGTGTTTGATTCCCATTATGATTTGGTTGTTGATTACATTGGGTGATAGTTATGCATTGTGGGACAGTTAGTCTTCACACTGATTCATGCGGCATGACTTGGACGTGTGGCCTCTAGTTGGGCAATGATGGTTCAGATAGTTCCTACCTGCTTCGGTAAATNCATGCGGCATGACTTGGACGTGTGGCCTCTAGTTGGGCAATGATGGTTCAGATAGTTCCTACCTGCTTCGGTAAATTGTGTGCACGGGTCGACAAGTGCTCTGGGGGAAGTCGTGGATGGCAACATTTGGATGGGACAGAAAATTTTAAGTTNCATGCGGCTTGACTTGGACGTGTGGCCTCTAGTTGGGCAATGATGGTTCAGATAGTTCCTACCTGCTTCGGTAAATGGTGTGCACGGGTCGACAAGTGCTCTGGGGGAAGTCGTGGATGGCAACATTTGGATGGGACAGAAAATTTTAAGTTNTGTGTGCACGGGTCGACAAGTGCTCTGGGGGAAGTCGTGGATGGCAACATTTGGATGGGACAGAAAATTTTAAGTTTCTGTATCACTTACCTTTTCATAGACTCTCCCTCCCTCCCTCTTCTTCCCCTTTGAAATGGGCATGGCAGTTCGCTTGGTATTCGGCCATGGAGTCCTTCAATCTCCCTGCGACATGAAGCCAGGTTGAGTCCATGCATCGTCAAAGCTGCCACCATTCTTGTGCTGCTGTATGATCCTCGGGCACTGCGCATATTACCATTCTTACTGTGATTCTCCACATCTCTCCATTCGTTCACCATACTCTACAAGAAACACATCGATGTCCTCCATGTTAGAACCCCTAAACTTGACGTGAACCATGCATCCATGAGCTTCTTGTGAGCACTCTGACCGCCGCAGTCACAACCACTATACCAGCTACACCTGGTGGTACCAACCACATCAGGCCAAGAGTGCATAGTGAAGGTCGACAAGAATTAAACTTGCACCTTCTTGCCGACAAGGATTACGAGACTGTCCTACCCATTTATTACAAGAGGTAACTCTTTAAATAAATGGGTATGTGATCCGAATCGGTGTCTACCCCAAAACCACAGCTGCTGGGCGCACTGACAATTGGTCATTGCATCGTAGCAGCTCGCTACACGACCTACGACGAAAGTGACACCAAGTGGCGTCGACGTGATATGTACGCCGAAGCTGAAGTGGTAGGTACCCCAAAGTGTCGCCAGTAGTATCCAGCATTTTTTCAAAAACATNACGTTCCACCAAGTGGCGTCGACCTGATATGTACGCCGAAGCTGAAGTGGTAGGTACCCCAAAGTGTCGCCAGTAGTATCCAGCATTTTTTCAAAAACATTAAACAGTCACCGTATTCACAGATACAGTCAAGGGTGTGTTCTACTGTATTAAGAGCAATCGAGCATGGCATAACACACCCCTTTGCACAGGTGGACTCGTTCATCCCTTCAGGAGACAGCCACCTGGCAACACTGTATCCAGTGAAATTCAGACACATAACAGGTAGTGAAATTCAGACACTTTTTACGAGAAATGTAATACTGTATTTAATATGTGTATGTATAAAAGGTAAATTATGTTTTCACAAAGGGAGGTTGCCTGTAAAGGCCTCCATCCTTGTAACATGTAATTTAGTGTGGTGACATGGATTACCAACTTCATAACTTCAATCTTAACAGACATTTGATAATAAACAGTGGTTTCACCAATGCATTCATCTAATTTATACAATTTTCACCATTGCAATCATATCACATAGTGTTCATGTTATGTTTCATCATTCGCCGGATGACTTCGGTTCTCGTCACTCGTGACGGAAATCGAGGTCACTCGGCCAGTTTGTCTCAGCACTCGGACCAGACCGGCTGTTTGGTCGCCCGTTCCGCAAGCCACCTCTGTACCATTATTAAGGCTGTAATCACTTCACTGCTATATTAAATTAATTAACCAGAACATTAATTTTATTTCTTCTAAGTACCGAGGGGTGGAGTCACCCTCCCGCTCACTAGAGAGCTTAACACTATCGTGTATCAACATAGTACCACATTCATTTCACGCTAAGGTCGCTGACATGCTGTAAGTGCTGGTTCCATTTTCATGCATTATTCACCTGTTAGCAAGCACAGTGAATAAACCTCTTTACAGGGTTAAACATGTGTCGATTAATGGTAGTTTACTGCACTCTTTGTAGCATCACGCTCAATTTCATAGTATATTTCAGGCGTACGANTAGTACCACATTCATTTCACGCTAAGGTCGCTGACATGCTGTAAGTGCTGGTTCCATTTTCATGCATTATTCACCTGTTAGCAAGCACAGTGAATAAACCTCTTTACAGGGTTAAACGTGTGTCGATTAATGGTAGTTTACTGCACTCTTTGTAGCATCACGCTCAATTTCATAGTATATTTCAGGCGTACGAGATGGCTTACAGTCTCATCAAAAGGTATAATTAGTGCAACAGTAAGTACGTGACAACATCATCAACAAACTGAAGGAGATATCTAGGGCCCCCTGGGCCATCGACCGAACGAACCTCATCATTAACTCTCCACTGGGTTATGGCGCCGGGCAATCCAACACTCAACCAGTCCTGGGTAGTCTCGACTACGTCAAACTCTTGTAGTATCATCAACTTTGAGGGGGTCTTGCTTACACAGTCATCGGAATGTATACTGTCCTTGCCATAGGATGCTTGACCTAAACTCGTCACTGTCCCATTTGTGTTGTCATTTACTCCTAGGACATCGCCGCCTGGGCACACCAAATCGAATTGTGGTTAGTCTGCATCATCAGCGGTGAAATGACGCTCGTGCATCCTTTGGCTCATTCAAGCCTCATACTGTGTTCCAGTGTGCATGGTAATAATGCTAATATCCTGTCTTCGAAAGCCACTATCGAACCATGTACCATTTATCCTATAGTGTTAGCATGCAAACACCAAATATTCTGCTTACTCCAACATCACAAAACTGTAACACTATTCGCAGGAANCCTATAGTGTTAGCATGCAAACACCAAATATTCTGCTTACTCCAACATCACAAAACTGTAACACTATTCGCAGGAATAAAATAATTTTGTATTTATAACCTCTGTGGCAATAATACTTCAGTTTTATGGAACTTATTGTTCCCCCTTATTGCTAGCGACTACTGCACCCTAGGAGTTTCACACTTGTAGATTAATTCCCAGCTAGCCACTGACAGGTTTAGTAAGCTGGGCCCATGTAATTCTTGGGTATATGTGCATCACCAGTTCGATACATTATGGACAAGTGTTTGTGCCACTATTGGATAGGAGCGCCCAGAAACATCGCCTTGTTTAGCATATTATCCATTTTGGGAGCACCACACGAGAGTCTACTGTAATATCTAAGCATTTGGTACCTCGCAAAAATTTCATTTTCAAATAAACACATTTTTTCACCCAAACATTTTTCCAACCCAAACCATTGTTAACTTTTCATTTAATCTACTATGTTGCCTTCCCCTATCTTTCCCCACTCACAAAACTTCAATAGTATTTTGTTGGCTTGATGCTTTGGGATATTTCTAAAAGGTATACAAAAAATGTTTGAATAATAACCATTAAGCGAAGGTCATGTTCTCTCATTTTATGTGCTTTCCTCATAATTTGTTTTGTATATGTTATATTATAACTCATTCTGAAGTTTTTATACCAATTGGGAAAGTATGNGCTTTCCTCATAATTTGTTTTGTATATGTTATATTATAACTCATTCTGAAGTTTTTATACCAATTGGGAAAGTATGACATACTGTACTGATATTCTGTCTTGCAACATAAGGAACGCGCCTTTATATACAATTGTAAAATTGTACTTCCATATCTGTTTCTTAAAATATTGAAAGTAAAGAATATATTTTGTTCANGCTTTCCTCATAATTTGTTTTGTATATGTTATATTATAACTCATTCTGAAGTTTTTATACCAATTGGGAAAGTATGTCATACTGTACTGATATTCTGTCTTGCAACATAAGGAACGCGCATTTATATACAATTGTAAAATTGTACTTCCATATCTGTTTCTTAAAATATTGAAAGTAAAGAATATATTTTGTTCATAACTGTGTCAATACTGCAATAACACATACCACATATATATTCGGAAATATATTTTTACTATAATGAAGAAAATATTAAAAATGAAAATATGTTTTCCTCAGGCTTCATTTTTATGGTTTTTTTCCTTCAGAATTTTCTTTCAAATTCCTTAATAATTTTTATACTTTCGAATTGTATGGATTTTAATGTATTCTATTACTGGCTGTACACGTCCGTCAAGGCCATACAAAAGTGCCTGCGCGAATACATTTCAATCGTCAATGTTGGTTACACGCTTTTGGACAGATGAAGAGCTAGAGTGATGCGTGAGGTCTTACGTTTGTAAATAACGTAATGTTTCTCTATTAAACGCGTGGAAGTGAAAATATATCTGCGAAGCGATGTTCGGAAGGATACCCCTAGCACCGTTACGAGTCAGCAAGCCGACGTCGAGCATGTCCAGTTTCTTGCGCCCGGCGTCCCGGGACTCGACGGTGGCGCTGCAGGACGCGATCGTGGTAACGGATGACGGGTCGACGGTGGCGTGTTGGCACCCGGAGCAGCCGTTCCCCTACCAGATGTCGCGGCCGTTGCCCGAGGAGCCGCGAGTGGAGGCGGGCGCACTCAACGTGCAGTCGGTGGACGACGTGCGCGAGCTCTTCAAGCCGCGACAGCCGGAAGTGGTGCGCGACCAGCTTATGAGGATCACGCACACCACCAAGCACATCTGGTACCCCAGGGGCAGGGCGCAGTACCGCCAGAAGATCGACCCCGACCGCGAGTACCTGTAGCGGGACTTTTGTTGCGTCCGCGGCGCGTGGCATTGCTGGGACGTTCTGTGTCGACTAGGGCTGCCGTTNTGCTGGGACGTTCTGTGTCGACTAGGGCTGCCGTTTACGGAATAGTGATGCAGAAAATATTATAGTTGTATTTTTTCTCTGGCTTATGTTACTAAAGCAGTAGTAACATTATTTAACACATTTGAAGGGTACGGCAGATGCTGTATAGACTGTGTCGAACATGCATGCTGTCTGGTGGAATTTACTTGTAGTTTGTAATACAAAATAAAACATTTTGTTTTCAAAAAACTAGTGTTCGTAACGTTTTCAATTATAACCTTAATTGTGTGATTAATATAGCCTAATGATTACATCCTGAGGGAAGCAGTAATTTGGAGGAATTTAAGGTTATGATCATTTTAAGAGTAAAATGGCCATAAAAGTAATAACATTTAACACATTTTACAATAGTGATTTCATGCCTCAAAATATAGACCCATTGATTTTCACACTCACTGTGACTGTGCATCACGTGATCCAACAGAAAAGCTTGGTGGTGACTTATTGGGATATCAATGTGATTTTTTGTGCTTCACTTCTGGTATGATAGTAGAAAACACCACAATAGGGGTACCTTTTTCCTAGAACATCAATTATGCTTTTATAGAAACCATTAAAATAATCAGGCCTACTCAGTGGTGGCCGGTACCTCCAGCTGGCTTAGTACTACATTAATTCCGTTTTCCAGAAACTTGGCAGGGGGATCCAAAGGTTTCTCCCCCGGGAAAATTTTAGTTGTTTATGATATTCTGTGGCAAAACACCTATTTTCAATTGGCAAGAATTCTAAATTTTTAGCACGAAACCTTTATATAATTAAATCCCTTAAATTATTGGGTAATTATTAAATTTAGGGGCTTTTCTGTAAAAATAAAGAATGGAAAGTGGTATATTTACACTCTACTAATGATGCAGAATACGAATATACTAGGGGCATAAACGTGTGACTAATTTCGTAATATGTACCCACCTAACCTAACCCCACGATGGGTGAATCACTATTTTACATTTTAAACTAACCTAGGTTTGTTGGGTTTTACACTAACCTAGGATTGTAGGGTTTTACACTAATCTTGGCTAGTAGGGTTTTACACTAACCTAGGATGTTTGGGTTTTACATTAAACTACGAATGTAGGATTGTAGGGATTTATAGGAACCGTAAAACACCCCAAAATAATGTAAATTGACTCACCTACGTTGAGGGCTAGTATAATTCCTCTGACGTTAATAGACGTAAACAAACATATTTCGCAAGTTTTTAAAATATGTTCTACTTATTTTTACATTACGTCCTCTTGAATATGAACAATGTAAGCTGTGCAATACCCATTAATGCAACTTTTGTTGGTCTAGGAAATTTCTTTCAGAAATGTAAACAAACTGTCTATACTGCTCATTTCACAATTTTATTAAATTTTTTTTTAATGTTGTATTTATTTTAATGCTACGCCCCTAGTATATTAGTATTCTACGTGATTAGTAGAGTAGAAATATATCATAATTTTGAATTTTTTTTTTGTGTTTTTCAGAAAAGCCCTTAAACTTAATAATTACCCATTTTAAACCATAAACCTAGTCGCATTTACATTGAAGTAAACTACTGCCCAAAATAACTCGTCTATACGTAGACAAACTTTCTTCTCAACACACGTATTGAGCACTCCGACCTGCCATCATTCCAGCAGCAGTTAGGAGACGTACTGTCTAGACATGACATCACAGTACACACGTACCAACCATCTCCAGCCCAAATAAGCTCTACAGCAAAGAGTAAATAAAGTACCAGTACAGAGTAGTTTTTTTGTCGCAATTGCTATAAGAAAAGCAACCTTGATAAACACAAAATCAAATTCGCTGCATCTTGAAAATTCAATTTACGCACAGTTCAACTCACTTGTGATACTTAACTATTCATAACTTGTTTACACAAAATGCTTAGCCATTTAATTGCATTTCAAGTACACACAGCGAACAAATTTTGTTAAACAATAGTTGGGAATTTTGTCGTTTCCAAGCAAAGTACAGCATACCTGCTGCAGTTTTCTAGTTCTAGAAGCTAAGTATGTCTTCATTTTAGTTATATGTTTTCAGAGTAATATATTTTTACATTACTGGTCCTTTTTATGTTGTAACCAACATAATTCATTTCAACAAATTCTGGACTTTGTTGGGATGTTTCTATCGTGTGGTTTGCCTTAACATTTTCTGTGTATTTGCACTTCGCAAAATGACGTGGCATTAGCATACGTAAAAAATAATATAAATAAATAATCACTAAAACATATCATCACAGAACAAAAATAGTTTCAAATTTTCGTGGGACAAAACATGTACTGTAGTAGAGTAGTAGCATTAGAATTAAAAAAAATAATTCCAACATAAGATTAATATTAACACTTCCCCGCATTATTGTACATGAATACTGGAGTAAATGAATTATTTACTCACAAAGTCACTCGTTAACACACTTCCCAGAGCCAAGTCACGCCATTTTTATGTCTGTCATGAAGACCACTCGGAAAGTCGTGAGAAGCACAACAAAGTGTATAAAAAAGAGTATTAAAGATAAATATTAAAAATGAACAAATTTTCGTGCACAAAATTATAATAAACTATGTTTAAAATTAAGATGTCTTTATGTAAGCAAAGATTTAATCAGAAATGTTATAATTCACTGTAAATGTTTTGGTCTGTAAGGTTAGATTTACCGTATAGCAATTGGAAAATGTGTTCATCCGTGTCGTATTGAGGGTCCACCTTCTGCTCTACAGTATGCACTCAAAAGTTAGATTTACTTACAGCTTACCTCATATTCATAGTCTTGTTTCAGAAGAAATTATGCTTGTATGGTATGTGGCAGAGTCTGGTGATGTTTTGTTCTCATAGGACTTCATGTTTGTATACTATTTATATTGCAGTTGTATAATTTATATACCGGAACCAACATTTTTAATTTTTTCTTGGAATTTGGATAAAATGTTCACAGTACAGTAATACCCCGACTTACGCTACCACGTTTTACGCAAATTCGGAGATACGCTGTTTTTCTTTTTGAGCGCCGCACGCCTCGGCTCTCCCACTCCGCCCAGTCAGTGTTCGGTTTATAACAGGTTCAAACATGTTTCGCGTGGAATTATTTTTCGTATGCAATGCGTTTTATTGTTAACTCTAATTATGTCAACCAAAAGAACAAAAAATGAGTCATTTGAATCAAACAAGAAAAGAAAATCACTATCTTTGGAGTGTAAACTGAATATTATCAAAAACTTTGAAGCAAAAATTAAAATTTGTGAATGGCAAAGAAATTTGACCTACCGGAATCAACAGTCTGAACGATTATAAAAGGTAAAGAAAAAGTTGTGGAAGCTGTGAAAGATTCTGTCTTTGAATTCAAGCATCATTCGTAAACGTCATGGCATTATCGCTCAGATGGAAACATTGTTAAAATTATGGTGTGATAAGTACGAGTGAAAAATTGTCCTGTTGATCAAAACACGGTGTGCTCTCAAGCTAAGCAGATTTGTGAGACTAAGAGAAGAAGCTGGGTAGGCGGCCAAAGATGAAATGTTTAAAGCTGGTTCTGCCGATTCAAAAGTCGTTGTAATTGGCATACCATCAAAGAGAGTGGAGAGGCAGCAAGCGCTGATAAAGAAGCTGCATCTTTCTATCCAGAAAAACTCAAGACAATCATAGAAGAAGGTGGCTACACTAGCCAAACCATGTTCAACATAGACGAAACCATTTTTTTTTTGGAAGAAAATGCCTAAAAAAACTTTTATTGCGTGTGAAGAGAAAACCTTTCCAGGTTTTAAAGCTGCCAAGGATCGATTGACAGTGATGGTTGGTGCGAATGCAGCTGGTGATTGTAAATTGAAACCTCTCTTAGTTTATCGCTCAGAAAATCCAAGAGCCTTAAAAAATTAATCTAAAGCTGGTTTGCCTGTCATTTGGGAGTCTAATGCGAAAGCTTGGGTGACAGGTTCTCTTTTTGAAGACTGGTTTGGCCATCATTTTATTCCTGAAGTCGAACGTTATCGCCAATTAAAAGAAATCCCATTTAAAGTGATGCTAATAATTGACAATGCACCAGGTCACTCTCCTGCTACTCTAATTAATTTTGACCCACGGGTGAAAGTTGTATCTTTGCCACCAAACACCACCAGCTTGCTTCAACCGATGGACCAGGGAGTCATTAAAACATTTAAAGCTTGCTACACAAGACGATCGTTTCCGCATCTACATGAAACTATGCGACAAGACAACGAGCTTTCTATCAAAGACTTTTGGAAGCAATTCAATGTTTTAGATGCTGTTAGAATTGTTGGGCAATCTTGGAATGAGATTTCACAAAAAACTTTGAATGGCGTCTGGAAAAAACGGTGTCCATTCTTTTTCACCACCGAAACCCAAGGAGAATCAGCGCCAGATCTTGAACAAATCGATAGTGTAATTGAAGAAGTGGTTGATATTGCCAAACAATTAAATTTAGAGGTGGATGGTGCTGACGTTCAAGAATTGCTG
The DNA here is from genome assembly GCA_002778355.1 of Clitarchus hookeri. Taxonomy (NCBI): domain Eukaryota; kingdom Metazoa; phylum Arthropoda; class Insecta; order Phasmatodea; family Phasmatidae; genus Clitarchus; species Clitarchus hookeri. The sequence goes on along the minus strand of NQII01000180.1, from coordinate 591,964 downwards.
GATTCACACACTGAAGAGCTGACAATTGACGAGCTTATAGAAATGCGTGAGCATGAGTAAGACATTTAACAAACTGATTTGTTAGACCAAGTTGAATCGGAAAATCAAATGACGATTGCAAACTTAACGGAAGGCGTCAGTTCAATTGAAAAGGGGTTACAAATTTTAGAAAAAATAGACTCCAACGAAGAGCACATTTCTACTACAAAACGGGGAATAAAAAGTTATTGGCGTGCTACGAGGAAATTGTGCGTGAAAAGAAGAAACAATTTAATTCGTCAGGCGACAATGTTAGAATATATGAAGCCTTCTACGTCAAAATAACTTCAGTTTACGTTTTTTTTTTCATAACAATGTAAATTGTTTTATTATCTAACATTTTATTATACATTTTCTTCTAAATTATTGTTTTCTTTAGACTCTGGTCCCAATTAAACATAATTTATATGTATTTATATGCAAAATTGAACCCCGACTTATGCGAATTTGACTTACACGGTCATTGCTTGGTCCCACCTATTGCGTAAGTCCGGGGGGTATTACTGTATGGCATTTTATAGACCCCTGGAAAAAATACACAATAAATAAAATTAGTAAAGTAAAAGAGGAGAGGTAGATTTCATCTTAGTTATTTAATCATGCATTTATTTTTACTGTACCCAAATTTTTTAACGTTGCGAATACCAGAAGCAAAACTGTTCAGAGCTACACTGTAAAAAGTCATTTCATTTAGTTTAAAAATAAGTTTTCTTTCGTGTAAATAAAATCCATACTGCGACTTTTCATAATTACAAACTTTTCAGTCACTCGGTTGTTGAAGTCGAAAATATTTTTTATAGTTTCTTTTTTTACTGATAGCATTAGGCGATCTTGACACATAGTGTTCCTCCCCTTATTAAAGCTGAAAAGCAACGTTTTGCTTCAGTAGTTGTCATTGGTGTGGTAAGCAATATACAAAGTAGTTTAGTTACTTCCTGAAATGTGTCCTCTATGTTGTTTATAATGAAATTCAACAACCATAAGGTGCCGTGAATTGGCCGAAAACCCTGTCTTTCATACAAAACGGAAAGTTCGGTTTTCAGTTTTTTTTTTTGTTTAAAACAGAATAAGTTGTCACAGAAACATCTAATAGTTTATCAGGAAATCTAGATGAACAAGCAGCAAAGTTTCCTCCATCTATCAATTTAGCTGCATCATAATGCTCCAAGTTTTCGAACCTATCTCTTGCGTGAGTGATTATTACATCACAAACTCCTTTTGCAGCCGTACTTAAATCTTCACGCCTACAGTGTTTAGGTACACTTTCAGTCATTTAGTCAACTTTAAGGTCACTTTAAATAGTTTCATTGCTATCTCGCACACTTTGTACAGCTTGTACAAAACATTGCATCCCATTTTTAATACTTACAGAATCTGCTTGACGAGACTGTACTTGTTGGAATAGAATGTCAACATGAGGCATGATTCTGAGAAAAAATGAGAGCAAGAAATTGAATTTACTATCCTTAAAAAATGGCTGAACCCGTGGGCCTTACATACAGTTTCTTTGCTCTGGTCACTTTCTAATGTTTCAACGCACTCAATTAACGCATCCCTATTTTCATAGACCATATATTTTAGACTTAAGATTCCACCTTGTTTGAGATGTCCTTGGAATCCTACATGCCAATTTATCTTCTAATACAGCCAATTGTTTGGGTGAATTTGAAGAAAAAAAAAACTGGCATATCCTTGATACTAGAGAAGAAAAGTACTCTGGCAGGTTTATTTTGCGAGGCACAATGACTAATTATCAGATTCAACTTATGTGTGAAGCGGGCATTACTTAAAACATCTCTTATTTTAGCTTGTAAGCCATTTAGTGCCATAATTGCAGCCCCATCAAAACTTTGTGCTATATGTTTCTCCTTACTTTCACCGATTAACTAATATATTCTTTAAGGATGCATTCTGAAATAGCTTTTGCATTTTGCCCTTCTGGATTCAAAAACACCAAAATCTTTCATAAACTTTTGCACTCTATTTATATCTTAAAACTTCAGTTTGAGTTCGATCAGAAATGTTGGTTAAAGTCACAGTCACCCTAGAAATAAGTACTCGGAGGTTAGATAGAAAGACGTTTTTATTCCTGTGGGGAATAGACACGGTGGCCCGTACTAACTCCTAACCCACAAGAAACTGTAACAGAAGTAGACTACGATAATACCACAAGAAGAGGATCTGGGTCTAAACAAGACAAGAGCAGATGCAGTTAGGTAGCTATAATACTAACTGACCCTAACAAACAAAGTACTGTTGTCCAGAAGGGACTTGGGTGTCAGTACCAGAAGAGTAGTGAGTGTTAAAGGGGATGAAGACTTCTTTGTGGGTTACTGGTGAATGCCTCGAAGATGTCTTGGTAGGTTGTGGTGGTCCTACACGAGGACGTCTGTGTTTGCAGAGAGCTCCAGCACACAAGTTGGTGGAGCGAGCTGCAGAAAATAAACTCTGTTCTGCCGCTAGATGGCTGCTCTGTTACGCCACATGCAGTTACTAGGTTACCCACTGTATCTCAGCGCTGTTTATTACAGGTAAAGATACAGCACGTTGCCCTAGGTCCTGTTTTCATGAAAACCCATCTGCCTGATCAGCTAAGAAGGAAATTTTCCATTATTTTGTGGAGGACGTTTTTAATGTTATGGAGCATGATTGCAACACGTTTTGTCACAAAATTATTGTGAAAAACCATATTTTACATTTTGCATATGATTCCCCTGCAGAACATGTAATTTCTGTGACCAATATCATGTGGTACGCACACCTTAAATCATTTCATTCAAGACCTTCGTGGAATTTTTTAAAACTTACCTATGTTATTTTAAAAATTGGAATATGAAAATTTTAATTTATTAAGATTTATATTATGAATGGCACGGTCAAAGCAACTAAAAATAATTATCCAAATAAATAGTACAGTTGCACTAATACGGTAATAAATACTGTAATTCATACTACAAACATTTACACGTTAATTTCAGTAAATAATATTGGTTTGTGAATATTGATTGATGTTCACTGCCTTTTCTGTTTAGACATAAATTAATGTCTTCAACTGTAGTCAACACTTCCGAAATCATAACAAAAAAAAGTTTGGTTTAGTATCTTCTGTAACTTGTAATATTTATTTTGTATTAAATACAAATTGAAATCAGTGGGAGCAGCTTTGTGTTGGCAACAGCTAGTAAGAAATAGTTCACTGTCAAAATATTGTTTTAACCTAGTTTTTTGATATGCTATTTGTAAATTAAATGTTGCATATTGATATATTAAAATTTTTAGGTAGCACTAAAGGAAACATATTTCATTGTTACAGTTAAAGAAATCAGCATAAATTACGCAAATTACGGTGCGTAGGACAATGGTTTTTTTTTTGTTCAAGGAAGAAATCTGAATAGGCAGAGCAGAGCCTTGTCGCTCTCTCGCTTCCTTTCTCTCAGGAAGATTTGCACCACTATTAGTAGCAGGAAAATTATACGTTTTCAATTTTAGCATATTTCATACTTATTACAGCAAAAATAATGATTTTTGAATTTGTAATTTACAACTGAAATGAGATTTTATTGTTTGAATACGTATTATAATATATTTAGATGTGACGGCGGGATGGTTACAAATCCGAAGTTGGCAGAAGTGGCGACATGACATTGCGTGTTGAACAAAGCGTTCATTTCTCTTCTTGCTAAAAATACTTAAAATTACCACATCCAGTTTGTACATGTTGTGTTTGTAAACCTACCTAGTCAAGATACGATGATGTGATAACTCTGTTTTTCCACGGCAGGAATAAATATACAGTAATGTGCGTTGTGACTGCTGTGTGTGAAAGAGTATTGTTGCCATTACGTTATGTTGGAACAGTCGCCAGTGTGTGTGCAATTGCAAATATTGGACACGCTAAATTTATACATTTTAAACGTAAACTGTTTTTATGATGAAATAAATTTATTAATCTGTTTATTTATCACAACGTTGTAACTGAGCCCTAGGTGTTTTAAACACAATTGTGTAACGTACATACATTTCAGTGATTTGAATGTTTTCCACAATCCCAACAAAATACTAAGGCAAGCCAGATAAATTAAAATAAATAATTAAATAAACCTAGAAAACAGTAAGTACTTATGCATAGACATATGAGAGGAATAAAAGTTAAGGTAGGCCTATTTGTGTGCATGTTCACCACCATCTTTTAAGTTTGTCACTATGTACAAGAAATAAGCGACACAAGATGCGTGTTTGAATTTACTGTGTCTTTTCGTTGGACTCGTTCCTTCGTTTTAATATTTATTCCAACTGAGGCCGTCCTTTGAACAAAATAACCCAACATATATAAATAACAAGAGGTTTAATACAACAGTTCTTTCTCCTGCAGTTGTAACAGGGTCAAACACAGTCGCGGCAAAATATGAATGTGTATTACGAGGAAGGTGCTATGTTGTTTATAACAAATATGTTAACAATGTAAAATAATAACCGTAAAAACTATAATCAATACAGACATTGTTAAAATGTCACAGACCTGACCTAAATATGGTTATAGGTCTAAATTGTGAACATTTGTACAAAATGGTTTTTGAAACATGACAATATTCTTTAAACAGCTGAAAACAGTAAAAAAAAAAAGCATTTGCCAGCTAAAATGTGGAAGTCACATGGCAGTGTTTATGTTTACATGTAGCGGAAGGATACGTAATCTGTAACCAAAATAAGAACTTTAGCAGGGTTTCACAAAAGAGTGAAGTAACCATGAATGGCCTATATATATATAAAATTTCAAGAATTTCTGGGACTAGAAATTACATTGAAATACAGCAGAGAGCAATAACAAACACTGCCACTTCACTCAGAAAAGATATAAAAATGTTTTATTTATTACATTAACAAACACTTTATTTCAGGAGTTATAAGCTGACATTTAAATCATGTTGATCATGAACTGTTTTGTTCACACAAACGTGGACAGGAAAAAAAAAAAAAACTGAAACCAAACACTGAACATCGCATCAGCCGCAGGCAATGACGTGAAAGTGTTACAATCACACCAAATTTTATTCTTATAACAAGAAACAGAATTGCAGGTGGCAACAATTTTTAACATTATGATCAGTAAGATGTTAATATTCGTATGGAACTACTACTTGCAGTTCGCTGCCAACATAACTGAGTATTGTGGTTTATTGCTTATGTTAAAAGACATACATGCATTTATGGGCAGTGATTGTTTTCAAGAGTACTCACTTTATCGTGAACTATATGTACAAAAAAAACAAGTAGGATTAGGAACAATGTATTTCTATGTGTTACAATTACAAAATAGAATGTTAATGTCATTTATATGATGCTTATGATCACAAATACATGTTCATTTATGAACTTAACACTGTTCTTGTAAAAATCTTTTGCAAACATTGAAAAAGTCCTGCCTTCACTCAATTCTTCTCTTCTTAACAAGTGATCCCAACTGAAACAAATGATAATACCAACTCTATAAAAATTGTACCTGCAAACACACCAAGTATAATATAAAGTCAAAAGAATAACTGATTTATAAATTGGTAGTTTTCAAAAAAAAAAGGGAGGAAAAAATATACATGTAATTTATGACAAACAAATGCCAATAAATGTGTTTATGTAAACACTGTATTTACAGAAATAGAGTCAAAGATATAAAAATAAGCATCAAAATGTTACTTTCGGCAAGAACTAAATACCAACAAATTGGTATGCATCCAACCCGAATTTTCATCATATTTTTTTGGACTTTATTCACAAATTACATGTTAAAATTACTCTTTCAATAACAGAAAATAATACTGAATTTTTCAGATAGACAATTTTGCTTTCAGTCTGTTGGGGGAACATTTAATATTATTTTCTGTTAAAAATATAAGGCGATGATAAGACAGTAGTTAATATTTACTTGCAATTTTTTAAGTTCTGGTAAGCGAAACCTAATTTGTTCAATGTACCTTATTTTGAAATGTTTTTGAAAATATATTTTTACGTACCCAGGTACCTTTTTATATATGTAAAATAAAAAACGTTAATAAGAGCACTGCGTAACTTTTGGCAGTACTTCCACCACACTAGAAAATTACGCTTGGTGTTAAGTGCTATTGGCTTTAAATTTCATTAGTGATGGGCAAGTTTGATTTTTACAACTTTGAGTTGACTCGAGTTCAGTGATTGAGTTTGCACCATAAATGTAAATGCGTTCCTACGTACATAAGTATAACGCCTACTCCTTATAACTTCCTCGCCCTCTTATAGTCACAGTTTACCATGAAAAAAGGTTGGGACTAGTTTCTACAAATAAGAATAAATTTTGCCTGGATAAGTGATTCACAGCGTTACTTTTTCTCTCTTGCCGACAAGTGAATGACTATGGTAGGAATGGTAATGTCAGCCTCGTGATGCTGATTAAAAAAAAGATAACTATTACAGGGGTGGAGTGGGAGGGTAACTCTCCGGCTGGTCCATCAGCATCCAGCCGGGTGAGCGGACAAGCAGTCTGCATTTAAAGTTTTTGTTACCTAATAGTTGTTCTTTTTTTTTTTAACACATGTTTTTAAAACAGTAATTTATGAGAGAAAAGTTATGACAAATTTACAGTTATGCATATTTCTGCTGAAGGTGTGACATGCCACGAGATACAAATTTTTCATGTTTAAATAGTGTACGCCCTAGATGCGATTCGCTGGAAAGCAAGATGGCTTAAGTCAAGAATATAATGCCCATTGGACTTTATCATAGCTGAACATCACAAACGTCAACCAAGTGTTAAAGGCATGTACCCGAGTTATTGCTTTCATTCCGGCACAACAGGGGTTTAGCAGCGTAAAATTATTGATTTGCGAGAAACAAAATGTAATTGTTAGGTGCGAATATTTGTTGTTTATTACCTAAAAGCACCGTGACTTGACTTGCACGTCAGTAGCTGATGTAAGCTGTAAAAAAACTTGACTTGAGTGATGAGTCGATCTTTGTTGACTCGACTCCATCACTAAATGTTATTCAGCATGACACCATTGCATTTAAGACTTGCACATACGAACACGCTAATTGAGTAAAGAAGGAATTTTACTAGCTCTGTAGACTGTATTTTCTCTTTCATAAATTGTAAACACACACAAGTGGAACTACGACATATCATGAGTGAACAAGCACTCAAAAAGTCAAAAACCCAAAATGGAAATCTGAAAGCGTAAGTTAATAAACACGGCATAAATAGGCTGCCAAAAATCAATGCAGTCCAAATGCAATCCAAACTCAAAATCTAAAAACAAAGCCTGTACCACAGTCCAAGGTTAAGGACGTGGTGTAAAAATTGGAGTTATATCAGCACTATCATAAAACGTATCCAAAATCCAAACAATGAAACTAACTAGCCAAATTTTTTGATATAACAGCACTATCATAGAACATATCCAAAAGCCAAACAATGCAAACAAGTATGTATTTACCTATGTACGACTCGCCCCTGTGTAAGACCCACTCTTTAATTTTCAGATTAAATTTCTGGGAAAAAACATTTTTTTAAAGAAAAATACACCCATCCAAAGTCCTATATTTGTTATACAACTGTGCACAAAATTTATCTTCAAAATGTAAAATATTCTGTTGCAACATCGTTTCTAATAGTCCAACTGGCAAAGGCATGAACATGGGTAGTTGACGAGCCGGACAGCACGCGCAACTTGACAACATGGCAGTTAAAAGCTAAAAGGGTGACGCTGTGACCTCGGCCGGGTGGCCAGCCGGTTGTTTACACGTCCCTTCTGCTTTATCACGCGTAAGGAATTTGATTTCATTCGAGGCCATGGTTTTGTTTACAATTTTAGTACGTTTTAACTTGGATATCATCACACTTTTATCACAAGACCATTTGGTAAACTAAATCAGCTGATTTCAACACAGTCTTAGTTTTCAGCTTTTATTCAATGGATACCTTATATACGGTACTTACCTCTATTTGTATGGTGAAAATGAATGGGTACCAGCTGCATACAAAGGCAAAAATTGAAATTTTCAACACTATAATAATATTTATTTATTTCCGTCGCGTTGCAGCGTCGCCGTATCACGTGTTCGGTGTTGCTGCGATCTAACGCAACGATTACCGGTAGCCACATAAAGAAAGTTTTTTGCACACCCAATTTTTTTTGTAGACTTTCATTGAAAAATGATTACACAGAAAATGATAGAAACTAAATACAAATAAAAAAAAACTGCATGTTCATCCTACTGGGCTACTTTCAGACCAGTCTAGAGAGCAAAATGACTTGTTAACTATATAAAAAGTTATTTTTATATAAAAAAAAAAAAAACAATTTCTCTTACCAAGTCAGATATCGCAGGAAGGCTGAGAGGATTGTCAGTCGTCGTGCTGGTATTTGGTTCTTGTGTGGTAGTGGTCTGTGTCTGGTTAGCTGCCGGCTTTGAAGGCTTCATGTTGCGATGTTGTGGAAATGTTGGCATCAGCTTTGGATCGCAAGCTGTTTCAAACATAAATTTACGCATTTAAACATGCCCAACACATGCAATAGTTTTATAAGGTACCAGTGTAGCATTTTGTAAACACTATATCCAATTACTTATTTTGATTACACTTTCATATATTTCCTGTAAATTCTGCAAATTCCAAATAATTTCTAACATTTACACTACGGATGGGCCAATCAATTCTTACAAAATAATTGAGAATCTGTAAATAACTTTGATTATTTTCCTTTTTCATCCATGTAAATATTAGTTTAATTGATTCAATTGGACACAGTTGATGTTATTCTCTTGTTTCGTTTTTTCACTTTCAACAACTTATAGGGATAAATATTCAAACTATGGAAACATTTACACAAATCCATCACGTGTTAAATATCTACAGAAAGTTATAAAAGTTGTGATACAGATGTCAACCCATAATTAAAGTATTACTTATCATAACAGATGGTGGCTTGAAAGTATTACTACAATAAAAGTATTTCACATTTGGAAAGAGAAGTTACTGATATAACAAATGAGCCTACTTTCCTCTACATGAGTGCAATCAATTTTTAAATAAATTCTCAAAAGCTGATTTGGTAGGTATCATTAGAAATCAAACCAGAAACATATGCAATGGTAGTGAGACAATTACAAATACACACATGCCGTACCCGGGACTAGGACCCAGAAAACCTCATACCATATGCTAGCATGCAATGAACTGCATTATGGAGGTAGGATTCAGAGCATCAACTTTGGATTAAAACAGTCTAACATTTTGAATGATAGGGTTTCCTAATCTAAAATATTTACAGGGCCATTATTTTCAAATTAAGTGGCTGAACCACTTAAAACATGTAAGTTTACATGACCTAACATAATGCTACTTGTGTGAAGTAATTTTGTGGAAATCGGTTCATTGGTCCTCTAGATATGACATAAAACCTCCATATTTTTAATGTGACGATCATCATAAATGGATGACAAAAATGTTATGTTTTAGCGCATTCTATGATTGTATACTGCCAGCATACAAAGTTAAGTTAAAATCTATTACATACTTTCTTAGATATAGCAACAAAGCTATAATAATTTTATAGCCACACTTCTGAAAATAAGTGTCTCCCATTTTAAAAATACATATTAGGACTGAGCCGAAACCGGCCGATATCGTAATTATCAAAATTGTGCGCAATTCATTTTTAGATCGCCAATATTATAACCGATATTTTGCCCTAAGAATCTAAGATGATACTGTTTTCAACTTGCCATAATTGGAGTGCTTTGCGCACTATTTGGTTTTATTAAAATAAGCACTATTTTTAAATTGGTTTTTACATAAGTACTCAAGGCACGTTTTGCGTGATTGTTTACGAAACATGTATACAACAAAACAATAGTAGCCACCATCTACGGTTACTGAATTTTCTCTATGGAGGCAAGCTAAACAAAACTTAACATTAATCAGCCTAACACATATATAATATTAACAATAATTGATATTTACGATTACCTCCAAAAATATTTTGTCTTAATTGTTTCACAACAAATCGCGAACACGGCGACACATAAAAAAAATCTTATGTAATCTTGTAATGTTGGTTGCATGCTGCACATTACTGCCGCCTAGCGGTGCCATTCCAACAGTTGCATATTTTTTGTTTGTTTTGTTGGTTTGTTTGCTGTTGCTGTAATAACATGACTATGTTAGGTTAGGATTCAAAAATGGTGAAATTATTTACGTGTGCCAGCAATAAACAAATGATATGGCTGGAAGAAAAAGTGATTAGCGGAATTTCTTTGTACCATAAGCAACACGCAAGAATGCAAATCTGTTTACAATATTTGCAAATGTTTGGTTTCGAGAAGCGGTACATCATCGAGGTCCTATAGTACCACAAACTTAAAACCGCACATTGAATGTACGCACCATTTGAAGTGTTATGTTTTTTTTAAGAGTTTCATTGCTTACTGACATGCTTTTGGAGGTTATTTTGGTCTTATAAATATGCTTAAGCTTAATATGTGGTTCCTAGATTTATATTTATCGTAATAGTTAGGCCTATCACTGAAACAATAAAAACGAAGACAATTAGAATTTTATTTAGGTAAATGTTAAAAATTAAGTTTTTATTTTTAGAAACTTGCAATAATGTTATTTTTTCTTGTCAAGCTGTATCAGTAATAGTATTGGCAATATCTGTAAGTTTGTATCAGCAATATCGGAAAAGGCTGAAAATCCATATCGGCTCACCTCTAATACATATATTAATACAACATACAGCAGTACAAATTTCTCACCAAATTTGGTAAGAATGAGTTGAATGTTTCCCGAGATATGACACAGAAATTTAATTTTTTTTTGTGGGGCTCTATTGCAAAATGGCAGAAAAATTAGGCTCTGTAAAGACAAATTTGATGGTTGTAATTGTTACTGCCAGCATACGAAATTAAGTTAGAATTTGTTTTGTTAATAAAAATACTGAGCTAAGCTATTTATATAGCCACCATGTTAAAAATAAGTGCCAGACATACCTAAAAAGAGTGTCCACATTCTGGAAAGTCAGGGAAGTTCAAATTGGCCAGAGAAAGTCAGGGAATTTACTTCAAATCATGGAAAAGTAATGGAAATTCCACAGTGATAGTAATTTGAGGGGAAAATGTTATGCACCAGTTTGCCATCACACAGAGTGAAAGTTTTTTTTTTCAGATGGTGGTTTAGTGTATAACCACACACACACACACTATGAAATGGCTTTTGCAAGGCTCTGTTTGAATTTTCATTTTTTGTAATGTAATTCTAGTTTCAAATAAAGTATGATGATTGTAATCATTTGGAAGTTTGCATAATGTCCGTTAACAATGTGCAATGGCAGAAACTTTAATGCACATCTTTTTATGTACTTGTTTGTATCTGTATATCTTTATCAGAAACTGTTAAACAATAAAATGCAGACTTGTGCATGATAAATTTTTTTCATATTTATTTTTAATAGATTACAAGAACTGAAATGCAAACAAACACCAAACACGGATGTTTGGTTAATTATTTGTTGGTAATGTGTTTCAGGTTTTAAGAAGTGTGTAGTACATATCTAGTGAAAATAAAAACTGAAATACTGCGAACTGCTACTTCAGATGGTGCAAACCAAGTTCTGGCAAGTTTTTTGTATAAATATTGCAACTTTTTGCTACAGTAGAAGGAACATAATGTCTTAGTAGTGTATATTTTATCAACACACTGTTGGCAGCTAATCCACTTGTCCTTGCACTGTAATGCCAAATTTTTTTTAAAGATTTTTATAGATCAACATTTGTCTAAAAAATTTGTAGTTATAAAAGTAAAAATATAAAATCATTCAAAAAATTTAATATTTGCTAACTATTTTTTAATTTATCAGAGACAGCGAATTTGGGTTGACATTTGCAAGATGGTAATAGTAGTTCTTATCACACTTTGGACGTTACAGCTAATATGTTAAGACTGAAAATAAAAGTAATTCGGGGATTTTGCTTGACAACACACTTTCAATCACCAACGACTATTGCAAAGCAGTAATTCTGCTATTACTGATACTAAACAGTTTGAGTTGGAAATATGTGGCGTGGAATAATGTAATAACTGCTTAAAAACTAACCACGTGCGTCCCACTTTCTTACTTTTATTAATAGAGTATAGTAACAACACGAAAACAACCAGGAAATGGGTTTGCAAGAGAACAACATGGCGAGTAATGGATGTAGACATAACGATTACCGGCCCAATAGAAATTACTAGTAATCAATATCGCTGTACATGGAAATACATGTTACTTTAAAAATTATACAGAGCACACGAAAAAATAAAACCATTGGTATCTGTTCATAAATTTGTTATTTTACACAAGAAAGCTACTTTTTTCTAGCTGGTAGTGCTTTGGGAGACAGCTGACAGATGGCATGGCAGGGCAGGGCGTGTTGTGAACTTTTGTGAGCATTTTTAGTCTGAACTCCTGTATATGTGGCACATAATTTTAACTTAAGAAATTGATGAGTGTTAATTATTGGTTTTATCCTTAAAGTTACTAAAACTATTAAAAAAAAACACTACATACTGTTTATGAAAATATAAGTCATAAACTCCCGGTGCTGCATTAATGACCTTCATTCACAACCACGTTGCAGGGGGAGGGGGGTTCTTATCTCTTCGTGCATGTGTCTGCTTGAGTAAGCTAGGACAGGAGATAATCTAGAATCTAGGGCTGCAGTGGTGACATCATGTTAAGGTTTGTGTTGGCGTGCAACTGATAAAACTTCCCAAAGTACAGTCAATTCTGTGGATAGTTTTTCCCTTACTGCATGGCACGTCGGCACAATATACATTTACAAGAGCAGGACTGAAGTATTATAAACAAAGTACACAAAGTAACATATTTTGGCGTTTATGCGCCACACATTTTTACAAGATATTGGCATAAAAATCTCTTCCCCCCGCCCCTAAATCATGTTCAGAAATTTGTCAACATACAGTACACTCTAATTTTTAACTTAGTTTTTCTAAGGAAATCAAAAACCACAAATGAATAGCTTATCACTTGTGTTTAAACACGTATGGGTCGCACCATACTTTTGCTTGTCTGTCCTCGGCAGTTCTACTTTGTATTACCTCCAGCTGCCACTGAGCTGGCTCACTTCCTTTCTCTTTTTTCTTTCTCCCTCTCGGTTGGCATACTTCCTTTCCACCTCCACCCCCCTCCCTAGACCACAACTTCAGCCGCCCTGCACTAGGCAACTTTCCTTCTCCCTCCTGCCCCTCTATTTTGTTTAACACGCTGTCTCTCTCTCTGGCCGAATGAGACAGCCAGCAGTAGCTGTATATGTGTAATGCCGCACGCACACATGCACCATACCATTGCCTGCCGGGCAACAGCCGGCCAAGCTGGCAGACTGCGCACGGCGCACATGATCCACAATTCAAACACCATGTTGAGGCATTTTGACATATATACAAAAGTTTTATTTACGCGGAATACTGCACTGTTGCCACTTTACAGCAGGTACAGGCCAGGCGGCGTAGCATCGATAACACTCAACGCAAATTAATTAGTTTGATGTTGGCATAGTTTACTGTTGCCGCACTAACACGATAAGGCCCGGCAATATTTACGGGAATACAAAAATTCTGTGCGGCCTATACTTGAAATATTAATTATGCCTAATTTTTAATCAAAAAATTTATGTGCTTTCTATACATGCCAAAATACAGTACAGTTACATTAACACGTTAGAACACTAAATTCTGAAAGTCACACCACTAAAACCAACCGCATGTGTCGCATATTGTCATTAGTCACTGTCACTTGTGTCATTATGCAGTGTAGCTGTAATATATATACAATAAAATAAAAAGGGAATCTAAAATAAACATTTTTATGACAAGAGTAGCTGATTCTGCCACGTGACTCAGTCCAGTCAAAAAAGAGAAAGCACCAGTAAAAACCCTGTGAAGTGGCTTACAATAATATGTCAATTATGACTATAATTGTTAGCCTGATAGCGCATCTTTATACAGAACTCCACTGTTAGGACTCCTTATGGTTTCCAGGTTGTTAATGAGGGATGGTCTTACAAGAGGGTTTGGAAAATTTAACATATTTTGACCCACTCTGAGCCCTAGGCTATACATTAAAATGAGGATGGTATCTAGTTTTAGATATGCACTGCTTGGAGTAATAATAAGTAGCAAATTATTTTTCAACTGATTTCCAAAATTTTTAAAAAAAATTTACGCTTCCCCAAAAATAGGTTTTTAAAAAGAGATGGTCTTAATAAACAGGGTTACTAAAGTGAGGTTCTACTGTAAATTTACTTTTTATGATTTTTGTGTACACCTGCACATTTCCTCTTTTTCATACACATGCCTATACACATAATTACATGCATCCTGCACATACAAACACAAGCACACATACTTCCTCGCAAAAAGGTTTTTTGACAATAAATGCACATAAAAACAGTAATAAATGCAAATCTAGGCACTGATGGTGTATGAGAGATGTGGCTTACGCAGAGGGGCCTCCTTGAAGTATGAGCTCTGCAGGCACTCCTCAGCAGTGGCCCTCTTTTTCGGATCGTACATGAAGAGGAAGTTGAGTAGACGCAGGCCGGCTGATGACAGCCAGGGGAAGCGCTGCTTCAGGTTGTTGTATGGCTGCTGCTTGAGGGTGAAGCTCTGGAGCGCAGGCAGGGAGGAAAACTCTGGCCAAATTGCATCAGAGGGAGTGCCCAGCAGGTCGACTATCAGTTCCAGCTGGCTGAGCTCAGAGCGGCCGGGCAGCAAGGGCCGATGCCCCAGCAGCTCTCCCAGGATGCACCCCGCAGCCCACATGTCCACGGACGTGGTCTGGGTGCGCGCTTGGAGCAGCAGCTCCGGGGCACGATACCATAGGGTCACCACGCGGGGCGTCATTGGCCGCAGAGGCAGGCCAAACCACCGTGCCAGTCCGAAGTCAGCTGCACTCACACGGTGCACAGAGATGAAACATTAAATTTTTAGGAAGTCTCAAACACATTCAATGTTTCAGTAATGAAAAATAAATATTCTCATGTTTTCAAAAATTTTAATTTTAAATTATTCTATAACATTGTGTGAATATGAAATAAACTACAAAAAAAAGTACTAATTTTTGAATTCATAGGAGTAACAATAAATTATGTAGGAAAAGTGCAGTAATTATTGGAGCAAATTATCTTTAGGAGGTTAACTTTAATACTTCATAAAACCAATTACAATCAAAGAAAAATTATAAACCATAAATAAAATGCTTAATTTGGTCAGTCAGCATAAACCAGCATTTCATCATGGACAGAGAGAAGCAAAATAATATGCAGCATTAATTACCACGGAGCCAAAATCACATAAATTATAGATTATATGTGTCATAATATATTAATTTTGAATGATATGAATAAAATGTAATATCCTGAGATTAACATTTACACAATACTTGAATTCTGTTCCACCATTTTGTCTTTGAATTTTAAATTACATTTAAAGTATACATACAGTGAATTGGGAATATTGTATTCAACTTCTATTTGCAGGATTTCTATCCAGCTTATTAAATGTCATGCCTACAAAACAACAATATATGATACAACCCATTCTTTTTTTGTGGAGAAATTGGTGACATATAAACTAGTGCTACAAGTGATTCACAGTTAAGTTCAATTTATTATGTTAAATTTTATATAAGTACAATCTTAATAATTTAAATGTTAAGACAACTAAATGGATTTTGCTCTACGACTGAGCTCAAAACATAAGATCTTCAAAGTTAAAATTTCTTATAAGATAAGACAATATTGTGAATAACAATAAAACCAAAACAACACAGAAGAGTATGTTAAAACACACTGCATTTAAGTAAAAAACTAAATATAAATATATTTATATTTTATATATTATAAATACAACCATTTATTTTTCAATAAATTTAAATAGCATAAAATTAAATTTTATGTGAATATATGTTTAAATATGAAATATGTTAACTATTTACAGCATTTACAATAATAAAAACAATAAAACCAAAATCTTAAAATTAAATTGAGTAAAAATAAAACTATAAATTCTTGTCCCTACAAATAAGCTATGGATACTAGTTTAGTACAGTATTTAAGACTTTCCACCTGATCCCCTATTACCTTCCCCAGCAATGAACTCCCCAAAATAATGCAGAAATGATAGTTGAGCTACTACATATTAAACAAAAATTGCCTTTTAGATAATTTATGTAAAGTTGTGAACTATATTACAGTTAGTTATACAGTTATATTCACTTAAATTGCAACCAAAGCAATATCAGAAATGTTATAAACCAAGAGGTGAGAAATTGACGATCAAAAGTAACAACACCAAATGTGTCCTATGAACAGACACACACATATAAATATATTGTTTTCAAGTAGATATGGAACCAAACCTGTTTTGGGCTGAATCTAAATCCACAAATGATTCTTGTAAACTTCCTTCAAATCTCAAAACAAAATTCATTAAAAACTTAAACCAAAAAAATTTATGAAACTCTGTATATATATCAGGTGTTACATCTGAAACAAATATTAAAAATAAACTACAGAAGTAGTTAAGTTTTTTGCAGAGGGAACAGAGAACACAAGTACAAACCTATAGTGTCTTGCACCATCTTTAATCATCCCTCCTTTTAGAATGGAACAAGTTTTATCATTGCTTCTTGTTTTTTTTGGGGGCATTTGAGATATCTGTTTGAGATGAGGTAGAAGTGAAAGAGAAGCTAGAAGTGGAATTGATCTATGTCTACTCAAATGGTTAAGTTTGTATGTAAATCCCAAAATGTCATGTAACATGTTCTTGTGCATATTCTAAAATTTTAACTTTTAAGTTCACACTGTAGCTAGTTCTGCATTTTCCAAATTGGAATTTCCAAAATTAGACACAGAGAATTATGAATACAAATATAATGGTACAATACATGAAAAAATTGGAAAAAAGCATGGGTCAAAAACTTCCTAATGACATAAAAAATTACAATAATTTGTGACAGCAAAGAAGACAGCCACACACACTAGCAAGTCTCAAGAGTGGGATGATAGAGGGGGGAGGGGGACTGCCAATATCAAAGACAGCTGTCCCTCAGATTGTCATACCCTCTGGTTGCTGTGTGCGATACAGTACTACCGTTGTCATGTTTCAATATACTGTGCATGTCTATACAGGAGAAAAAAAAAATTATATATACATACACACACATATATATATATATATATATGCATGCTAATTAACCTGTGTGATTGGTTGTACAACAGGTTAGAGGGAGAGACACAAAAGTCAACTCTCTTTTGGCGCCAGGTCGCTTTGTGCACTGGGGTGGATAAAACCAAGAGCAAACTTTCTAGCTGTTCTGGTAGCTGGATGATATGGTGAAGGGCTTTTATAGGGACAACCTGTAGTATCGATTTTGTGACAGTGCGCATTAAGACACACTCTGCTGCCACAGCAATTTTCGGTAAGCCTGGGTGGCTGCA
Organism: Clitarchus hookeri; assembly: GCA_002778355.1. NCBI lineage: Eukaryota > Metazoa > Arthropoda > Insecta > Phasmatodea > Phasmatidae > Clitarchus > Clitarchus hookeri. The sequence continues at coordinate 574,396 of NQII01000180.1, read as the reverse complement.
GAAAAAGCACCAAAAGTTCACCAGTATCTGACTACATAGTGCTGTAGTGCAACGACATGTGTCCCATAACTTGGAAGCGAAATTTTGATTGGAGTTTTCGGCAGCAGTCACAGCAGTTGGTGCTGCTACAAGCGGCTGTTAACTACAACCCATTGCAGAGGTGGAAATAGTACAGTAGGTTGGGTGGGTTCTCAAGGGATTAGCTTCACCGTCTCCCTTTGTACAATCTCTTTGGTTGGTATATAATTTGTGGAATTAGGCCCACCCTCTACTGCTCTTTGATATTGGATAGCCTCGTCTACCACAACCTACCTCTACCCCTCTTGGTTCAAGAATAGCAGAAGGTTGATAAAACTGAGTAATCAGAGAATGAGCTAGAGAGAGAGAGAGAGAGAAAGAGAGAGAGCAGATTTCTGTAGGGGATGCTTGACAATTAAATGATGGTCTGCCTCTTATTCCTGTGAAGACACTGTGGAGATTGTAGGGTTTGGTAGGGAGGGAAATTAAATTTGAGAAGAAAATACTGTACCCACCAATTTTGACACAGCCTTTGTCTGTCATGAGGAGGTTGGAGACCTTGAGGTCGCGGTGCACTATGAAGTTGCGGTGTAGGTAGCGCAGGCCACGCAGCACCTGAAGCATGATGCACTTAACCTGTGACTCTGAGAAGGGTGCCTGCATGTTGTCCAGAAGGCTGGCCAGGTCCTGTTCGCAGTACTCCATCGCCAGGAAGATGCTGCCACAAGAACACACCCTCATCAAGCTGACATTGCTCACTTTTCCAACATTCAAGTTCCACAATACAGTAAGGGCTAATGGCTAATTAAGTGGNAATAAAAAAGAAGAAAATAATGCATGCACGTGAAAAACACACACACACATTTGACACAGAGCTGTGCACGTTCACAAAATTTTGCCAATGTGCCGCCAATATGTGAAAAATCTTTTTGCTGCAGAAAATTTTATTAGCACATGCAGCATCACGCAACAAAAATTTTGACTCCTGCTACAGTACCAGCGTTGTGAGAGCCCTACCACCTTCAAACAATCGCTCAGAACTCAAATGCTGAAAATTACAGTTGATTAATTTATAAAAAACCCACACAGCCTCTGAGCCACAACCAAGATAATCACAGCTCCAAAACCATACTCAACAGTTATACCAGCAACATTTCAATTTTCCTGCCACATCCTAGTTTGCCATCTGGCTACTAAGTTCACTACCAACAGCGCCCATCAACTATATTGCAGTGTCCTACAATTTGCAACCCGATAAAGCTGGCATAGCCAGCAAAGCATCGCAACTGTGCAATCGCATGAAAAATGTGTCGATCCTTCTTTGCGTGTGTGCCTGTTGATAAGTACTAGACTGTGAGTATTTGTGCTTCTGTCATTTTATATATTACAGTGGATTCCCTATCTACCATTTTTAAGGGGAATGTAAAAAAATTTCCATACATGAGGAATTTCAGTAGATGAGGGTTCTGACATGTTCATCAATAAAATACAACTTCTGACCTTATTAGACATAATTTTGAGTATAATTAAAGCTGTACAATATCTGTGAATAAAGTTTAGCAAATAAAACACAATAAAAATGGGAATTAAAATAAAGTATTACTATATTAGTATTACTGTAAGTTATGCATAAAAAACATTTCACCCCAACTTGTATAAATAAAGAATATAATATCTCCAAATTCAGTAAATAATTTATTGTAATCTGACACATAATTAATGCAAGATGGCATAAAACTTTTAAACATTCTGAAAATGAAAATAATATGACACAATGCAAGTCAAATTTTGAATGTACTGCACGCATTTGATCAGCTGAGAGCGCACGGAGAGATTATCCACTGGGCAGTGTGTTCCCAGCGAGCAAACGGAGAAAGAGAAGCAACGGGAAAAGTGAAACCATGTTGGCAACCCCTTGCGTGTGTAGCAAATGTCTGTCTTTTAAAGTAATTTTTTATATTTCACTGCAACAAAAAAATTGTAATTATGAGACAGAAAATAATAAATAAGGTAATTAAAATTTATTTCCTCACTGTCTTGATTAATTAATCATTCAAAACCATGTCCTCTGATTTTCCTTTACACACACCTGTCGCAAGTTACACTGCACTTGGATTTGGTGCCTACCCATTATTAGACGACAAAAGGTGTCGAATAGGCCCTTACAGGATATCAGTTTATTCATAAGATGTGTGTGTATTGAGATAAATTAATATAAATCCTCCGATTTACCTACAGAAAGATACTAAAAATGAACTTTACGTCTGATAATACAAGTCATTCTATGTTCAAACAATTTTTGTTCACAAAGATGCTATCCATTGAGTTAAATTAATATTTTGTTTTAAAATCATGTTGATTTTATGCCAAATATAATTAAACACCAACTTTATGGGAAAAAAGGCATTAAAAACAAGAATTTTTTTTTGAAAATAATTATTTCTTGTTAAAATATATTGCGTAACATTTTCAGGTCAAACCATTTGCTTTGAAATATTAGTGATTGTACGTACAACTATTTTGAGCAATGGATAATCTGGATAAAATTTATATGATCGCCAGGTGCACTTTATTTGCTCTCCGTGGCTAGCCATGTAAATGATAGTGGCTGAGAAGAACACACCTTTTTTTTGCTAGACAACAGCTTCCCCTCTCGTCAGGCGTGTAAGGGGAGGGAGCAAACAAAACTCGCACAGCGTTGCAGAGAAGTAATAATCGGCACGTCGCTTGCGACATATTTCACATCCAAAACTATTACTAGACCTTTGCAAAAACAACCAGTTTAAAAACTATAATTGCGGAAAATATTAGGTGACGGGACCAAAATATATTTTGATTGACATAATATCCAATAAACAAATACAAGCAGGTAGCTTTATCATTATTTATATAGGAGTTTTGCCAGGGCCACTGAAAATTAACTGTAGATATGGTTTATCGGTACATGCATTTTCGGTAAGAGAGTCCACTGTATTAAGTAGAGGTGGAATGAACACAGATTTTGATACCAAATCGAACTAAACCTTGACCTAGAATATCTAAATTCAACCGAACCTCCAAAACTGTAAACAAACCAAATTGAAACTGAACCATGGTAAAAGGTTGAAAGTCACATATAAAGTTAAAATGTTGAATTTCAGCGACTAATAACCACTAGCCAACTTATCTCAAAATGTGTGAGCAGAGACTACGTAGAAAACATCATAGCAGACATCTGTAAAACTATTCACTTTGGTTAATGAAGTTGGCCGCAAATTAAATTTCCAGTCTGCGAATTATTGAAAACCAACAGCTAGAACTATGGAAGTTAGGAAGAGTATCAGATTCTTTCTGTTACATTTGTTATTTGCTATTTATTAATGAGATAAACTCAAATTCAACTATTTTAGCACAATCAAATCACAATGTAGGTGAGAAAAAGTTTCAGCTATGACAAAACTGTATTGGGGGAAAAAATTATATCGCTAGGATAAACAAACAACATAGCCGCACGTGCGCAGAATCATTGAACTTACAGCGTGTCACTTGCAAGTTGCACAACTACTGTTTTGAAATGTAAATAATGTTGTTATGTAATGCGCTTAGAGTTGAATTTATAAGCGTTTAAATGTGATAAAAACTAGTGAAATGTTTAAAACAATTGCGTGTATATGAAACGTCATTCAGTTGATTGTGTTACTAAGTTTTCATAAGTAAATGCTTTACAAATGCGTGGTGGCGAAAACGATGTTTAAAGTAGATGCTCCAATGAAAGCAAGTTTGTGAACTACAACTCCTAGTTAATTACAATTATCAACGCTAAAACTTGTAGCAATCGAGTAAAAAATTCAGTATTTTAATTCATTGCAAATACATTTAAGATCAAGGTAGCAGGCTAACGCAAGCGTTGCTATTATTAAGATAAAAAGATGCATTGTACTTATTTATTTGGGTACAATACCCGGAATCTCGAGAAAAAAATAAAAAATTTAGATTCCGAGAAGAACAGGTGGAATAGAAGCATCGAAGACTCGGTACGACCCATCACTGCTATTAACTTTTGATATTTATAGATGTGATTGTTATGAAAATTTATTAAAACTAGGGATGGGATGGGACCTTGATATCCTAGCAGTATCAAAATATTGAAAATCGAAAACTTATAGATGGTATTGTAGGTGATACCAAAGTTAGTGATTCAGCCGATATTGCTGTTATTGGAAATATCTGTATTGTAAATATAACCTTTAATTATATCTGTTATCAGCACTTGTCAAAATGGTCACATTTCAGGTGGCAATTTTTTTTTAAGAATTTAACAAATGACAGAATTTTATAATGTATAAAAGATATGTCACAGACATTATCAAAAATGAGATGTAGCAGGAGGATACATTGTGATGGGCACTATTGTATAATCCGACTTTTATGTTTACACTAAAAAACAAACACGTCCGTTTAGAAAATAATATTTTCCTTTCAGATCACACCAGAAAAAAAAAGGAATAAAACAGGATGTCTTATTCGTAACTAACCATGGTCTAGCAGTTAACACGAATTGCACTGTGTGTTGTAAACAAAATATGGCTGAATAATGGCTTCTCCACAGTTTTGTAAATGGCCAGTATTAAACATACTTAAAATACATTTTCACCAGATTGTCTAAATTGTTTGCAAGTTCACGTTTACATCCACATCTTGTAAATTGTTTATAATTACATCTATTTCAACTTTATAGAAAAGTACTGATCTGAATAATTCTAGACCCAAATAGTCTCACTAGAAATTTCTTTTCCGAATATTAATTTATTTTTAACCTCTTCAACAGTAGCTCAACCAAACAGTTGGCAGCTATGCGTAGAGTTTTTATTTACATTATGTAGTTTTTCACCATACCAAAGATAGCACTACACCAAAGTAGATATCTTGTGTGTATTAATTCCTTATGTTTCTGCTAGATGCATTTTGAAAACTTCATTTCATTGATTTTAGCGTAGAATTACAGCCATAGAACTGATTGAACGTGACTTTCTTAAGTTAGCATCTTTGTAAAACATGAATTATTATTGATTTGCGTGTGTGCTTCTTTTATGAGCGGGTAACTAATGTGCAGTTATGGGGAAATCAAATGCTGTTTGGCAATATTTCAGGCAGACAGATAAGCTATGGATAGTCAGTTGCAGTATCTGCAAAGCTGATGTTTCAAGGGGCGGGCAATCATCGTGAATATTCAGTACATCCAACATGAAAAATCATCTAACACAAAAACATTAGATTTACTTAAATTTCGTAGTCTACATTTTTTATTATTTGAATTATTTAACTGACACATTTACTTAGCACTTTTATAAAGAAAATTTTTGATTACAGTGATATATAAATATAACAATAACGTGTCGATCTCTAACTTTATTCACAGTAGCCAGTCACAACAGTGGCAGACTCGCAACGAGCAAGTTCTTTTAAAAGGGCAGTTTTTTTTAAATTTCGCAGCAATGGTTAAATGTGACCCAAACAGTGGTTCTGGTACATCACATGTTAAATATTCAATGTTATGTATACACGCATCAACAATGACTGTATTAGAAAAAAATTTAATGGTAAACCGCATTACTGCAAACAAACATCAACGGTAAAAATTTTTTTGTTGCAGTTTCACTAACCATACCAACACGCATGCATCATTCCTTTGTACAACTTTAGGAAAAGATACAACTTATGAAACTTTAAGACGTAAAAATTTTTATTGATTGGAATATGTCACCGCGTGTCTTATTTCAGGCACAATGCGTATGTACAGTAATTAGTACCATATTTATAAACAAAATAGACATTGGCATGTTTACTTTTGGTTGTATTACACAGTTTTTTCTATGCAGATAAATTCTAAAAAACATAGTAACGTGATAATTTTGTCAAAAACTGATATGCCAGTTATAAGAGTGAAGTGTGGTAATATTTTNTACTGATCAAGGGCGAGCAAGTTTCAGTGTTTGTAAAATTTTTGTTTTTCCGGAAAAAAACACTTAGCATTGTTGCATAATATTACTGTTGAGACACAAAGTTTCAAGAAAGTGGAGTTTGTATTTTGGGCTTGCCATCAGTAACTGTAAGCATATAATTATAATACTCTAGCACTTCTATTATTATGATGGAATAGTACTCATTATAAACATTGTGTTGTTAGTGTGAGCATGTATATTATGCAAGTTTTAGTTTGGTACTGGATCGTAATCAGTTTTCATCATACTTAATGCCAGTGGAACTTTATTATTATTGTCAAGAGTATCGAATATCAAGTATCCTCGATACTTTTGTCAACTTAGCATCGAGTATCTAGAAAAACTTGCTATTGTCCAATCTCTAATTAAAACACTGAGAAATGTATCTTTCTAGTTGTAAGAAGTATGTGAAAACCACAAGTTAGCAATACAAAAAAATATATTTATTCAAAGGGTAATTTTTTAAAAACTCAAGCAAATCACTTATTTTGTGTACAATCAATTATAAATAAAAAATGCTGTAAGTTAATAAAGGAAATCACCTGGTTTTACACACTACAGATGTCAAGATATACTTCTGTCATCACTGCAATAAAAAAAATTGTTCAGTAATTTTTGTTGCGTTGTTATTTTTCAATTTCTCAACTTCTTTGAAGTGAAGTAAGTTTGTTTAAAAGTTCGTTAATTATGTTTGTTTCTGGCAAATTTTCGAACCAAACACAAAGTTGTCTAAATTTTTTGAACCGAACGAGGGCAGATCTTTTACATGGCAATCAATTTCAAAACGAACCGAACATAACCTTAAAGTTTGGGTTTGGTTGGAAAAATCTCTAGTATTAAGTTTAATTTAAGTTACTATTACACTTCAACAATGACATTGGTAAAGTGCAGTTGTGACATGGAAGTTTGATCTTATTCAAATTTTCAGTGTGTAAAAAATAATGCAAAATACCATACAAACTTGTGCATGAAGGGAGGCTAAAGTTCATACACGTCCCCCTATATGGACAGGTATAAAAAGTCCTAAATTGTTTAAGTAAACAGCTAACAAACATGCTGACTTTCACAATAAAATGAAATCAGGATATGCTAGTGATCAAAATGACTGAAAAGTGAACAAAAAAGTAACAAGTAATTTGTAACTGTCTTACATTAAAATAGACAAATTCTTCAAATATGAACGTCGTAAAATATTACTACACAAACTCACAAGATATATTATTAATACATTGCAAACATTGTCCACTTCTAAAAAAAAAATTAAAATAACTTATTATTGTTGTAATTAAAGAGAACACTTCAAACATCACTGTTGTTAGTGAAATAAAATTAGATGCTGGTGTAATATATTGATATTGGATCATGCCGTAAACAACATTTAAAGCGTATTCTATAAAGACTACTTTGTGAATTCCCCCAAAATAGTGAAACACACTAGAAAAGTGCAATTTCCGTAATTTGAACATTTGTCACAATCACAATGAATAAAAATTACTTTCTACAAATTCAAGAGAAGACAAAACTCAAAGAATACATCGGCCTTTGTTATCTGTATCCACAATTAATGTGGATACAGAACAGACAAACAAGGCATCAGTAAGCATGCAGAAGGATGTTTACATGTTTATTTGCCATTGACAGTCACGTGACTGGCATGAAACAAAAATGGTGGATTGTTGGTTGGTTCTACCCTAAATAAGATTAATGTTCCTTGCAAAATAAATACAGTTGCTTCAATTTAAAAAAAAAAAATGTAGCCTAACTGATGTTTGTGCTTTAGATACTTTGCTACTCATTCAGGTTGGTATAAACCAATTGAATTTGTTTACAAACAGGACAATTTAAAACTACTGCCTGTCAAAGGATAGACTTTTAACATCAAAAATGTTACAAATGAACTCTATATATAACATATTTTCAAACACAGTCAATTTTTATACAAAATATACAAAATTATATATATTAAATAATAACTCAGAACCACCGGAACATATTCATTTTTGTAAAATGGGCAAAGCATTATTTGCAATTCGCACATCTGCTATAGCGTTGATTTCATTAACATAGACAAATTTAGCAGAAGCCAATTTGAATCTGTACAATTATAATTAGATGAATTTGTTCAAACTGCAGGCATATGGAAGCCAAAACAAAATCATTACAAAATAACAGTCCTACTTAAGCCATAAAGAAAAATATTGCTACATGGTATTTTTAACGAGTAATTTTGCTAAGGCAATTTTTTAATTCTGGTGCAGTGCAACAGATTATTCAGAATAATTCTAACTCATTAACTGTCAGTTCCATTAGACACATGTACAAGTACCGTATTCTTCAAGAATGCATGTTACAAACATTTCTATATATTTCCCTGATTTAGTACAGAATTTGCAATTCTCATGGACACCATTACACCTCATTTAAACATGCAGTCATACCACACTATTACAGCAGTCATTTTGAATTGAAAACACACAAACAATTACAGATAGATAAAACATATTTTTCTATTACATCATGGTTACTAATGCAAAATATACTTGTTACTTCTGTTGCTTTCAAGTCATTAAATAAAGGAAAATTATTTTATTTTCATAAAAATTGGGGAGTGATGAGCCAGAACCATCCAGCTTTACTTTATATCATAGGTAGGCAAAACAACGAAGAATTAAAAGCACTCATTTTAAAATCTTTCATCACTGAGATATGCAAATGAAAAATGCAAATCTAATGGATAGTAGATTGCCTATGATAAACAACAATGTAATTTCACAATACAAATTAAAAGCGTAAAAACAATAACAAATTACCTATTTGTAGTCAACTGATTTTAAAAAAGTTCTTATGTTTATTACATAATAGGCTTGCCTAAAGCAGCCAACCTAAATTAATCAAGTTACTGGGAGAAATAATTAACAAATTAAATAACCAAGGAAGTAACGAGCAATGAAATATATTAGCTAAAATTTGTACATGCCAACAGAAATCAATTTTGCTTGCCTCTCCAAACTTCGTCCAACCACAACCTCCTTGAGATGTACAATGTTTTCATGGCGACAGCTCAGAAGAACAGAGATCTCCCGTAATCCACTTACTGGAAGGCCATCTTTCTCGTGTTCCATTCGTACTTTTTTTAATGCCACCACTTTTTCTGTCTTCATGTCACGAGCTCGATCTACATAGAGAAACATCGACAAACATTAATAGCCAAACAAAGTGAAGAGTGTCAAAAAGACAGTAAATTTTTAACAGCAATAACTGAAAAATATCTTTTCAGCTTACAATTACCAAATTATTGAAAATTGGGGGTATATAAGTTTTTGTGCACTAGCAGACTACAGATTGAAAACCAGTATAAAATAGATGTGATCAGTCTAATGATGTGGGGTCCAAACATTGGACTTGTGTTCTATGAATGTACCTACTATACAAATCTGTGTATTGGTTTACTGTACATAGTTTTGAGTACTGAGTAACGAAAGAGAGGGAGAATAAAGAGTGGGCCAGCACTAGCATAGCTTCCTTTACATACTACGGACACTACAAAGGGTTCACTGGCATCTTGGGTTCTTAGAGTGTGGATCAAGGAATCAATATCTCAGCATGCCAGGTTCTCAATACTGATAAATATAAACAAAAACATTTCACGCTGAGATGCTCATGAAACACACCTAGTACTCGCGAGGCTCTGCCTCCAGAGGATTCTAACTAGTCCAAGGGAGCAGTTAGGACTGTTCTTGAGGGAGAAAGGTCAGCTGCCTCTGAAAGTGTTCAAGCAGTACACCAACACTGTTGGATGCTGCAAGAACCAACAAATCATTTCACTATCTGTTGAGGGTTTCAACCACATGGAAGGTGGAAATTAGCATCCCACATACTTTGTGGGCAAATTCAAATGTGGATCACGGAACCATCTCTACATGTCGAGAAATTGGCAGACACATCAGATGACGAGATGCCCTCCTACAACAAACCTAAATGCACAAGGAATCTACCTCCAGCTGAATTAAAGGACACAAATAGGGCACTTGCAGGAGAGAAAGACCTTTCGATCGTGGACGCCCCAAGAAGCACACCAAAACCTTCTGATGCCGTAAGTATGCCCTAAACATCTAGTGACTCATCACCTGCATGCCAACCTTTGCAAACTATGGAGGTCTCTGAGCTAATAAGAAGCAATGAAATGTAGGAAAGGCTGGAAGAGGAAAAGGTTAAAACCTAATTCCACTTACCCGAAGTTTCTACCCTACGGACTGCATGCAACATCTTAGAGGAACAAGTCGTGTTTGATTCCCTATACTTGACAAACACTATCCTATGTATGGCAAAAATCATCCCAAAGGAGTCTGTTGATATCATCACAAGGTTACACCAGAAGTTATCAGTGAAAGGGCCAGCACAATATCAGCTCCTCAACATCTAAAGAAGACATTACAGAAATAAGAACCTCATCTTTTTATTTGTATTTGAAACAAATATTAGTATTTATTGTATGAAACAACTTACACAAGATATTTTAAGACCCTCAGTACACTATTGAATAAAAAACACAGAACAGAGCTAAATTGTTAATTCATTTAGTTGTAGCTTATATATCTTCTTGTTTTATGCCTTTCTGCTAACAAAGAATACTAAAATACTAAAAATACCAATCACAAGGTGACAGGTTGATGATGGTGCAAAATGACAGAGATTGAGAATGTATGAATATTACACACTACCAAGGACAAAGAAAAACAAGAAAAGTCTAGGTCTACAAAAGTAAGAGGGTAATATAACTTACTCTTTCACCACAAGTAACTTAACAGAAGAATACTTACACACAATTCCATAAGTGCCTTCTCCTATCCTATTAAGTTTCTCAAATTCTGAAACAAAACGACAGCGTCCCAGCTGAAAAAAAAAAAAAAAAAAATGAAGTATAGTTAATTGCTGTTTTAAAGTTCAAGTTTTTGTCACTACACCATGATGCACATAATTAATGAGGCATTGTACTCACAATTTGTTCATTTCAGAGTTTTAATATAGGATAAAAATTCTACTCTGCCACTAAAATACATGACTTGTCATATTGTTAAATGTGTTTTTTGTATTAAGTGATGACAATTGTATGTTGTTATTGTTTATTTACCAAATTGTAAATTTTACTGTTAGACTACAGTGAATGATTGTATTTGGATATGACAAAACCTATATCCCCCCAAAGCTATATGCTTATTAAGGAGATTGAAAGGTGAATTGATAAATAAATATGTAGTTTTAATATTTAAAAACAGTAAAAACGTAAAGATAAATACACTAAAACCATATTTACATAAAAAAGAGAACATTTAAAACATACATATACAATGAGAGATGAAATATTTATGAATACTTGAGATTCAAAAACTGAGACCAAATACGCACCACATCCTGCTCAGGTATCTGCATCGGCTTCCCAGTCAGGAATGATGTGAGTACGCCGCGGCGTGTGATAGGTGCTGATGGGTCAGGCCCCGCCTCATTCGGACCTCTGTCCTCCTCCACCTCAAGCGTTCGCTTACCTTCAAAATACATTTGTACATCTCATTAGTCTGTACAAGTAAAAGCCTTAGTAAATATCTGTCAAATTTCAGAAAGCAAAATTATGGTTTCACCCAGTGGTTAGGTTACAAGGCACCCCTCGTTAACTATCACATACATCAGGAAATATGCTAACAGTTTCTTCCAGCGTAGAAGCAAATTATCTGCCAGTGAATCACAGAAATAAGACATTTAAATGTATTACTGAGTGCAACCGGTACACATTGTATTTTAGATTAGATTGTTACAGTTTAAGGAGAAATTTTTAAATTTCTCAATAGTAACTATACTACAGTAGTATGTGCCACCAACTTATTGTTTAAAGTTTAATGGCAACGGTATTGTAAGATTTCTACAAACATTTAAATGGGCTGTGTCTATTGCTGAATAAGCCAAAGGACAAAAAAACTTAATTTTGTATACAATAAATTCATTATATTTAGGGTAAGTTTGAATAATTTCGCAATGGTCTCTCATACCTCCCCACTAAAGAGCTTTTTTCTCATGTATCTACACATAATTAAAAAAGTTCTTTTGGGAATTATTAAGCATAAGCTTTACAATACAAAATTTTTTATTATGGTAGTAACATTTTTTCTTTTAAATCAGTGATTGTACACAAATAACATGTGCATCGACACTGGAGAGGGCAGAGAAGGGCATTGCCCACTTCAAACATAAGTCTGAAGGGGGCAAATTTTCCTGTAGTATTGAATAAACTGGAGACAGGACTAAAATTGTATTTTGTCGACACTTTCATGCAGCCTGTAGGCCTAACTAACAACAGGCATGCACCCAACTGACATAATTTGATTTATCTACCAATTCATTTCTTAACAGCACATTCTTTTGACAAATGGGGAGGCACATTCAACTGTTATTGTAGTGTAGTGGAGAGATTTTGGCAGCTCTTAACATCAATGTCTTCAGAGCAATGAGGGTGAAGTGAGGTGAGCATGGAGCAGTGCCGGAAAGGGAAAGTAAGGGCGGGGCAAATGGGAGATCCCTGAGAAAACCAGCTGCATCGTCTGGCACAATTCCCCCATGCAAAAATTTGGGAAAGACCCCGCCGGGAATCAAACCAGGTTTGCCTAAGTGGGAGGCGAGTAATCTAACCACTACACCACCGTGGCCCCAACTGTTATTGTAGTTCAAGTCTATAGCAACAGTGGTATTTCAAACTGCCTTGATCCCTGAAAGACATTTGTACTAGTCTCTCTCTTACCCTTCCACCCTCCTCTGTCCATTGACCAACCAAGCCTAATGCTCCATCCGAGGAGTGCTGGATACTTGCCAGTAAGCAAAAGCTTTCAAAAGTGTTGCAAAGAATTGCCACAAAATTAGATACTACTCTCAAAAACATAAATATTTAAAAATTTAAAGATGAAAATTTGCAGTTATTAGTTAGGCTACTTTTCCCTCAAACAGAATTCAATAATGCAAATGCACTGCTTAATTTGGTATGTAACTACAAGTATTTAGCAAAGAACACTAAAATAAAACATTTTACTGTTATTAACATTGAAAAATGTATTAATTAATAAGGTTCACCCTATGCATTAAATTGGGTATTCTGTGCAAATCGCTTAAATTTTAAGGAAGCTACAATGAAAAAAAAAACATACTGCCCCCCTCCCCCCTAAAGTTGAACCAGATTGATCTCCCTGATAACTGGCTTGATTCTGAGACTAACACATGGTAAACAAAGGGGGTTGTGATACAATTTGCAAAGTGGTTTGTGAACAAACAAGCATTTACATGTTTGTGTGCAGATGGGATGACTCGTTTGTACGTCAGATTCACTTTGAATGATGGCAAGCATGGATGGCAGTGGGCAAGTGTTGCTATGTTTGCATGTGGCTCTTCCATGATTTGAACGTGTAAATTTTTGTGGAATTAAAATAAGATGGAAGGTGCCAAGTTCGTGTATGCCGGGTGTTGCAAGTCAATCATGGACGACAGGTGTCCTCCGGAAGTACTTACTGGACTTAGGTACGCCAAGCCTATATTGGTATTTTAACCATTTTGATTTTAATTTTATTAGGTCATGTAACTGCTCCATTTGACTTGCTAACATTTTTATGATAACCTTATGTGTATAAGTGACACATGTAGTATTAATGTTGTTGTAGTAATAATAGTAATAACAATAATAATAACTATTATTATTATTATTATTTCAACTTGCAACTGGACTATCACCTGGTGGCAAGTGCTTTCTCCCATCGTTCTTTTTCACTCCCTAGTCCCTTCCTAAATCACCCAAACATCCTCCACCATCACCAACTCCTCCCGCAATACATTTCACTCCCTCATAGTGGTCATCAGCATGGACTGTCTTCCCCTTTCCGTCCACCACCACAACCTCTGAAACTTTACTGTTTGCACTTCTTCCCCGGTAAAACCCTTTGGCTAAATGTCCACTTAACTTCCCCCATTCCCCATTCCATTCACCATCCTGTGCATCCTAACCAGCTTCTCCACTCTTCACTTGTCATTAAGAACAGCCTAAAATTACTTCCATTCTCACCTTCATGCCTTTGCCTTCCCCATTTACCCTTAACCCACCTTGCTACCCTTCTTTGTACCTTCTCCAGCTCCCATACCTCCTCTTTCACATATGGGTCCCACACTTAGGGACACGATATCAAATCAAAAGTATTGATATTGTACTCATGAGTAGTATCGCATAAAAAGTATTGTACTCATAAAAGTATTGATACCGTAAGGTATCAACAAAATAAAACACTTATGAATTAATCAACGTTTTTTATTAAATGATTGGTTTTAATTACAAATTAGGTATGTTAATAATTGCAATTTTTTATTTTGTGAGATTGCACAGAGAAACAACTACTTATCATAAATCAAACCTCCCATTCTTCCTCTGTACAATCACTCAAAAACAGTATTTTGTCCAAACATTTTGGCGATAGCCTGTTCCTCGTTTTCGACATGGTAAATCCTGCCTTCGAAAACAAACATTCTGAAGGAACAGACATCGCTGGAATTGTTAGCTACTCAATTGCTAATTTGTATAAATGAGGGAACACAACTTTTATATCTTCCCATTGCTCTAAAGGATTAGTGGACAATGGAGCGACTGGTGTCGCCAAATAAAGGCTCATTTCATCCTTTTTAGCTAAAGAAGGTGTCTTATTCTTATTTACAGACAAACCGCTTTTACTTTAAATTTTTTGTTTCATGTGTGCTAAGGTCTTGTGATGACTCCAAAAATCGTATACTGGCTCCACAGAAGAATCACTATCTGGGTCACTACTGCTACCACTGGTGGCAAGGCTAATATTTGTTGATAAACATCTTATTGAAGATATTACTGTAGCACACACTTTGGGGTCTTGGAAGTGTATATTTTTTAATCTGGGATCGAGCAAGCACGAAATTGCATTTAAATGATTATCTTCAATATGGAAAAATATGTGGTTTATCTGATTTATAATCTCTTCTTTAACTTGCTCTGTCAAATTGCTGTCGTCAGTATTGTCATCGTCCCCAGCAATCTTCTTTAAACTATTTATTTGTGCTCTTAAGCAGTTGACAATGGGTATAATTTTACTGATAGTAACATATTGTTCACGAGATAATTCCTTAGTTACATATTCTAGTGGCTTTAAAATTTTATTAATTCATTGTTTTATATGCTGTATTTCTAAAGCCAACGGAGTGGTCGGTGCTTTGGTATTTAACATTAGAATTTGATGAAGAAAGGGAGCCAATTCAATATACCTCTCCAGCATATAATATACAGAATTCCATCTGGTTTTTACATCTAAGACCAACTTAAGAGGTGTCCCAGTTTGTTTTTTTCTCAATAATTCACACTCGATGACAGTTGACTTGAAATATTTAACAATTTCTTTGACCTTAGAGACTAATAAATTGAATTAATTGACTGTCAATATAGATTCAGCCATAATATTCACGGTGTGTGCAAAAAAACAAGACACAGTCTGCACAGTTGAATATGTAACTTAAATTCTTTATTGGAAAATTATTAAAATTTACGTTACAATTCGAAACGAAAACAGAAAATGTTTGTGATGTTAATGTCAAATGTTTTTTTTATCTTCATTCTAACAAAGAGTAGCATAGACTATGCAGCCAAGTCTTGTAATGGGGCTAGTTACCAAAAACAATTCCGCTAGGTAGCTGCTAGAGTATTAATCGCTCATGTCACATCAGGAATTATTCAAAACAATACGGTATGATTTTGGCCAAAAAATACTAATACCAGAGAAGTATAGGATGAGAAGTATAGAGTACAAAAGTATCGGTATCGAAAGGAAAAGTACTCAATACCAAAAAGTATTGATATTCTTTCCGTGTCCCTACCCACACTGCAGGTTGCACGATCTATTATTGGTCTTTATATGGCTTCTCCTTCATTTCCCCACTAACCCCTTTCAAAACCCATCCCAGCATTCCCAAATCCCTTCTTTCCTTTGATACCACTCTCTGTAGACCCACTTGCTTTTTTTAACCTAACATCACTCTGAATCACCACTCCTGAGTACTTATACTCTGAAGCTTCTCCCATCTCCTGCACTTGCCATTTGTAAGTGACTTCATATTTTCCCCTCTTTCTAGTGAACCTTACGATCTTTGTTTTCTATACGTTAATCTTAGTTTTATTCCTTTCTGTTCTCCAGCAACTTATTCTACGCACCCTCCTCCACATAAACACACAGTCACCTGTGTGTTGTATGTGGAGCTTCACAGCCTCACTTTGCCACCCACCATCGTCTCCAGATAATTAATCATAATGGAGAATAGCAATTACTGGCAGGTCCACAGATGTATTTTAAGAATTCATCTGCATCTGCATGAAACAAGTTTTCTAAACACAGAAATTCAAGTTCAAATTTTGTGGGTTTTATAATTGTTTGCATATTTTCATGCTAGTATTTAGCCTACTTTATTTTGTATTCTGTAGACCCGTTAAGAGCACGTTGCTTATGATACCAGAAACCTGTCAAGCTTAATCAATTTTAAATGTAGAAATATACAAGAACATTACTTTTCACTATCTATCATAAGATAAAATAGACCATCACAAGTAATAACTATAAATAAAATTGTGAATCGCTTAACTTGTTCACAAAATACACACTGCAATATAAAAGGTTAAATGTGTATATAAATATAAAATTAAAAATAAACAATAGTGAACAGACTTGCTTGAGACAATTACCAGACTTGATTATTGAAAGAGTAGGGAAAACGTGTGCTAATTGAGCACATAAGCTGTTAAAAAATAGAGTAAGAATTTAAAAAGCAACAGAATAAAAAAAGTTATTGATTTTTTTCATTTCACACTAAAAATTGGTGCGTATGGTTAATCTATTTGTAATCATCTATAATTTGTTTTTCCTCCAAGCCTTTGCAAAAAACACAACACACATAATACTGAATCACTTACCACCTATCATGGGTTAGTTTAGGTGACTTGGTGTAAACACACTTACGCCTTGTTACCTACTATTAGCCATTCACTGTTACTTCACACTTTTCTGAAGCCCTGTTAAAGTTCTACTTTCAGGATATTTTTCTGCCGCATGCAAACAAAGTTTAACTATGTCTAGGAAATTACACCAATGAGGCAGCACTCCGCATTTGTGCGCACTCAGTGTAACACAATTTTGCAAAATAACTATTTTTTACTAGACAATACCAACATACCTATTTTCTCCCTATTTATATTAATATCAATTATAAATAAAATATTATAATTTATAGAAAAAACAAAAGTAAAAAATAAATTGAACCAATATAAGGTAATTTTATGTTAACAGAAATATAAAATGCTGCTGATACACAATATACAGGATGAGGCACCTAAGGCACGCCAACTTAATAATACTGACACTTTCAGTGGTAGAATAAAATGTTTCAGACAAAAATTTCTTGGCTCCAAGGCGCTAATAACTTGATAGTGATAATTTTCCAGTACGTGGAAGGGCAAAGAAGATACAAAGGTCAACTTTGTTACTTTAAAGGGAACCCTCATTTTTATTAATACCCCTCGACAGTGCGTATGAAGATGTAATAAGTACGATGACATTTGCCGCAATTATTGGAAGACATCCCACTGGACATAAGACAATCCATGTGGTACCAACACGACAGATGTCCCGCTCATTCTGCACAGTGAATTACAACGGTTCTTAACAAATCTATTGGTGGTCTTGGATCGGTCGGTCAGGAAACATGAAATGGCCTGTACTTTCCCCAGATTTAATGCCTGTGGACCTTTTATCTGTGGGAACATTAAAGCAACAGGTCTACAAAGACACACCAACGACTCCCGAAGACATATGGCGATAAGGCCAGATGAAATTTCACGTGCGGTATTATCCACTCAGAATCGCTTTACAGTATGCACGTCACCAATTTGAACACCTAATATCATAATAAAATAACAAAGAATGCGTAGTCTGAGGCTGGCGTATGTTTCAACAAATGCCAGCTAAAGGATGGCTACATTCACTACAGGATGACGCTACATCGGCCCATTGTTCCGTGCGGCAGCGCAGTTTGTCATTGACCTTCAGTGATCTTGAATGACCAGCAAATGTAATTTATTACATCTTCAAACGCACTGTTGAAGAGTGTTTATTAAAAATTATCATTCCAATTAAAGTAACAAAGTTGACCTTTGTATCTTATTTACCCTTCCACATGCAGGGAAATTATTATTATGAAGTTATTAGCGCCTTGGACCTAAGCAACTTTTGTCTGAAACATTTTCTTCTACTACTGAAAGTGGCGGTGTTATTCAGGTGGCCTGCCTTAGGTGCCTCACCCTATATATAGGAAACAACCAAATACATCATATATGGAGTGATTTTTCTAAGGTTTGATTCAAAAAGTGTGAAGAAACCACGAAAAGACTGTATGCCTACCTTAATTAAGTTAGTTTAAACTGTAATTATTAAGTTTAGGGGCTTTTCTGTAAAAAAATAAAAATTATTCATGGAAAATTGTAGATTTCCACTCTACTAATGATGCAGAACACGAATATACTAGGGGCATTAACGTCCGACTAATTTCGTAATATGTGCCCGCCTAACCTAACAGAACCTAACCCCACGATGGGTGAATCACTATTTTACATTTTTTAACTAACCTATGATTATTGGGTTTTACACTAACCTAGGATTGTAGTGTTTTACACTAACCTAGGATAGTAGGGTTTTACACTAACCCAGGATAGTAGGGTTTTACACTAACCCAGGATAGTAGCGTTTTACACTAACCTAGGATGTTTGGGTTTTGCACTAAACTATGAATGTAGGATTGTACTGATTTAAAGGAACCGTAAAACACACCAAAATATGGTAAATTGACTCACCTAGGTAGGGGGCTGGTATAATTCCTCTGACATTAATAGACATAAACAAACATATTTCGCAAGTTTTTAAAATATGTTCTACTTATTTTAACATTACGCCCTCTTGAATATGAACAAGGTAAGCTGTGCAGAACCCATTAATGCAACTTTTGTTGGTCTAGGACGTTTCTTTCAGAAACGTAAACAAACTGGCTATACTGCTCATTTCACAATTTTGTTCAATTTTTTTTAAATATGTTGTACTTATTTTAAAGCTACGCCCCTAGCATATTCGTGTTCTACGTGATTAGTAGAGTAGAAAAATATCATAATAAATATAATTTTTTTGGTGTTTTTCAGAAAAGCCCCATAACTTAATAATTACCATTTCCACTTTGCTAATTACACAGAACACGAATATACTAGGGTCTATGACTAATTTCGTAATATGTGCCTACCTAACCTAACAGAACTTAACCCCATGATGAGTGAATCACTATTTTATATTTTTTAACTAATCTAGGATTGTAGGGTTTTAAAATAACCTATGATTATAGGGTGTTAATCTAGCCTAGGATTGTAGGGTTTTAAACTAACCTACGATAATAATAGGGTTTTAATCTAACCTAGGTTTGTAGGGTGTTAATCCTAGGTTAAATTAACACACTATAAGCCTAGGTTAGATTAATACCCTACAATCCTAGGTTAGATTAACACCCTACAATCCTAGGTTAGATTAAAACCCTACAGTCATAGGTTAGTTTAAAAATGTAAAATAGTGATTCACTCATCATGGGGTTAGGTTCTGTTAGGTTAGGTGGGCACATAATACGAAATTAGTAATACGTTAATGACCCTAGTATGGTGTCCGATGTAAACAACGCAGTGGACTGCTCGTCCTTTTAACTATTTTATTTGATACGTTCTAATTATTTTAACATTACATCCTCCTACACATTAACTAGGTAAGCTGTGCAGAACCCATTAATGCTACTTTTGTTGGTCTAGGACGTTTCGTTCAGAAAAGCCCCTAAACTGCATAATTACCATAAATTTTTACATCTCAGCACTATTACAAAAGGTTTACCTGTTTACTTTTATTACCGGAGGGTAGTCTGATTTCACAGAATTCGTGCGTTACTGAGATACTTTGACATATGATAGTTCTTATGGAGAATAGGTTTTATGTAAAAATGGGACTGGGTGTACAGTAGTTATTTTTAAAGACACCAGAATGTACTTTTATATCAAAACGTAAGCAATTGTTGTGTTGAGAACAAAAATTCTAAGAGATTGGAGAAAATAATTGTATCACGTTTCCATCCCATACTTTCTCCAATCTAAGCAAATGCCGTGCTAGTTATATTGAATACCCAGGCACGGTACTTCTTTTTTTATAGAAACTGATTTAGCTGCGTGCCGTGTAATCAAACAAGAAGACAAAACAATTACGATAATATACTATTAACTATTCTTACCCATTATCGGTACCGACACCATGCCAATTGCGATAGAAAATTACGTAAACAGTATAGCGTGTGTTGTGTTTATTTATTACAAACGACGAAAATGACGCTTGTTTATGATTTCCAATGCTGGCAACAGTACACCATCAACAAACTATGTTCGTGTAGGATTTACTTTCTGCAATTTTAATGCCCAAAGGTGTAATTAACGTAGCGAGCGTAGAGTGTAGCTACCACTCGAAGCCTGAGCGCTGAATTTAAAAACGATTTTTGTAAAATTTCCTACAATTAAAAGATCTCAAATGTTTTAACTCAGTATGTGTAAAGTTACAAAATATTTTAAAAATATTTTACTGATTTTTTAAACAGTAATTTTATTTGGTTTTCACAATTCTCTATTCAATAAATCTACAGATTTTCAAACTGGTTTATAATTTTACCATTTCGTAAAACATAACTTTAAATTATAAATTATGAGAATTTTTCTTAACTATGTTAAAAAAAATACAGAATGATTTTCTTGTTTCTACAATTACATCCGAAAATAAAATGTCCCATGGTGGGAAATTTAGAATAAGTCGCGTTATGTTGATGACATGTGCACTTTTTATCTTCCGATTATGCAATTTTAGCGTCTTTTACCGCCGGCCGAAGTTGTGTTTTTGTTTTTGAAGTATCATTGTGAATTTTCAATCCTTCGAGTGAAGGAGAAACGTGACCATGCATCTAGTAAGGTTTCTTATGAAGCTGGAACAGGAAACTGTGACAGTGGAACTGAAAAACGGCACTCAGGTGACGGGGACCATAGTCGGTGTGGACGGCACAATGAACACACACATGAAGTCGGTGAAAATGACGTTGAAGAACTGCCAGCCTGTGGATCTGGAGAACCTGGCCATCCGCGGCAACAATGTGCGGTACATAATCCTGCCGGATTCGCTGAACGTGGACCCCTTGCTGATCGATGACGGGATGGAGCGGGACCGAGGAGACCGTGGTGGCCGGGGCGGCCGAGGACGAGGTGGTTTCAGGGGTGGAAGAGGGGGTCGCGGTGATGGCCGTGGTGGCGGTGGTCGTGGCGGTCGCGGTGGCCGAGGAGGACCTAGGGGCGGTGGCAGAGGAGGCAGGGGTGGCTTCTCGCGTGGGGGTTCCTCACGCGGGGGTGGTGGTTTCTCACGTGGGGGTGGTGGAGGCAGCGGCGGCGGAAGGCGCTACTAATAACCTCACCCCCCCCCTCCCAAGCCGCGTGACGTTCCATGGAAGAGACGTGCAGAACGTTTACAGTATTAGTGACGTTCTGCGGCATATTGCACATTTTATAGTGTAATGTAAAGATTTGTTTCCATGTATTTTTTTACAAGCGACTGTGAATCTGAAAACTTGAAAATATTTTATGCTCAATGTGGTGTGTAAATTACTCAAGTGTTCCATTGTATAGAGTTACTAACTTCAAGGGTGCTCACAAAGTTAATGTAAATTTACGTTAGCCTATTGTACCTGAAGTTACATAATTGTTAGAAATTACTTTTGCAAGTAATGTAGAACTCGGAATTGTGTCTACAATATTTTAAGAGTTTTGGTTAAAAAAATTAATTTAATAATTTCTTAAAATTGTTTGAAAAAATATTATTTGGGACAGATTGCCATTTGAGTTTGGTTCAAATTACATTAAAAAATATAAACTTGGAGGTGTGTGATGTATTATGTAACTTCAAACTTCAGCACCTATAGGTGTAGATGGCCATGTGTTGAGGTGACAAATGAGTGTAGTGAGAGTACAATACATCATCTGAAGGCCTGAGAGCTAAATTACAGTACTAGTGTTGTTAAAATTCTTTTAATTAAATCAATTTTAAAGGTTTTATTTTAGTATGTGTGAAGTTCTTATAATGGTCAAAGTTCATTTTGTATCTCATTCCAAATGAAAGTTTGCATATTAAATATGTTGCAAACCATACTTAATTCTGGTTTGTTATTGGATGCCAATTTTATTCACTGTATATCTTTAATATCACTGCAAGCAAACAACAAATAATACGTTATGCCGTATAATTCTACTGATTTTAACTAAAGTAAAAGAATATAAAGCTGGACTCACAACCGTCGATTGCATCCGTCAGTCACCCGTCTGTCTGGCGGTTACGTGATCTCAACCCAAGGCAACTTTTTTCTATCCGTCCATCTGTCAAATATTTTCCAAACTTTAACTTTTGATGGACAGATGAGATGAGCCACTGCCTTCTGACAACATTCCTTAAATGAAAATATACACTTTGAAATAAAATGCAAGGGGTTGGATCTGTGTTTATTTATTTTAAATGGTAAATTCAAAAATTTAATTTAGGTAATTATTAAGTTTAGGGGCTTTTCTGGAAAAACACAAAAAAAATTCAAAATTATGATATATTTCCACTCTACTAATCACGTAGAACACGAATATACGAGGGGCATTAACGTCCGACTAATTTCGTAATATGTGCCCACCTAACCTAACAGAACCTAACCCCACGATGGGTAAATCACTATTTTACATTTTTAAACTAACGTAGGATTGTTGGGTTTTATACTAACCTAGGATTTTTGGATTTTACACTAACCTAGGATTGTAGGGTTTTATGCTAACCTAGGATGTTTGGGTTTTACACTAAACTACGAATGTAGGATTGTAGGAATTTAAAGGAACCTTTAAACACACCAAAATAAGGTAAATTGACTCACCTAGGTAGGGGGCTGGTATAATTCCTCTGATGTTAATAGATGTAAACAAAAATATTTTGCAAGATTTTTAAATATGTTATACATATTTTAACATTAAGCCCTCTTGAATATGAACAAGGTAAGCTGTGCATAACCCAATAATACAACTTTTGTTGGTCTAGGACGTTTCGTTCAGAAATGTTGACGTAAACACACCGGCCGAACGGCTCGCACATAACGCAAATTTGTTACATTTGTTTAAATATTTTGTACTTATTTTAAAGCTATGCCCCTAGTATATTCATGCTCCACGTGATTAGTAGAATAAAAATATATCATAATTTTGATTTTTTTTGTGTTTTTCAGAAAAGCCCCTAATAATAATTACTGAAAGATTGTGATGTCAGGGTGTCACACTGATATTTTGCAGTACAGAAGGATTGTCGGACGACGGATTGTTCTGAATCGCTTTCAACTGATAGACGGATGACTGTGAGTCTAGCATAAGGTTAAACATAATAACCGGTTCAATGATTTTCACAATAATAAACCATGTGTGTGAAATAAACATTAAAGTTATCTAAAATTCAGAATCTGTAATTACTGTTGACCCACGTTTATTCTACACATTCCGCAGGAATTGTAGTAGCATCGAGGTGTAGTTGTCGCACAAGCCAGTAAATTAATCATGTTGCAGCACTTTAAAAACTAGCCTACTTCTAATAACAAGAACACAGACTTACTTTTTGAATGTTGGAACATCTTGTAAAATTAAATATAAAGTACATTTTTAGACAGTTTTACAAAAACTGTTGGTATTTTAATTGAGAATCCTTACCAGTGTGCAGTCAAATGACACACACAAAAATTCAATCCAAAGAGAACTCAAAAGTGTACGACAGAATCTGTATATAAATTTACTGAAACTGGATAGGACAATCCAGTCAAGTCATTACGGTACTGGACTTGGGTAGAATGTTGACCAAAATTTTCTCTCAAAACATTTAACTCCTGTAAAATCATTAAGCAAGAAGTTTTCATCATATTTTATTTTTATTCATTATAACAAGCAGTTATTTTTATGGGTTAGATACAAGTTGTAAGGTTTGAAAACTATTGGCAAGACAATTTTTCTTTGTAAACGAGAACCATTACGGATTAAAAATTATGAATCTTTAAATTTTAGTAGTAATTCGTGAGTTTTTAAGCTGTTCTTACGCTATCACAAAAGATTGCTTTTTATATTTTTAATTCTGTGTGCCATTTAATTTTTTTTTTCTTTAATTTTTGTTATCCAGCATTTTCTGCTTTGCAAAGTTTCAGTTTCTTAAATTGTACGCCTATTTAATATTTTGGCCCCTACTCTGAAAAACTGATTTAAGCTATGAAGATGACAAAATGCAAATTGCAAAATAAATTGTCAATTTTGTGGGTAAATCAAATGACATGACTAATTTTTGAACACGATATCTCATTGGAAGATGGTCTCGGTGCCATGCGTAGTCCAAGTTGGGTCAGGACGAAGTTTTGGTGTTGACAGAAATTTTATTGTACACACTGCAGTAACTTCATTGCTGCTCAGTGTCTGAGCATTACTGAGCCATGTTGCCACATTATCAAGCGTTTGTCCCGTCATAATACATGTGTCGTGAAATGTGAATTGGGTGGACGAGCTGGTAAATTATGATCGTAGTGAAATTGTTTTGACATTTAAATTTAGAGATAAGCGACATCCCTATTCCAAACGGTCTAAACAACCCTCGAAAGACTGCAATTCGTTTCAGTATGACAGTCTTGGGTATTTTATATTTTAGCACGAGTACCCATTTTCATTTGAGAAGAACAGAACCCGTCTTGGCCCAATAACGTGATACACAAATGACATCCTTTACCAGGGGCTGTTGGGCATAATTTTGCTTTTTTTTTTTGCCACTACATGTGAAATTAATTTTTGAAAATGTGGTTTTGTCTGGCATTGCACATTATTTACAATATTTTAGAGACAGTTAACGTTTGACGTCTTTTGCTAGTATTACTTCTATAGTAGTTATTTTCAGAAAATAATCAATAAACAATTTCCATTTCTTCCATATGGTAAACAAATAAAGGTAAATCATTGATATTGCAGTTATTTAATAGTCTGAGTGGTGTACTATGCCTCAAGGAAGAAATTTTCAGGAATGAATGCTGAATACATTTTATGAATCAAAAACTGGTAACAGCACATTGATTTCCCCCCCCAACCCCCCAAACCACAATGTGGCTGCCAAGTGTGGGACTGGCTGAGTGGAAGGATAGAGTTTCACATGTTAAATTAAGATAGGCATGCCTTTGCTACCTTTCCTTATACATTAACTTTCAAACAAAAAAACACTTCGCCCAGACTATATTTCTACAAAAAGTTTTTTTAAAATTGAAATACCCTGAAAATTGTGGGAAATTAATATTTGTAGGCTCTACAAAAATAAAAACTCTGTAATTTAATCTCTTACTTGCTCTCTTGTACCATGTTTTTCTCTTCAAAGGGTACAAAGTGTTTTTTGAAATTGATATTGTGGACTGTACACTTAACATGTAAAACACTCCATCTTATACTGCACTAGGCAATACCCTTAATGCCGCCAATTCCAGCAGAATATTGACGTACAAATTTTTGGTGTGACTTTGGTTTACCGAAGTCTCTTCCAATTAAAATATAAGCTCGATGTTACCAGACGGTAGAATATCACACATTTTGTATAGGAATTTTTTCAGTACCTATGTTTGTTATGTTCTATTAAAAACTTATATTAAAAACTTGTGCCCATCTTGAACTTGTATAACCTACTTTGGCATAATTTTTTTGTTGGAATTTTCCCCTTGTCATAAAATTATAACACAGTTTCCCAAAGACAGTATCAACCATTCCATGACAATGTCAACTTTAGGTTGAAAAAAATAAGAATTTTTTTATATTTGTCATGTATCTGCTTCAAAACAAAACAAGTTTTTCATTATTTAATTTTTTTCCAATTGGTAAAACATTTCTCTCGAGATATTTTAACTTGCAAAATTTTCAGCTCTTTGACAGGTATTTAATAATGGCATAGTTTGCAGGACTGTTAACTTGGAGGGAATCTGCTGAATGGTCAACTGTTTGTGTGACATGTTGAAGACTGTTTTACTCTCATCTGCATTGTTGTAACTTTCTGGTACGTATGTATTTAAGAGCACAATTTTGTTGTTCCTATGTTCCACCCCTTACAAAAAAAGATGAAGATTTATAGTATCTATATTAGATAGCTGATTTGCGTACAAATGTATAAAAGTGATGTTATGTGTGTTGTAATGAAGAAAACTATAAGTAAAATCAGTTTTGATTGTTTTTTATAGATTTTATTAGCCTATTTAAAATGTGTCCCACCCATTACACTATGGTATATGTAGACGTGTAACTTTTCTTGCTGTATTACCTCTGTCCAGTTTAGTATTTCTTACATGTTCAAGTGTTTCTTTGCAGGGGACTTAGGCTGGGGCCACACCTTCCCTTTTAGCGGGTGCGTTTTGGAGGGACCCGTTCGGCGGGAAGGTCATATAGCATTGCTTTAAATGGGGGAGGCCACACCATCCCTCCAAACCGGTCCCGGCGGGAAGCGGCAGGACGATGTCTCCGGTCGACCGGACGGCGGGATGAAGGGACGGTAGACAAAAACACCTGCATTTCAATGCGTGCGGCCACACTGTCCGGTTTCGCGGGTCCCGTTTTCCTTGTAGACCGTAGTTTCGTATACGTTTGGGACGTCATGTTTGACACAGACAAATTTATACAGTTGATTGAAGAGCACCCCGATGTCTGGGATATGTCTTCAAAACATTATATGGACCGGAACATACGGGATAAAAGTTGGGAGGAAATCGTGAAAGGAATGTTCGCGACGTGGGATGAAATGGAGCTGCAAGAAAGACAACAACAAGGTAGGTAACATTGAATGTTATGTACGTATGGCAATGTAGAATGTAATGTATGAAATGTGGCATAGGATCAAGTGTAATAAGAAGGCCATGTATATACACGTACACTTGTAACATATATGTATTTAATATGTCATATCTATTTATTCATTCACCTACTAATGTATTTTCCATTATAGCAGTATATCACGATAAGAACATTTTCAATTAATTTTAATTGAAATATATGTTAATAACTTTTGAAGGTATTGTAGTTGCAGATAAAAGCTTACAAACTTTTATTTCTTACTTTACAATGGTTTGTTAAAAGGGGAAAATATTGCATGATATTTATAGTCGCTTTCATTTCTTTATTTCACATTTTCGCTGCCCATTTGTAATAATAAGTGCACCGCCTCCCTCCGACCCATATATTTTTATTAGTTGAACCCCTCCCCATCACTGTTTATTCTGTCAAGTCCATAGCTGGCCTAACTATTGCATTAATTAAATTTAATCCTCTCACCAACTCTAGCCTGTCTGCAATGAGCGTTAATTCTTTTTCCTCTCGTTTCGTCCCACGCCCATACACTTTTTAGTAATTTAGTTTAATCTTTGAGGCCCCTGTCAGTGTCCCCATTTTGTTATTTTTGCCTAGTTTTAGTAATATAGGTTTTAAGTTACGGTATTGTGTGTTTAGCTTTTAAGTCCCCGTCCACCTGTCCCTACCACCACGTAACATACCAATACTTTGGAGAGTGTTAAATATTTTTCATGTGCGATGGACATACAATTTATCGTTCTTTTCTAAATAAATATTTGATGTGGCTGTTCTTATTCACATATATATTTTACCCACACCGTGAATTTTCTTGTCAATAAAATATGTAGACAACAAAAATTCTCACCAAAATGTTACTGACTTAATTTAATTACATTTGCTGGCAAAATGTTTGTAGTTAATTTCAGGCAACAATAACAAAACTCATTACTAGGATGTTCTTGCAAAAATAAATTTAAAGAATAAAAAAGTACAAGATTACAAATAGTTCAAAAATATGAACTAGGTTCCTAATATTACATAACTGGTCAAACATATATACTAACTACCCATCTAGGTTTCAGTTTCTAAAGATAACGTCGTTGGACCTCAACTGCCCCATCGCCGACCAAAATACCCTGCAAAAATGTATCTGACTGTTTTTCCTTCAACTTGTTGTTCACCAGTCCCAGCATTATTCACGTCCTCAAAAGGATACGTTTCTGAGTCATCGACATTAATACCGTTCCGCCTACTTACAAAGTTATGCAATATGCAACAGGCCTTTACAATGTCATCAACAAAGTCAGGTTCCACAAGTATTGGAGTGTGAACAATCCTCCATTTGTTAACCAAAAGTCCAAAAGCACACTCTACTATAAATAAATTTTTTATCAAGCAGATTAAAAATATTATTTCTAGTAAAAGCTCTGCAATTATTGTGAAATTATTCCACTTTTTGAAAAACACAGTTTACATACTATGTAATATAAATATTATGTCAGTTTGGAGACTAATTACTGTTTTTTTAACATTCCAAGTCAGGTATAGATGAAAGCCCGTTATATAAAACGTATACATTGTTTATTAGTATTTCCTGTTTTATTATAAAGATAAAACCTACACTACTTGCTTATCAAAATATTATATTCAATTTAGTTCCAAAATGTTTGTGAAAGAAACTTTTTGGCTGTTCAAATGATTTAATAATTCCTAGAAATAACAATATCAAGTAAGCTCTGATTATATTTGTTTTATTTATACATTATGATAATGTGTTCTCTTAATTTTTTGTTGCAGTGAAGGACTTGAAGAACAAATGGCGACATATAAGAGACAATTATTCCAAATATATTAATCAAGGAAAAAGCG
>NQII01000180.1:533047-545002 GCA_002778355.1 Clitarchus hookeri | reverse complement strand
AAAATACCAGCACAATTTGTGCAATCAGACTTCAAGCCCTCACTCGCCACCTTCACCTTCTCTCCAACAAAACTAGACTTCATCAGTTTATCTCTCTTCAGCCCCGTGACAATGGATCGAGAAAATTACATCTTTTAGCACTCAGAGACTGTAGTGATCTGATTTGTGTTTTTTTCCGTTAAGTATAACAACTTATAGCTGTGTAAAATGTTGGCTTCTGAAAGTTATTGTGAATTAAATTATATATTACAATAAAAAAAAAGTATACGTGTTTCTTTGCCAGTCTCTCTTCCGCACCTATTGGATTCCTTATGTATGTTTTCTGCTTTGTTATACGCGGTCGAATAATGTTCTTCAATTCATCAAAAGATGATATCGACATTCGATAGTATTTAAAAAATTTGTTTTTGTGCTCCCGAATATTGCAATAAAATTCTGAAAACCTGCTACTTTTTTCACGATCACTATGAAACGGATGAACCAAATACTGTCTCCGTATAGGTTCTTCATGACAACCGACAGCTTCTGATGCACACACAATTGCCAGTTTTGAAGGAAAAAAAAATCGCTACTGCACCGCATGAATCTATGCCCTGAACTGAGGCTTGGCGGTACAAAACCGGTCCCGCCGAACAGGAAAGTGTGGGCGGGCGAAGCTCATCCCGCTCAAAGGGATGCGTTTCCACTGCACCCGCTAAAAGGGAATGTGTGGTCCCAGCCTTAGTGATGGATTTGCCAGATGAATATCCAAACCGTATGGCTAAGTCAAGGGCCAAAAGAAAATTAAAATAAGAGTGAGACCAACACTTAGCACGAGAACGGAAGAGAGATGCTAAAATGAGAAAGCTTTCCAGGGACAAGAAAAACACAGATGAAGTTTACAAGTTGCAGCAATGCAAAAAAGAAAAGTTAAAGAAGAGAAAGTAGAGAGGAAAGGGGGGAAAGATTCAAGGAACTTCTAAATGTGACACAAAAATTGTACGACAATCTCAATNTAAGAGGTTTCGCCAACCTTTGCGCAAGAGATACGAAATGAATCTCTGTGCGAACCGAATTGGTTGCAAAGTGCAATTTGCCTCTGTAATTCGCGAACTATCATTTCCAAAGAGGTATCTAATAATGCGTCCGCTTGTCCTTGTGATGTTGGTGTTGTGACATCCGAAGATGATGTGGACATGGTCTGCGTGGTAGGCGATTGCGAACGCTGGCGTTTTTTTTCGGGTTGCGTGTTTTGCTCTGATTCCGCTAATGTCTGCGTCTGAGCATCGGAGGACGAACGTGTAGTCTGTGTGGTTGCCGTCTTCCTTTTCGGGTTTAGATTTGGATTTTGGTGTTGTGGTCTTACGTGTTGCGCTAGAAGTGGTAGGTGTTTCATGTTCCATGGCAACTGGCGAGGTTGCATTATTAGTTTCTTTGGTATTCTGTCTAGGGGGAGGAGAATGAATTCCCCCACTTGTGCCGGGTGTTGGATCTGTACTGTGATCGGCAATTGAGTCTCGTTCATCATCTGTATGTATAGTGTGACAGGGATGAACGGTAACAACATTGGTAATGCTGCTGTTATCATTTGCTCTCGATCTGTTCGGTTTGATACGTTTGTTATGTGTAGGTATATGTCGGACGTGTTCCCTACGATTTGAACGTGGCTCGTTATGTCGTTCAGGGGATCTGCCTCGTTTTGCGTGTGGTGTAGAGCTATGTTGTTCATTAATAGTGTCCAATCCTGNTGCTCTCGATCTGTTCGGTTTGATACGTTTGTTATGTGTAGGTATATGTCGGACGTGTTCCCTACGATTTGAACGTGGCTCGTTATATCGTTCAGGGGATCTGCCTCGTTTTGCGTGTGGTGTAGAGCTATGTTGTTCATTAATAGCGTCCAATCCTGCGTCGTCGGTTTTGGGGCGCGAAGGTGCACGCAATACCTTCGTGGGAGTGTCTGAAACTCGATCCCTCTGGAGTTTGTCCTTTTGGGACAGTCCTCCTTCGATGCTGCTTGCCCTTCCCATATCCACGACATCTGGGTTGTCCGACTGAGGGTTACCGTATGAATCAAAAGTTTCCCACTCTAGGTGTTGTGTTGGGTAAGGTGGTAAGTATGGGTCGTCTACGTGAACTAATGGTCGTGATGGGCTCCACTCACCTTCGCTGAGATCGCTGAGGTATTCTTCCTGTAGATCTTCACACTGCNTCCCACTCTAGGTGTTGTGTTGGGTAAGGTGGTAAGTATGGGTCGTCTACGTGAACTAATGGTCGTGATGGGCTCCACTCACCTTCGCTGAGATCGCTGAGGTATTCTTCCTGTAGATCTTCACACTGCCCGCCTTCTTCCCAGCAAGGACAATAGCACGCTGCGATGTTGTGCTGACAGTACCCGTGAGTGCTGCAGCGTCGAATGAACATTTCGGTGCTGTGTTGCGGGTTATAGCGGCATATATAGTGTTATCTGTCGATAACCTTTGACATCGCTTGTGCGTCAANTATAGCGGCATATATAGTGTTATCTGTCGATAACCTTTGACATCGCTTGTGCGTCAATAGCGCGCGCGCGAGGTCGTTAACATGTTACGTAATTCGGAGTTGTATGAAGTTAGTCCAATCCTGTAGTCCGATGATGTAACGCGTACCGGACTAGACGTTCGGACTAAGTGCAGAATATATTTGTATCGGACTAGTGTTCTCCTTTCGTCCTTATAATTCGTTACACCTAGTCTGTAGTCCTTTAAATAAATTATATAGTCTAGTCTAGTCATCTAGTCTGTTGTGTAGTTTCACTTCAGTGAAGTGAGGTATTAATAATACCTCGCTACACAACAGACTAGATGACTAGACTAGACTATATAATTTATTTAAAGGACTACAGACTAGGTGTAACGAATTATAAGGACGAAAGGAGAACACTAGTCCGATACAAATATATTCTGCACTTAGTCCGAACGTCTAGTCCGGTACGCGACAACAGGGACATACTCATACGGACAAAGTTTTGGCAAGGCATTCAATAAGGCTGTGAAAGCACTGCCCAATAGTCCAGGGAAGAAGATTGCTGTTGTCAGGAAACTTGCAGAGAACTCTTCATTTAGGGAAAAAAATTCATAAAATTTTTTTTAAATATGCTTGAAGAATAAGAGAAAACATTTCCAAAGCAATGAGGGATAAAGTGATTGATTTTTATCATTGTGACAATATTAGTGTTCAGGCACCAGGTAAGAGAGATGTGAAAAGCATTAGAGACAATGGAAATAAAGAGAAGAAACAGATTCGTGACATGGTTATGTCAGTTGGAGAAGCCTTCAGTGAGTTCAAGGAAAAGTACCCCGAAAGTAAAATAGGAAAATGAAATTTTTATGAAATGCAGCCAAAAAATGTGCTTTGCTCAGATACACCACATTCAGTTTGTGTCAGTAAACAACATGAAACATTCTCTGTCTGGTTAAGGGTATTGCAAAAGGCGTTCATGGGTTTCCAGCAAACCACACAGAAGTAATCCAACAGCTTTGTTGCGATATCTCTAACGAGGAATGTATGCTGAATGACTGTGATCGTTGTAAGAATGAAAGTGTTCAGTGTATAATTCTTCTTGATGTGCAAAAGGATAAAATGATCACATGGTTTCAATGAAAGAGAGATTCAAAAGAAAAGTCACTTTCTTTCGCAATTAACGAGTTGAACCAGCAAGTGGCCAAGTTCAAGGCTCACACTTTCATTAAACAAGTGCAGTCTGTAATGCAAGTAGGTTTTGTGGAATATTTCATGCTATTACATCAAGATGAAATTCAGTCAGCACATTGGTCAGATAGCCAAGTAGCAATTTTTACATGTGTCATTTGGCTAGCACGTGGACTTGAAACATATGTTGTTAGTGACAATCTTTCTCATTCTAAGTTTTATGTCTAGGGTTTTTTGGTGAAGCACCTACATATATTTTCAGATAATTGCACTGGACAATTCAAGAATACACACATACTTTCTTCTTTATGTAAACCACAAGATGAGATTCTTGGCCTATCTCTAATTTGGAACTTTTTTGCAAGTGGACACTGTAAAAGAGCAGTTGATGGCTGGAGAGTCGTATGCAAAAGGATTGTCTGGCAGGGCATTTTAAGTAGGCAGATTAATGTAACAAATTCCAAAGAGTTTGCAGAGGCACTTCAATAGAGAACACACAAGATCAATGTATCATATGTTGGTAAAGGAGAGGTAGAGGAAAAGAAGAAAATTTTAGAACAAGATTGGAAGGATGCGTGTGAAATGAAGGGAATGATGTGACTGCATTCTTTTGAACCTTTCGACTCCTTACATGTAGTTGGTGGAAGGTGTTTTTTATTAATAAACATGACAGTATATTGTAATGATACCATGAGACTATATTCCTTATTCTTTTTATGGGCCAGAAAAATATCTATTTGTATCAGAAAATGCTCTAACTCGCAGGTTTTGATTCAGCTTTGGATGGTTATGAAATACTCGGTTTTGTACAGTCCCACACATTACACTCTCAAAAAGCAGTATATAAATTTTTAATTGTGGAATATTATTTATTTCTTCTGGGAAACAATAACCATAAGAGAGACTTTTTCTGAGACACTATAACATTTTTAATATCCCTTCTGCTTCGGTTAGAGAGATCTAGAGAACTCAGATGTCCCACCCATCATTACGTATAGAATGACTGGTCTTTGTTAAAGTCACCAAATGTACAACATGATTCCGGACAATTTTTTTCCCCTTGGTGGAAAATGCCCCTTTTGACGTAAATGCAATACTGTTCTATTCTTCCTAGCATGTCTGTTGCATTGTACCTTCACCATCATCACACACTCTTGCTGTCAAACTATTAATTTGTTTAAAAGTTACATTTCTGCAAAATTGGTTCTTTAATAAGATTGGCAGTGTTTGTGAATCGCTTCCATTTTGCAACTACTAGCACATAGTTTACGTAGCGCAATAATTCCAACAAAAACTTTATTCACCTGCAAATTAAAAACATAAGGATCATTCAATGTCTGTCATGATACAGGAGTTTCACGTTAGAGCAGTCACCAACACTGGGTGGAGTGAGGCAGTCATCGTGCTAAATGTTATGTCTGAACTAAACATGAGTCAAGACTTGGATGTTTTCTGTTTCCAAAGCAAGGCAGGTGCATTTACATATGCATATGAAATATGGTTTTGTTTCAGGGGAAGAATTGATAATATTCTCTATTCTCAAAAATACTTGTGAGTTTGTGTCAGCACACCATAACAATGTAGAACATGAAGGGATAGAGACCAACTTAGGATTTGCATATACTTATTCAGCAAAATGAGCCTCTTGCAAAAAGTGACTGAAATCTTGCGCAAGATTTTTTTGATTGCGTCCAAGAAACATTTTGCTTGATTCTCTTTGACATTAGTGGCACTGGAAACCAGGCACCAGTGCACAGCAGTGATAGACTACTGGCACCAGCTAGTGGGAGGAGCACTGCAGTACGATTGACCTTGAGCGGCCAAGAAGTTCTGTGCAAAGCCAGACAAATCTTGCCAATGGCAGTAATTTGATGGTTTTTGGTGCATCTTGATACATCCTGAACGGAGAATATCATGCCAGGCTTCCCATCCATTGCATTTATACGTAGTGGCATTTGGCTGTGTATTGAGCTGTGTTGTGAAACCAGGGTTTAAATTAGCTGATGTGGAGCAGTTTAGTGGAGTTTAGGTGCAGTCTATTTATGTATGAAATTGTTATATTGTTTTGAACAACTTTGTGGTCCATTTCATTATAGTGCTAGTTGTATTATAATATGTGGCAATTTTTATGCCAGCTCTCACCAATCAACAACCACTAGTGTTTGTTTACATCACCATAGGTGTAGCGTATATAACTCATTTTGAGTGGAATTACTAAAGAAATAAAGAAGCTACAATAATCACTATTACACTTCAACAATAAACATAACTTGGCTATACTGTGTTCTGTTTTATCCTAATTGTATAATAGTCACGTAGTGTCTTGTATGTCAAAGCTGTTTCTCCTGTACAGGTCTCGAGTACTGTTGGACTCTTGAAAAATTTATTGGACAAACTTTGTGATGTAGTGTATCAAGTCAATGAAGTTTTTTATAAGTATTTAGAAAATTAAGAAAGTTTTTCCTACAGTTGTTTAAGAAAGCGAGTTGTGATTAATAGTTCTTGTTATTAATAATGTAAAGATGAATTAAAAATCATTTACTGCTATTTTTATTTTTGGAATAACCATCCAACACTATAATTCAACAAGAAAAGCATTTTCTTTATAGGATTTGTTATATTGGTAATTATCTGTTAGTAAAAGTTGATTTCAGAACTTATTTATTTTAATGTAAACATATTGTACATTTTTGGTTTTCAGTTCAGTAGAGAAAAGTCTTTAATGTTCAGTTTTCACAGGAAGAATGTCTTGGTAGGATTCAAACATTTTGAAAACTCCCTTTTGGCATAAAAAGTATGGTGCATTGTTTGCCAATTGTGTTGAAAATTTTTAACTTTGATCAGCACATCTTAGTGAATGATCACACATGTGCAGAAGATATTTCCACCAGATTGTTGATCTCAAACACAGAAAATGCCTACACTAGATTGTCCAGAAATGTGATATGCCTTTGCTGGGTAATAATTCTATTGTGTGCCGTCATGAATTTTAATTTGTGTCTATTCAGTAGTAGTGTAAACCTGCCTCACTGATCTGGCATTCCGTCCTCACATCCCAGTGCCTCTCTGAAAATGTTGCGTTAACTTCAGTTCTCCCTTTCCCTCTCTTCCTGAAGTAGTTTTGCCGAGTGAATGTTGTGGCAGTGTCTATATGTACAGTTATATTTATGTCAAGTGCAATTCAAGACTTGGAAACAACATTGTATATGTTATTGTGTAACTTATACATAAGGAATTATTTTGATGAATGTTTTGTAGTTTATGTCATAGTGAAAAGTTGTGCATTTGCATCAAAATAATTTCAGAATTGTAATATTAAATTTTTTGTGATAATTTAAATCATAACCGTAAAAGGGTAACATACTGGTTGTTTGAAAATAAATGGAATTGTGGGAATTTAACATTTTTAGCTTGTGCCAAATAAATCCCAAGATGGTGCATAAGTTACATCTGAAAATAATTTTCAGTGTTACAGGAATAGTATTAAAAATTTTGATGAAAATGTATTTTGTGGTTGTACTATTGTTTTGTGTTAAATTTTGCAATAAAATTCAAAGTTGAAATAGCCAGAATTTTTATTTTTTTGTTTTTAATTTGTACTAGAGATTATTTGTAAAATCCTGTTAATTAAAAGAAGGTTGGAAATGTATTATTTATTGTTTTGGTACCTTTTGTCTAAGTGTTGATGTTGTGTTTTTGTTATGGGAGGTATGTGTTCAATTTCATGCATTACTGGGCTCTCTGCAGATATTCATCATATTAGCTGGCTTGCACAAGGATGCATGAGTACATTTAGAATTGTTCCTTGGTTGGCTACAAAGTACTGTTTGTGTGAGGGGACACCAGGCATTGCTGGTGTTTCCCACGGAGCATGCAATGTCCTTGGTGTCAATAACACTGTCATTAGTTTACTAGAAGTGCACAGGATTGCAAGTGTATAAATTGGTCCAAGTTGCAGCGGGTGCCCCATTCCTCTACAGCACAGCAGCAGTGCTGCTCATGTGATTCTGTTTGAGACTGTAGTGTCCCTGGGTGCGGCGGCATGCAGTAAAGCCGGTCTAATCCATACCGGCCAACCTCTCAATTATTTATAATAGTAGGAATATATTGTTTTCATTGGGTTTCCCCGTCCCCTGAAAGAAATACAGATTGGTGGTGCTGCTGTGAAAACCAGATACAACTGTGTGATGAACAAATTACAGGAAGTGGTTTTCCAGTTTTATGAAGTAGTATTTTGTCTGTAAAATATACCCAATTTCTTCTCATATTTCCTTTTAAAGTAATTTCATAACTTGTACAGAAGTGGCATGTATTCTGTCTGTTAGTGGTGCAGCATTTTCTAATGTGATGTATTATGTTAAATTCTAAACCTTTTCTGGGAGTGTTATTTTCTGTTAGTGTTGTCCCTGTCGGGAAATAGGGTTTTAGGTGTGTGTGTTTTGAATATTATAATCTATAAATGAGTGATGTGAAAAGTAAATTCATATGCCCTAATTACTAATATTACTCACCTAGGTCCAAAACCAACACTCAACACCTTTTCAGAACAACAAATCAGAGGAAAAAACCATGACAGCACTGAAATATGTCAGAATGACAAAATTACTTAAAAGAATAAAAATATATGATGATTACATTAAACTCTAAAACGTATATGGCTAGTGTGGGTACCGAAGTTGAAATACAAGAAAGTTCATGAAAGTCATTCATTTTAATGCAATGGAAAAGTAGAAAGAAAAAAATGTTTTGCACAACTACAATTTAAACTCTGTAAAACAAAAGAAAACTTGCTTGATTTTACTTTAGAATATCTGGAACATTATTTAAAGTTACACAGGTCCATGTGCATTCAAAAAAATCCTATCAACAGCTTCAAGTTTGTTACACTTAACAGTCACTCATTACTATTTTTCAATAATAGAGAATAACGTGTAATAGGGCTTTCTTTAACAGGTTGTAACAAAAAAAATTATTTGAAATTAACGTTATTTTAAACTGCACGATTTACTGCTTGAAGTTTGCAATGGGGATTAGGTCTTGGACATACTTGTAATGGTACGACCTTACCATCTTGGCAAATTGTGGATAGGGTAGGGTATAAAAAATATTTTACAAGCATTTTTTTTCTTCAATTTTTTTGCCTACAGGCAGATCTTGGGTTATTTTCCACGTTCTTTGGTTATACACATTTCCAACAAATGACACATTATACCGTTAATTCTTAATTTATTTTATGTCACAACACAGTATGTATGTACATCTTATCTCTTCAATGTCTACCCTGTAAGAGAACGAACATAGTTTATTTCTTCCTGGGGCCATGGTGGCTGAACTGTTAGCCTGCTCACCTCCCACCAAAGTGGACCGAGTTCAATTCCTGGCCGGTTCACTCTGGATTTTCGCATGTGCCGGACGATGCCTTTGGTTGGTGGGTTTTCTTGGGATCTCCCATTTCCCCTGCCCTTTCACTCTGGCACTGCTCCATAGTCACCTCACTTCACCCTCATCGGTTCTCAAGACCTTATGTTAAGAGCCGCCCAAATCTCTTCACTCGCTCACTTTATTTCTTTCTTACTAAAATCAAAAACTACACCAGTTTAATTTCAGCCAAACCAGCACACATTTAGCAAGTGGTACTATCATTAGGGATAGGAAAAATTTGCGAATTCATTTCAGGACAAGATAGATTTCAAACACGTGTACGTTGAAGTCACCTTTGCAATTGGATGAGAGTTTATTATACACGCCGTGGATGACTCGGTACCAATAGCTGACTTGCAAGGGAACAAGAAGCGAATCCCATACTGACAAATGTGGAGTAACAGTGGGGCAACAGCCAATAAACAAATGCCTGAAGTTTGACTTTACAAAGGATTGTGGATTATAGCAGACAGGTCATTGAACCCGCAAAATTTTCTTATCCCTAACTATTATAGACTATTGTCAAAAATAGATGTTTATAATAAGTTGCATCACAAATGCAGATATAGGCCTTTCATTAAAAATACGTGGTGATGTCACACCATTCATCACCACATCCAGTGTACTATTTATGTCTGTGTACCAACATATTTTTAATTCAATTGAAAAATTAACTATAAACTTTAACAAATAAAACTGTTGTTCCAAACTTAAAATTAAAAAAAAATTATTAACATTATGATAATTATTAATACTTTTAGCTCCCTTTCAATTTTTTTTATGTACATACAATTAGTGAAATAAATGCATATAAAGTATGTCTCTAAAAATCACCGACAAACTCCGGGAGGAGATTCTCTATGAAAAATTTAGAAAATATATAGGACACTTCGTACCTACATGCAATATTAAGGGAGGAATGAGCCCTTCAATATCAAATTTGAAAACGGTAATCTCCTGAAATATCGGAAACTAAGTGACATTAAATTACAATACTCTGAACATTTTTTCTGTTATTGGGATCCTTAACCTGCAGTAAATATGTGTTTATACCTTCCACTATAATGAAACTATCAGGGGTGGCCACCTTATTGTATGCAAATTTTTTACAGTCAGGTTTTTGTAATGTTTGGTGCTGGCCTATTGAGCGGTGTCACGTAACAAATATGGCCCTCTTGTTGCAAGTGTGTAGGACCCACCGTTTTTGTTCTAAACACACATGAAGCTTCGGTCCAGCAATACAGTCCCTAACACATAGGCCACACTACGTACATGAGTCAATGGTTGACTGCTGACCTGTCGCAGGCATAACACCATCTGTTTTGAACATTTTCGTGAGAACCATTTTTTGATACAATAACCATACTACTTACGTACTGTAAGCCTATAAATTAGTGGTGCATGTTGTTTACAGTAAGTGTTTAAATGTCTTCCACCATCACTTGTACAGTGATGGCGGAGTATGAAACTCAACTGGAATTGGGCGAACAGCTCGTCGCTCGAGTACTTGCAGCTGCTTATTCTCTAAAGCACATGGTTGGGGTCTTTGGATGTGTATGACAGGCAAATGCACATCATTTCAGAGCTTGTATTGAAGCAGGAAGTTGCACTTTTGTACAGTTTTTGTAAAGGATTACAATTAAATTTAAATGTAAGGGTTGCATTCTCATTCACGTGAAAATTGCCAATTTCTGACCTATGGTTATTACATAAAACAAATCTGTTTTGTTCTCTTCATGGTTGTCAGTAGTTTGGAAAAAGGGAATTTTCAGTTGAAAATAGTAGTAGTGTATGCCAAATGTTGAGTATTACATTTTGTTACATGTTTCCATCTATCGTGAGGAACACATGGTCAGCTATTGTAGTAGTCAGCAGACAGTGCAAGACAGCAGAATGGGACAATCTGAGGAACTCACTGCCCTCATGACTATCCCTAGGTTCACTGTTTACAATGTTGTAACAAAGTGGAAACGTGAAGGGATGAGCAAAACCCAAAAGTGTGCAGGCCAACCTCCCATGTTGACAACCAGAGACCGCCGAGTATTAAAGAGCGTTATACAGTGTAATCTTCAATCATCTATCACCATCATCACACAGAAATTCCAACCTGCATCAGGATCTACTCCAAGCACCATGACTGTTCGGCGTGAGGTGCGGAAACTTGGTTTCCATGTCCAAGCAATTGCTCATAAGCCACACATCTCACAAGTAAATGCCATATGCCGCCTCGCATGGTGTAAGGAGCATCGAAACTGGATAATAGAAAGTGGAAAACCATTGTGTGGAGTGATGAATCATGGTATCCAATATGGTGATCCAATGGTAGGGTGTGGGTGTGGCAATGCCTGGTGATAGACATCCACCAATCTGTATAGTGCTGACGGAAATTGGGGGGAGGGGGGTTCAATATGGTTATGTTTCTCCTAGAGGGGACTTTGCCCCCTTGTTGTTTTAGGTGACACTGTCAAGGCATTAGTTCAAATTGACATTTTAACCACTTTCATGTTGCCTACTGTAGAAGACCAATTTGGGGATAACCATTGTGTGTTTCAATATGACCAAGCACTTGTCCATACTGCAGGGCGTGTGAGGAAGTGATTTGACGACAGCGTTCCGCTAATGGACTAACCTGCACAGTCCTGATTTGAATCCAATAGAAAATCTCTGGGATGTTTTGGAACCTTGACTTTGTGCCAGACCACACCGACCCACATTCATATGTCGTCTAATTTCTGTGCTTCACAAGGAATGGGCTGCTATCAATGCTAAAGGTGGGCCAACACCGTAATGACTGCCAGTGTAGAGAGAGAGTGAGTATGTGTCATATATACAGGATGGTTCACTTAATCAGCTCACAAAATGCAGTTT
>NQII01000180.1:473340-532978 GCA_002778355.1 Clitarchus hookeri | reverse complement strand
GGGGGGGGGGGGAGCAATTTGCCCCATAGTGACTATTCATCATACGTGTATGGACAGAGAAATTGAACATTTGTTTTTTAACTTGAAACATACTGCATCTGAAAGTACGTGTAAAGAGGGATTTAGTGATCTAGCATTTGAAATGAAAAGTATTGCAGAAACACCAAAAAATAATGTGCAAATATGATTAAGTTAGGTGGGCTGGTAGCATGAGGCAGCAAACCAGTACTCACAGCTGTATGTAAACATGTGCCGTGACACATCCTGGCAGGACTGCTTCCTATAGAGGTGTAGCACTTACCTTAATGGAGCAAGGATGGAATGTGATATTGGACCAATGCTAGCACCACAGTGGAGGGAAGACGGGCAATATGTGAATGCAAGTCTGATATCAATAAGTATATTTTATTCAGATACCCACGTAATTCAGGAGATTTGTTTATATGTCATTAATTGTACTGATTAACGAGAGTGTACAGATGCACAACACGCACAGAACTCGACCTAAGAAATGCAGTCGCATCTGCATACATAGTACAAAAGAGCACAGTTATGGTTGAAATGCTTCAGATTAGATCTTTTCGCAGTATGTACGTGGTGTGTTTACCATTGACAGCAATACATATTTGTAAGCGCACATGTAGCAAGCGATGATCGGACTGAAGTGTTTCTGGTGTAATGCCACTGCAAGCTGCCACAATGCGTTCCTGCGTGTCATCTGGTGTCATGGGAACAGTGTTGTACACTCTATCTTCCAGTGTTCCCCACAGGAAAAGAATATAGAAGTGTTAGGTTGGGGGAGAGCTGGTGTTCTTACACCACCACCGCGCCCTAACCACCGGTTTGGAAACTTTTCTTTAACACTTGCCTCGCCACCAAAGCAAAATGTGCGGGACAAATGTCATGCTGAAACCACAATCACAATGTATGTCTTCCACAATGAATGAGCTGTGTTGATAAGTTGAGTAAGGGCTTAGCAGATAAGCTGCTTGCATGTGGGGAATGTGACGTGGCATAAGCATGGTTGGTTAATGCGACCTTGGATGCCACAGTTTGACTTGGTTACAGCATGTTAACACTTTGACTCTAGATGGGAGAGGGTTGTCCGTTTTGGGTAGAGAGTGAAAAAATGGAACGACTCTTCACCATTCCAGGCAAAATTAGATAGGGAAAGGTGTATATATTTGGCATCAACCCACGCTGAAGTGCCTATACTTGCAGATCTATTTTTAGCCTACTTTTCAAAGTAAACGCAGGCTTATGAGATCACTTTCCTCTCTGTGTGTGTGCCCAACCAAAAATTTTTGAAAGAGAGTACCAAAATCCACCTAGCTCGGTAGACATATGGAACTTAGTAAGTACATCCAACTTTTATAGTTTATCAACCGTGCCAGAAGCTTATTTTCAAAAGGTGGCCATTTTGAAACATAGATCGGTATGTCATCTCAAAAACCATTAAACTGGTTTTGACTAAATTTTGTATGTTGTGAAAACATGCAACAATTGATTTTAGAGATGGATATTAATGCTGGTATGTCATTTTTAAAGCTAGCTTTACATGAAAAAATAAAATTTTTACATTATATTTTGAAAACTACTCAACCGATTCTCATAAAATTTGGCATGTAAGTATTACTATGGTAGCCCATGTAACTACATATGTGCAATTTAAATGGTTAAGGTACTTATTTTTGAATTGGCATCAATACAAATATTTTAGGTTTATTTGCTATATTCATCTTTCTGCCAATTTTTTTTACCAAACTTTATATACGGACAGTATCTACTAACAGCATATATCCACCTTTGTATGCCATTTTGTAAGGCAGCGCCACATGAAAGAATAAAGTTATGTCATATCTCGTGAAGTAATCAGTCAATTCAAACAAAATTTGGCAAACAAGTAGCACTATGTAAATTAATATGTTTTAGGTGGATCAGGCACTTTTTTCCCCTTCAAATTGGCAGCCATACCTTTTAGCCCAGTATGCTATATCTACAAAACAAATTTCAACTTAACTTTGTTTGTTGGCAGTATCTATTATAACTGTCAAATATGCCCATTTACACAAAGCCTCTTTTGTGTACCTTTTTTTAAGTTAAGCACTACACGAATAAATAAAATTTATTGTCTTAGCTCAGGAAAATATAAACTGTTTCCTACTACATTTAACAAAAAAAGTAGTAATATGGTAGGCCAATAACTGATATATTTTAAGTGGATATGACACTGATTTTAAAAATGATGGCCAAGTAAATAATTTAGATAAGTCTGTCAAGCAGTCTAACCAAATTAAACCACAATTTTAAGGTCACAGTATCTGTTAGAAGCCTTGTATACAC
Source organism: Clitarchus hookeri (assembly GCA_002778355.1). NCBI lineage: Eukaryota > Metazoa > Arthropoda > Insecta > Phasmatodea > Phasmatidae > Clitarchus > Clitarchus hookeri. The sequence goes on along the minus strand of NQII01000180.1, from coordinate 530,635 downwards.
AGCCTCTTTTTAAGTACTTTTTGTTTGATAGCACCAAATAAGAAAAAGTTTATATGCCATATCTCTGGTACCAATCAACTAACTTCCACCAAATTATTCACTCTAGCAGCGCTGCGGTAGGCCATGTAAACTTAGGGCCTATTCACAGTCGGCGTTCGGCAGTCGAATGCAATTCACAATGTGCAGTCCATGATTTTGAAGTATTGTTTGTAAACATTGCTAGTTTAGTTTTGGAATAAAGAAACACTGGGAAAACGATCTTCTAGCCCCATAATTTCCATACACCAAACCCAACTGGAAAGTAACAACTGAATTTTAAGCTAAATTTTGTAAATTACAAAACATAATGTTAATTAAATATTTTAGGGTTATGTACCGGTACTTAACACAACTTGAGACTATCTGTTTGTACAGGTAAATAATGGACAATGATGGTATATTTGTGTTGGCATCTGATGTATCAGTACTTTCGCTGATTTATCACCTTTCATTATTACATTTAATATCTACTAAAGTCAACACGCACGCTATCAAAATACAAATAATAAACAGTCCTGCAAAAAATATTTGTTTACATCATGTGATCGCGAGCACGGCATCTGATTGGTTGGAAATTTTCGGCAGTCGAGCAGTCGAAGATGAAGATGAACCATCTCCGACTGCCGACTGCACGTTGTGAATATGTGTATTTTAACTAAGCAACTCATCTCTGACTGCCGACTGCGCATTGTGAATAGGCCCTTACATGATTAAAGTTGCTCAGACATGTAAATATTTTAGGTCAATAAACAAACCTGCTCTACCAAAACGTTAAGAATAATTAAATCCGAAGTTGTTGATCCAAATCCTACCTGTGTAATGCAGTTGGTTGCACACTACCTAATGGTATTAGATTTTCTGGGTTTGAGTGCCAGTTAAGGCACGTGCTCATGTAATTGTCTCACTATTGTTGCGTATGTTTGATTCCATCTCTACTGATATTGCTGTCGAGACCTCAAGGCCTACCTACATATAAGCTTTAAGAATTACATTGAAAATTATTTGCACCTAAGCATTATTTGTGTCAGTAACTTCTTGTAAAGGCTTGTGCTGCCCTGGGCACAAAATAAGTTGGTGCCTCCCCCTTCCCAAACAAAAAAAAGCTTTGCCAGTTTTGGTTTCAGAGGCATATTAATCCCTTAGCTCTCCTTCTGAGTGCATTCCATTATCCACCACTGTTTGACTTACCATGTTTTGGATTGGCAAGCGGCAACTGTAAAAATTATTATTCAAGTGTATTGTTTTAACACAGCAAATCAATTTTCAAGTAAACATCTTTTTGACAGTATCACTGACCAGCCTCTGTTAAGTAGTTCGTAGCTACTGTTTTATCTAGTTTATGTTGTCATGTTATATTTGATTCTCTCGACATTTTTCTCTGAGTTTTCCTGTAGGCAAAATCTGCAATGATGTCACTGAAATCTAGTTTCAATATGACATCACTGTGAAAAGAAGCATGAGATTATTAAGCTTTCCTTCTTTTAGCAACAATCTTTTTTTCTTTTTTTTTTTACTTAAAGGGCTCTTGCCTACCAAGCTTGCAGCATCAGTGTTTAAATGGGGAATCAATGTTATTATAAACAAAGTTTTCCTCAATGCATCAATTTTAAAGAAAACTGTTTCAAACAAAAAAATGTTCAATGTGACTGTGACACTCAGAGAATTCTGCCATGTTAAGAAATTTTCAAATATATTTATTTGTTCATTTTTTTTTTGTAAAATGTAAATTTTAATGTTAGATTTTATATATATTTAAAAAAAAAAACTATTAAGTACAAAACATGGCAAGATTCCTCAATGTTCCAGTATTCCTTAAGAAATGTCACTTGTTCAACACTGAATTGATGCATAGAGAAGGAATTTCTTTAACATTGATTCCCCAATTAAACTCTGGGATTGTGCAGGCTTGGCAAAAGCTGAAAACCCTCTTTCTACGGAGCAATTACTCACAGGCAATGTTAGATATATTCTCATTGCTAAGCCTGTCTCATATGCACCACTGAACAATAAAATTGAAATACTACACTAATAAACTAAGTTTTTGAAATGAGCATTTGGAATGGTTTTATTTCAAATAAAAATGGTTAAAAGCATATGTTACATACAGTTACATTTTACTAATTGCTGCTTAGTCTACTGCACTGAGATGTCAACACACACAGTCCGCCATTCTACTATCCTTTAGGCATCAACACAACCCTGTCTTTAACCCAACTGTCATGGCTGCCAATCTCCAACAAGAGACAATACCCAAAGACATAACACCCCTCCCCCCCTTACATAACAAAATCCTTTGTCCAACTAGGCTTAGAAGATTCTCTGGTAGGACTGGTACGAGTTGGAGGTTTGGCTTCACTCGATTTACTTGTACCTGACAAACACTGGGAGGAGCTTGTCTGTCCTTTGAGTGTATGCGCACTGGGTGCAAATCCTCTAAACTCTGCCTCCTCGACTGGCGACAGTGGTCGTAGCTCCTGTCTTCCTCTCACCTCCCCCCCCTAGTGTCCTGCGTAGATTGACCCTCTCCTCCTTCAACAGCATTTGGAGCTTTTGCAACATAATTTCCTGCAGCAGCTGGTGTCTCTATACTGTCTTCCTGGGGAGAGACCTGCCTTGGCAGTAGCTGGTCAACATGTCGCTTCATCCGCACGCCATCATTTGTGATCACCTTGTATGAAAGAGGGCCAGACACAACAATAATGGCTGGCACCCATTTTGGTCCTAGTCCCATGTTTTTTTGCATAAACTAGGTCCTGTGGTGAGAACCTCTGAGATGCAACTGGAACCCTGTTGTCCTCTTGCTTTTGCTTCATCTCCTCTGCACAATCTGGGTGTACTCTGTCGAGGCATGTTCTCAGTCGACTACCCATAAGCAGCTCTGCTGGGCTGGTCCATGTAACAGCTGCAGGCGTTATGTGCAGTGCTAACGCATTCTAGCTAGACGCTGCAAAAGGTATACTGCCCCTCATTAGTTTCAGCATCTCTTTTGCTGACTGAACTATTCTTTACGCCTGGCCATTAGATGAAGGATGGTATGGAGCTATCTTAATAAACCTGATACCGTTATTGTCTGCAAAGCTGGCAAAAGCAGCAGAACTAAATGCTGTTCCATTGTCACTAATAATCATGTCTGGAATGCCATGAGAAGCAAATAGGTTTCGTAGTGATGTAATGACACTTCTAGCATCAGTGGATGGCAGTGGCAGCACCTCAAGCCATTTTGAGTACAAGTCAACAACAGCCAAGAATACCTATCCATGAATAGGACCAGCAAAGTCCACATGTTGACGTGACCATGGCTGCCTGGTCCATTCCCATGGATGATTAGGAGCCTTTGGTGGTGAATGATGCATACATTGACAGATCTCGCACTGCTGTACCATCTCTTCCACTTCCTTATCAAGGCCAGGCCACCACACGTAGCTGCGTGCCAATGCCTTCGTTCGCACTATCCCCTGACGACAAGCATGTTGTCTCCTCACAAATGGCTGGAATTCTTCCCCTAATGTATGACTTGGCCATCCCTTCCACACCCATGAGGAAACTCTAGATAATATAGGATCCTTCTTGGTCATGTCAGCAATTTGGTGTGCCGTCAGGGGGGCATCTAATGAGAAGAAGTACCTCAGTGGGTGCTGGTATATCTGCTTCAGGGTTGGATCGTGGAAGACGGCTAAGGCCATCTGCATTATCAATAGTAAACCCTTGCTTGTATCTAACACAAAATCGTAACCACTTAGCATAACACTCCAGTGAAGCATTCGGGGTGAAATATTGTTTGGAGTGACCTTGTCGGTAGTAAACAGCCCTAATAACGGTTTATGATCAGTGGATATCTCAAATTGTGGAACTTCCTGATGCCGGCATTGATACTTAACGCTTCTCTGTCTATCTGTGCATATTTCCACTCAGTAGATGTCATGGTGCAGCAATAAAAGTAAACTGGAACTTCTTCCCCATGGTTGTTCGGTTGACTCAGGACAGCGCTAATCCCTAACTGGGATGCATCACATGTTAAAATAAGTTGCTTATTTTGGTCATAGTGTGCCAGCATGGAGTTAGATGTTAGAAGGGCTTTCGTAGCTGCAAAAGCTTCATCATGAACCTGGGTCCATTTCCACCGTGCTGAATTCTGCAACAGCTGATTCAAAAGCTCTCCTACACTAGCCTTATTTGAAAGGAATGAGTGATAAAAATTAAGAATACCAAGATAAGCCTGTAACTCTTCTTTGTTTGATGGTGTTGGTGCCTCGTGACTGGATTGTATCTTGTCAGGTGTGGACCGGAGGCCGTGTTGGTTCACCACATATCCCACGAATGTCACTTCTGGGGCACCCAAAACACATTTTTTGCCTTGACATGAATACCTGCATCGCTGAAACATTGCAGCACCTGTTACACACTTGCAAGTAAATCCTCCATGGATGTACTCTTCACTAGCACATCATCAAAATATGGCACAAAATTATCAAGACCAACCAGTGATCCTCCATGAACCTTTGAAATTTTCCCGGTGTTACACACACCCCAAACTGTAGACAATTCATTTTGAAAGCCTCTTTGTGTGTGATTATAGTTTGAGCCACCGCAGCTTCGTCAACTAGAAGCTGTTGAAATGCCTGTGCTAAGTCAGTCTTTGTGAACACTTTGCCTCCACAAAGTTTAGCTAGCAGTTGGTTAATGGGTGGAACCAGATACAGGTTCTCCTTCAATGCTTTATTCAATGTACTTTTATTATCAGCACAAATCCTCACGTCCCCATTTGGCTTGAGCACTAGAACAATAGGTGTGGCCCAGTCATAAAATAAATAACCAGTGTGTAAGCACCCTACGCTACTAATCTTTCCAGCTCCTTTTCAGTCTTTGGAAGGAGGGCACATGGAACTGCACGAGGTTTCAACCGCAGTGGTGTAACAGTAGGGTCTAGCTGAAATTTGATAGGCTTCCCCTTAAAATTCACCAAGTTCCTCACTAAACACTTCTGGAAATTCTGAAACTAACATTGCTAATGCACCACTTACCTTCAACAAATTTTTTACTTAATTTGCTTCCCCAAATCTGGTTCACCAGTGAACCCATATAAAGGGCATGTATACTTGGGTTAATAAGCTTTTTCTTATAGCAGACCTATGCATTGAGTGATTTTGTAGTGTTAATAGCCATGGTGTAATAAGGGTCTCGAAAATTTAATTTTGAAATGGTGGAAAGTGGTATTTTAAAACCTGAAAAGTGGTGTTTTCATTTTGGTATTTTCATTTAACTAATATTTTCAACTTTATATCTTCTGAAAAGATTTGTAAGCATTCCAACACAAATTATATGCTGTACACTGTTATTTGAGCACTTTTGAAATCAACCTTTTGAAAATGTCACTGCCCCTACTCAATAACAAAGGAGGGAAAGGAGTCCCATGCCTCAATGTTAAATTAAAAGTGTTAGGTAAACATCTGTGAATAATGAAATTATTTCATTGGCTTCCTGTTTCTTCTAATGCATATAAGTGTAAGAATTAACAAATATGTAAAATATTTAGTTTTCTAATAATTGCACAGTTTCACTTAACTAAAGTGATCAGGTCCATGGCAATACATGGTAGATTACACAAAGAGCATACAAGTAGATCTTAAACAGGTGTTTCAAAAGTGCTCAGTTTGCCATGAAGAGCCTTTAATAAAGGGGTGCCATAAAACCATCGTTTTAAGACAAAAAAGTAATTGCTGACACAAGCCCTCAGTGGGTTGAGAGAGAGGAGAGATTTGGGTGGCTCTTAACAAGGTCTTGAGAACAGATGAGGGTGAAATGAGGTGAGAATGGAGCAGCACCGGGATGCAAGGGCAGGGGAAATGGTAAAACACCTACAAAACCCGCAGACCGGCAGCATTGTCCAGCACGATTCCCACTTGCGAAAATTCAGGAGAGACCCGGCCGGGGAACAAGTCCTTAGTGATATAAATACAGTATGTCCGTGAAAGTTCACCAACTGTGGACATCATAGTAAAAATCGTATACAAAACATGATACAGAAATATGCATTCCCAAATAATATAGCAGAATATTCAAGTGATTCTTTGGCGAGTCTTTACCATTTTATGTAGTGTGTTTGTCTGTGAGAGCTTGCATACTTTTTAAAAAATGTGGTGTCTGCTTGATTTTGAGTCCTGTATTTGAGTTTGTCTAATTTTTATGTAATTCTAATTTTGCAGGGCTCCTCTATTCTTATATAAAAAACTTTATATTTGGGTATGATAGAGTCCCACATTTAATGAAAAGCAGCCCACTTCTAAGGAAAACAGACGTATATTCTAGGAAGAAGTTCAATACTCAAAACCTAATTTTCCGCACCAAGTTTTTACATTTCCTTTTAATTTTGCATGAATTCGCAAAACATTTATCACAAAATTATTTAGTCCTTAGGTATAACCACACAAATTCTATTTGTAGCATTTTTTGTATTTCAATTTCTTAAAAAATTACAGAACAAGAAATGTGTGTTAAAAAAAAAAACTGATATAATTTAACGTTTGTAACTTTATGATGTCTTAATTATTAATATTAGAATGTTGTCTTGACCAAAGTTATTGGGATAATATCAACAAAATGTGAAAATAATTTATTCACATCTACCATTAATTACAGATTTGCAAGTGATTCAGTGAAAGCCCCAATTTCGCACTTTAGGAGGAAAGCACAAGGACAAGAAGCATGGACGTTTTAAGAAATGCATACTGTATATCATAAGGGTCTATCTTCTAAGAAAAATTCAACTTTCCTATAGTTAGTTGCAACAATTGGATAATTTGGTTATGACAAAATTAAGTGCGCGTGTTCTCGGGTATATTCCATTCATACTAGTCTTCCATTGTATTTACAGGTCATTGAACACCATAACCTCATTAAAAATCAAATTCACAGCTCTGTTTTACATATTGTAACCTAACCTCTATAGTTACTTGTGAGATGGGACTGGTGAAATAAGTTGGGCAGATTCAACAGTAGTAATTTAGCCAATGCGACTTCCGGTAATGGATTGCAACAAATTCCTTAAATTATATTTACAGATACATACTCTCATGAGCCGTTAAATAGATGGATACATTAGTGGGGCAGGAGCTCGTGTACCTCACAGTGAGGATAGCATGGCTGCTCACAGGTCGTCGTGGTCCAGCACTGAATTGGCAAGTGATCTGCTACACCGTGGCCTGCGTGTCCGAGCTAACCGAAGGCGATCCATCATTGATACGTTGTTCACAATGGCAGTGGTGTTACCCGAATCCATGAGCTCACTGTATACTCTTGACCTGGTGTCCTGTGGAAATCTCAGTGCCTGCAAGCCTTTGGAGATTGAGTGCCCCAACGATTAGGCCAGGATCAAATGCGCTGTCTCTTGTTTCTTCCTCGTTCTGTACTCGACTGTTACTCAGACAGTTTATACAAGGTTTGACAACATTCCAGTCATGCTTGGCTGGGCGCTATTCCATTCAACAGGACAACCACAGCACCATTTCACGAACACGGTAGGTGTGTCTAATTCAACCGCTCGTGAGTATTACTATGACAAAACAGTGTTTTGATATTTTCCCTGCTGAATTCATGCTTTCAGTAAAATGTTTAACATTAAAAATGTTATAGAGAAGAAGTTATGTATTGAAACAAAGAGTGTTAAAATCCTTCAAGGGCAGAAGGGGTGTTGAAGGAGGCTAACTGTTGAGCTGTGTTTCCTATTATGTCTCAAAAGAAATCTTGTAGTTTGAGCTTGTGAAATGATGTCTTGTTTCTGGAGTGATCCAGTTTTAACAAATGGCTTGAGAAAACACTTGTAGTTAGGCCATTGTGGTTGATGTCCCAAAAATTGATTTTAATAGCTAGTAGGGCACTATGATCAGTGCCCCTGTGTATTCTAGGTAAAAATAGGGCACTGTAATTGGTATCCACTATTTTTTAAATTATTATATAAAACACAAAAATAAACAGAGTTAATGTTAGAGACTGGTTTATGTAATTATGATGTGACGATGGTGGTGTCGTGATGAAGTTCCCCCCCACCCCCCTTCCCGGAGTTGATTACTGGGCTAGTCACAGCTGTTCCAGACTGGGACTGGTATGACAGTATAATAGTGAAAATGATAATAACTTGCTAAATAAAAAAAATTCAGTTGATTCAGTTTACAATTGACAAAATAAAGAGCCTGCACATGACATAGTTAAGAAAATAGCATTTTGTGATCAGACTTGTTTATCCCTAACAAAACTAATGTGTAAACACAGATAACAGTGAGATGTAATACATTTTTTACATTCATGCAACCTCTTTTTCTATCCACAAGTTTCAGTAAGATTAAAAAAAAAAGAGCAATAGTTTCTTATTTATGTCAGATATGAACAGTGCACTTTATCTTAAATTATCTAGGCGAGCACTTTTTAAAACCCTCTCATTTTGAATAATAGTCAGTAAAATACATTTAATTTTGAGTGCGGTGGAATCTACACATTGTGTTTATTACTTCATGGCAATATTTATTTTAAAAAGTAGTTTAAGGATAAATAATGGCTGAAATAAAAAAGTAACTAGGGCCCCAAAAGTGCTTACTTTACCATGAACAGCCTATACAAATATTTAATTAACTGGCAATACAGTTACAATAAAAACCCCCACCATCAATGCAAACATAATTTTAAAAAATATCATAAAACCCACACTTTTAAATATGCCTCTGCATTGTTCCGATAGTTAAAGAATGTCAACATTTGACATTTGGGCACATGAAGTCGCACGGCCGTGGTGGAAGAAAATATAGCTAGCAGCCTCAAAGTAGAACTTGTGCAGACCTTCTGAAAAATTTGCAGTAACCGTGAATGGATATTAATCCTCTGTTCTTGAAAAAACTTTGCGGCAAGAATATTCGAGAGCAAAGGTTGGACCATGTCTCTTTAATGCAATGGAATTTTCAACTCAGTGTGATGTCAGTATAAAAATGTTTAGATCAACAGCATGCAACAGGTATCACACACTGATAGGTTTTAACTTTAGTCATTGTTTTTTAATAAATGTTGATAGTTTTTTTAACCACTGTATCTACAAATGTATTTAAATTTATAAACAAATGGAGGTACACTGTTTAGAGAGACAACTGTACAGTAGTGGCAGTGAAACTTGTGTCATAAATAACAAAGCTGAGAAAAAAATAACTGCAGTTTGAATCTCATGGTACAGGCTTTTCACAGTAAATTGAACACTTTTGAAAACCCTGCTTAAAGACCTGCACATTACGTATTCTTCCACAATAAGTAAAATTAACATTGCCATGGTCCTGATTACTTCATTCGTGTGTCCATCAAGTAAAACTGTGGAATTATTAGAAAAATAAATAATTTCAGTATTCACAAACATTTACCTAAAACTTTTAATACAATGAAAAAAACATGAACCTACTTTCCCTCCATCATTACTAATTTACTGGGGGCATGCAGAATTATGCTAGTGTGGGTGTNAAAAAAACATGAACCTACTTTCCCTCCATCATTACTAATTTACTGGGGGCATGCAGAATTATGCTAGTGTGGGTGTAACGTTTTTCAATACGTTGATTTCACAAATGCTCAATTAACCATAAACAGTCTATATAGAAGAGTATTTTTGTCTAACTGTACATACTAATGTACTGTATTTTGACATGTAAAGGCCACACCAAATGTTTTAAATAAAAAATTAGGGATAATTAATATTTCAAGTATAGGCTGCACTGAATTTTTGTATTCCCGTAAATATTGCTGGGCATCCTCATGCTAGTGCGGAGGCCAACCGGCATGGCAACAGCAAACTATGGCAGAGCCAAACAAATTAGTTTGCCATTGAGTGTCGTCGCTGCGCCAGCTGGCCTCCACCTGCTGAAAAGTGGCAACAGCGCAGTATTCCGCCAGACAGAACAAAGAGCATGAGAAGCTGTAACCTTGTTGCACACTCTGTCACCACAACCCCTCCTGCCCCTTTTCTCGTCGTTTCTTGTTAGTGTCACCCACGTGTCGCTTGTTCTCCCGTTCCCAACCTTGTATAGCTTTCCGTTTGCTGTTTCCAATCAGTTATCGGTATTGTTAACGAGAGTTTTGAGTCGTGCTGTTGTGCAATAATGTACTTGTATTACTAATGTGTGTGCCAAGCGAGCATGTTTGTTTAAATTATATGTGGCCCATGCGCAAAGTTCTTTTTTTTTATACAAGTGAGTGAGGAGCTATTCATTTGTTCTTATTATTTTTTTGACTTTCTTAGAAACTAAGTTAAAACATTGAAACATACTGTATGTTGACAAATTTTTTTTAAATGCTAATATCTCGTAAATAAGCCTTCCACTTTTGCAGTAATTTTTTCTGTAAAAATGTGCAGCCTATACATGCCGAAATACGATATGTTTGCTTTTAGATTAATCCACCCGTCAGAAGCAGAAAAAACCATCAGTACACAAATGCATTTTGATCTGCAAAGTTTTCTTGCTAATTAATTTTTTCTCAAGTGGGACATCTTCATAGGGTGCCATTAAAACACATTTTGACCAGTTCACCCACACCTTTGTAGATATTTTCATGTCTTTGTCTTACACTAGTGGAAATGCATTAAAGAACATTGTACAATCCAAACAGAATTTACAACAAACTTTTCGTGTGTGTATATGGCATCATTCACCTGCACCCCAGTCACCAACAGGCGACAGCCAAGCCAGCCAGCTCAGCCGTCCACTCCAGCCGGAGCCCAAGTCTACCAGCCAGGCCAGCGTCTGCTGCAAAGGAGCGACACCAGTGGTAAGCTAGCCCGATCCGGTGTGTCCAACGCCCAGAGGCATCACATCGCCCTCACAGACTTTGTACCAAGTAGCCTTTGATGCGCCTTACCTTATGTGAGGGACCAGCGCGAGGCTGGCGAGTCATTCTACAGATGCCTTTGCAGTAGAGTCCACCCCCAACCTGCACAACTGACCTGGTGCAGAATAAAAAACTTCCCCACTCTTGACGTGACATCCCTCTCCCTATGCGTCATACTATCAGCATAAAAAGTTTGATTGCATTTGGTTAAGATGTTAAGAAGGAATGGCAAACATAACCAANATGCGTCATACTATCAGCATAAAAAGTTTGATTGCATTTGGTTAAGATGTTAAGAAGGAATGGCAAACATAACCAACAAATATTTATATGGTCGCTATTTTGAAAATCAATGTCTGGTCCTATTTAAATCATGCTACTTTGCATGGACTTCNCCAAATATTTATATGGTCGCTATTTTGAAAATCAATGTCTGGTCCTATTTAAATCATGCTACTTTGCATGGACTTCTGTAGTTGTGCGAAATTTGGTGGAAATTAGTAGAATTGTCCCGGAAATATGGGAAAATGTTCCATTTACTCACCTAACACTATTTTGCAAAAAAATCCTGCAAAAAAGGATTTCTGTATGCCTAAATAATGCTTCTAATTAATACTATTTGCATACAAAATTTGGTTGAATTTTATTAAAACGTTTTATAGCTATAACAAATTAATCTTAATTATTTATATAAACCCCATTAAAACATTCTTGCAGCACACAACACCTGTTAATTTACATCCCCTACTGTAGCAATAGTTTGTGAGATTTTTGTATGCATGGGTTTATTGGTACTCGAGATATGGCATAAAACCTCCATCGTTCATGTGGCGATCTTCATAAATGGAGGACAAAACTTTTAGCACATTCAATGATTATCATATTTTAAAATACGCAAAGTTAAAATGTTTGTATAGCTGCCATTCGGAAAATAAGAGACTTGCACACTTAAAACACATAAATTAATATAGGCTACCACAGTACAACTTCTTTGCCAAATCTGAACGAAATTGGTTGATTGTTTTCTGAGATACGACATGAAAATTGTATTATTTCATGTGGGGCTATCTTACAAAATGGCAGAGAAATTAGGCATTGCATAGACAATTTTGATGGATATAATTTATACTGTCAGAATACAAAGTTAATTTGAAATTTGTTTTGTATTTTCATAAATAAAAAATTCTGAATTAAAATTTTTATATGGCCACCATTTTGAAAATGTGTGTGTCTGACGCACTCCAAGTTTATCAGTTTACATGAACTGCCATAATGCTACTTATTTGGCAAAAAATTTGGTATAAATTGATTGTTCTCCAGAGATATTGTATAATTTCAATCATCATGTAATACTATTTTACAAACTGGTGGATAAAAGAGATTCAGTGTGCATACATTTGATGGTTGTAACATATATAGCCAGCATACAAAGTTTCATTGGAATTAATTGCATAATTTTGATGATACAATATATAAAACTAAAATTTGAAAATAAGTGCATAATTAACTTCAATTACTTACATTTGCATGGCTTTTCATAGTACTACATATGTGCAAAATTTGGCGAAAATTAGTTAAGTAGTTTCCAAGATATAATGCAAAAACTTTATTTTTTATTTGGGGCGATCTTCTAAAATGGTGGACCAACAACCACATTAACCTCTGAAACTTGCAGCTTGCGCTGCCAGCATTGAAATTTGGTTTGAATTGTTTGAATGGTTTCCAAAATATGACATCTCTCTAAATTTTAAGGAGCCGCCATTGTGAAAGTAAGTACCCGATGTGGTTGAAAACTATAAAAGTCAGGTGTCCGTATTTAGTACCATCCATGTACCCAGTTTGGTGAAATTCGGTTCAAGCATTCTAAAATTGAAAGGAGGGGAAGCACACAGGAAAGTGATCTCGTAAGCCTTTCTTTCCTCCGGAAAATAGACTAAAAAATGGGTACTATTGCAATTGATACCAAATATACTTCTCTTAGATAAATTCAGTAGAACCTTTTCAAAACGACCCCTTGCTGTTCCCTGAAATTAGGTCATTACGAATAGAAGGTTGCTATAAATATTTTGGGAAATTTTGAACTGATTTTGACGCCCCTGTCCCAACAACTGTATGTCTAAGATTTGTAATTTTTTGAAGTCTGCATTCAATTGTCTCTACACGAAAATTACAATTTTTTTAAATATAAATTTATTTGAATAGGCAGGTATTTGAAAAAAATTATACCAGAGAGGCAATACTTAGACTTACCTTGTATCCCGAAATAAAAACACTGTGCTACGTAAGGATTTAACAAGCTTCGTAAGTCAACGTTCAATCATATCTGGTGTAAAACCAATATTACTGCTCGTACTTTAAATTTAATTCAATAATCAGAAGTCTTCAGAATAAAGTGATACCACATAAGGGTATCTGCGACCTCCCTTGTTGTCCAACGATTACAGAAACTAACATTGGATGCTGCGTATGTTTTTACACCATATTAACAAACGATACTGAAGCTTCATTGTTCATACTGCATATGATACTTAAATTACAAACTTCGGTTTCGCAAAACTGCACTTTTGCAGCATTACCGCACACAAACTCTACTTTCCGAAACCCTAGTTACCAAAACTCTAATTTCAACTGACTATGTATATGCAAACTCCTTGGTATAAATGCAATGAAGGTAACATTTGTCTGTCTTCACATCTGATGAACCCCAAGNTTTGAGAAGGCTGGAAGTGAAGAAGTGTACAGTCGAAGCATGAGGTAACGTACACATGTAAGTAATGAAAACAGCAATCTAAAGTAGAACTTTTCAGTGTAATGACGCAGTATTATTAATTTTCGGGACACGTGTTTCATTTTTGTCCGCTTTGCCAAGCTACGTAATATTTTTACCGTGATAGTTTGTTTATCAGGCATACATTTGCTGTTTCGTTTTGAACATCGTAATTTTCAGTTTTCAATAAGCGCCAGCACTATATTAGAATCTTTCAAACTGCGTCAACAGTTTTAGTTCCTACGGCACAGCACCTTTCTGTGTTGTATGCTGTCAGAAATGATCTCCATTTTTGTAGATTCTCATATTTTGAGCTTAGTCACTTTTCAAAATTTTTTATTTTTGCAACATTTTTGGTTGTACAAGCTCTTTTAATTAAACATTAAACATCACGAAAATATTAACAAGTTCCTCACAGAAGGCAAGGAATTTTTTTATAATTCTCCTTTGATTTTGATACATGTATTAAAACTAGTATTGGCAAATGTCTAAAATAGGTATAGTTCTGCGTTAGCTTCTAGGTATCACAGTGATGATGTTGTAGAGCGATGGGATCTCTGGAATAGTACTAATGGTTGATTCACTACATAATTTTTTCTGCAATGTATTTACAGAAATATTTTACAAACATTGAAAGACTTAACACCACATGTACCTATGTGAAACATCAAATGAATAAAATTGGAGACTTCCATCCTACAATTTTACTTTCCAGTATGGCAACACATTTTCACATGCAGGTGTGTGATCAGTAATCACACTGTTTCAACTGGTTGGACCGGCTTCTTCCCTTGGTAAGTGTTGATGGCACATTGCAGCTCGGCAAGTGATGTTGTTTACTACAGAGTACTTAACTCATTCAGACACTGTGTCCACAATCGTGAACATGTTGCACATGGACGATACTTATGGCCAGTGCTGTGCACAGCGAAGAATCAGTACAGTGCTTGGAGAATCTTCCTTGTGTGCAAACTGATTGGTGAAAGTTACAGCACCAGTTGTTTAAGAATAATGTGAGTATGCAACATGTAGTTCACTAGTTGACAGAAGCTCATCACAGTACACCAACATGCCAATACGGTACCTTTACTGCACGCAGTAGCTAATCAAACACAAGGCCTGTTCTCAGAGTCTGGTACAGCCAATCAGCGAGTGGGTACGCCCACATCAAAGGAACAGCCAATGGTTAAAATTACTTAGAATGCTGCAGGAAATGTGTACACACACTTAAGATTTGACTGTTTGTGTCAGGTAGGTTCCATGTAAGATATAAAAGAGATTTTATAGATTTGGCAATTACCTGATTGGATAGTTCCCACATCTTATTTTTATCAGCATATTAGTTTGTTCATAACCAATTTTTTTTGTTAACAACATGAAGTGGTATTCACGTTGTGATTTTAATTATGCCCCATTTAAAACCATTCTTAAATTTATACTCAATATTTCTGTACATAGGGAACAGAACTAAAATTATATTATAGCATTGAATACAAGTTGTGTATCAATTCCAGCCGAGTAGTAGTTCAGGCAACACTGATTTTGACAGCCATTACCAGTAAATATATACAGTACCATGTCTCCCAAAGTTAATTTTTATTATGTTGCAACATTAATAATTTTCAAATGCATTTTTTGAGTAGTTTTTTTACAGCAGGCACAGAACTTCATGGCAGCTCAATGTAAGTTGATCTGCTGCGTTCCTCCCACTAGCTGGTGCCAGCAGCCTACCACAGCTGAGTGCTGTTGCCTAATTCACAGTGTTACAGCGGTCACAGTGAGTCAACCAAAATGTTACTCAGATGTGTTAAAATTATTGTGAAATATTATATTAAAATTCAGTCACTTTTTGAAGAGGTTCAGTTTGCTGAATAAGTAGGTGAAAGTCCTAAGTCTGTATTTTTAAACATTCCTGTTTTACATTATTAAGGATAGTGCATGAAAGCTGGCATAAACTTGCAACTATATGGATATAATTTGTTCTTCCCCAGACAGGAAAACATATTTTGTAAGTGTATCGAAACGTGCTCTTTGTGCTTTGAAAACAGGCGATAACGCAGTCTGACTTGTGCTTAGTAGACACACGATAAGATGGACTTTGAACATTGCTCTTTCTCAGTTGCTTATGTTTAAAGTTGTCTTAGAAATTATTGTGCTAAGTAAACCTTGTGCTAGCCTCAGTAGTTGCAAAATTTAAGTGGTTCACAAACAAGGCNTTTAAACATTCCTGTTTTACATTATTAAGGATAGTGCATGAAAGCTGGCATAAACTTGCAACTATATGGATATAATTCGTTCTTCCCCAGACAGGAAAACATATTTTGTAAGTGTATCGAAACGTGCTCTTTGTGCTTTGAAAACAGGCGATAACGCAGTCTGACTTGTGCTTAGTAGACACATGATAAGATGGACTTTGAACATTGCTCTTTCTCAGTTGCTTATGTTTAAAGTTGTCTTAGAAATTATTGTGCTAAGTAAACCTTGTGCTAGCCTCAGTAGTTGCAAAATTTAAGTGGTTCACAAACAAGGTAAATCTATATTTAAAATGTGCATTTTTTTTTAACTGAATTATAAAACAATTTTGATAAAGTATACATTTTAAACAAAATTAACAGTTTGGCAGCGAGAACATGTTATGATGGTAAACATACAGTGCGACACATTGCAGCAGCTATCTGTGAAAAAATTGGTTATACAGTTTCCACAAGTTCCAAGGCAAAATTGTTAAAAGTGTCAGTTTTTGTAATAAGAAATTAAAGGGCGGAAGGAAGGTTATAATAGAAAGAAATGACATTAAACCACACTTATGATGCCATTACAAGCTACAGCAGCAACAATAAATTTTTTTTTTCTATGCTAGACACAAATGTACACAAATGAAAATTATCACATCTAAGTTTCATTTGATGTTGCTAATCAGTAAGTTTAAGTTTCAGAACATGTTTACTACAAAGTACAAACGTAACAATATAGCAATTTGTCTGCACAAACAGTTTCCCAATGGATATAAACTGCCAAATATATCACATACATGGTTTACCTATTTCTCATGCTACTACATTTAAACATGTCTTTATGTATATAATTGTAATTTATATAAATGCAATTCAGCTTTCATGACACACGTATTATGATGCAACAGATGTATGATAGATGTGGCAACAGGGCTTGGCAATGCTCGCCAATAGGCCAATACTGAGTGGCTAAGAAGTTCTGTGCCGTATATAGGCAGGAATTTTCTTGATGTTCAGTAATGAGTCTCGTATCCAAATGACACTATATTTATCTATTTAGTATACCCCTGTTAGCTTCAATTCACTGTTTTGTCAACAATAAGTAATGAACATGTCATTGAATAATGAATTAACATTCTAAAAAAAAACTGTGACAACATATATGCAGCAGAGTAGGCACATGCACCAAAAAGTCTCAATAAGATAAAAAACATTTTTTATTAACAAAACTTTAGAAAAATTATATACATTTACCAAAATTAATTTGAAACCATTATTTTGTACACACCATGATAAAACTATGGAAGACTTGATATTACAACACATGCCGGCAAGCAAGTGCGATGGTCAACACCAGCATTACCTGGAACAAAAGCAATAACATTATGATAAAGACTGTAAGTAAGCTCAAGATTTAAGAACAACCAACTGAATAACTTAATAATCAAATTCAGTGGATAACTTTCATTCCCAAGCTTCCATATGAAAAATAAAAGGAAGATGACAGTACATTACCTTGCACTGTAGAAAATTGGTCATATACTTTAAATTCTTGGAACTGAATACTTATTGTGTTATTGATTCTGTATGTCATTAAAATATGAATGGATACACGATGCATCTTATTCATGTTTCTATCAAGTAAATAAAAATTTAATTAAAGGGCTTAATATAGGACTTTTTTCCACCAAATGCTGTTTCCAAGGTGCCACGGTTGCTGAGCGATTAGACTTCTCGCTTCCCACTAAGGCAAATCTAGTTCAATACCCGGCCGGGTCACTCCCAAATTTTTGCAAGTGGGAATCGTGCCAGACGATACTGCTGGTCAGTGGGCTTTCTCAGGATCTCTCGTTTCCCCCACCCCTGCATTCCAGCACTGCTCCATTCTCACCTCACCCTGATCAGCTCTTACGATCTCGTTGTTAAGAGCCACCCAAATCTCTCCACTCCATGCCGTTTCCAACCTGCAGACAGATCAGCGATGTAAAAATCACTATTCCTCCCCCAAAACAAATTCCCACCTTAATCCTCTCTTGCAATACATGCAGAGATTTCAAGATTTCTTTTGTCTTTTTCACTGCATTTGTCAACTTTATGTATGGATACAATTTGATGTGATGCAACATTTGTGTGTCTCACTAAATTGGTTATTTGCACTGAATCCTTAAACTGTAAATAATATCCTATAGCCAACTATAAGATTCAAATAAGAGAGAGCTAAGAAAAATCAAGGAAATTTTGCAACAAAGAAAAATGTTAACTTGCCAAATCTTAGCGGCTGCGGACAATACATATATGAAAGCCAATTACAGTAATTCAATAAATGTCCCCAAATGCCCTCAACACCTAATATTCATAATAGAGCTCTCTACGTTCTGTCATTAGTGCAATGCACCTTGTTTACAACAGCTTGTTAAAACCAACAGGTTGTAACTGCCTAATACTCCATGTCCTGTGGTCCATCACTCAAACAACAGGCCACTGGAGAACAATGACGTTCTCCAAAACACAAACCCCTCATTGCCTGCTCTTCCACTCCTCTGCTTGCTTACGTGAAACTTGTCAGCAGTTGGATGTAAGAAACACCCCCTCTTTGAGGTTGAGTAGCTCTGAAGACACGTGGTAGCTAGATTATGTACATGCTGGGCCACCCTGTGGGCTGCAAAATAGCTCAGGGCAGTGAGGCTGAAGAAGTCCAGTCAACTATAGGTTAAGTGTGTGTCCTGCTATGAAGATTCATAATTCATAGTGCCAACACAGGGACGTGGGGAAGGTTGTAAATTATTTAGACTAAAGGCTGACTGGCATGCCAGTGAGGGTCACATACAAGACTCACGCAGTTAACAATTCCCAACCATTCAATCTTACTTTACCGAGGCAGCACTTGGGGGAGAGAGCAAGGGAATAATTTGATGGACAAGATAATGGGACTATGAAGACTTTGGATAACACCCCTACCCTCAACACGGGCACAAACAGATAACAAAGACTGACTTATAGAAGTTGTCAAAATAACCTGGTGGTGCCCAGAAAATCGTACGCATCTTTCACAGGCAACAAGCAGTTCAGTAACACATGTGGCAGTGATGAGACCAGTGGCACAATGAGTACGGATGTGTGATTAGTGAATTTTAAGAATAGAAAATTTTCAAATTGAATATTAAAATTTTAGAACAACATACAAATAGTTTCGAAGTCGAATAGCTAGCAGTAAACATTTTATTTAAGTTATATATTTAAAAAATCAATATAATTACACTGATCACACAACTGTTCCTCCACAAATAATATTTGCATCTTCAAGTGCAGTGTATCATTTTTAAAAGATTATATTCTGTGCTAAAAAGTATGTTGCAAAATGTAACCATTATTAACAAATAAATAATATACTCTCTCCGTATATATATATATAGAGACACGCGCACGCGTGCACACACACACACAGGATGATTCACAGCACCCGTATCACCCCTTTTTCTCGGAAGTAACATGAAACCGGGGGTTTGCGGGAAAAAAAATTGTCATAACCATACCCTACACGAAGCAACGATTGGTAGTAATTCTACTCCCCGAACATACCGAAGATAGGGGTATTGGGGGTGAGCTTTGAAATTGCAAATGGGAATGTGGGTCATATATGGTATCATTGGATAGATTGTCGAAAAGGAAACTACATTTACTAGACAACTGAACGCAAACTATTTTTATTCTTACTACAATCAAATGGAAATCAACTAAACATGTTGGTTTTCTGGCATGCAAACCTAGTTTAGGTACAATCCAAAGGACATCGGGTGTACTGTAAATACCGGTATGGTGTGAGAGAACTACTGTGGAATGGGAACTGCGAACACTCATTTGCACACATTACTCTTTATATGTGTAAAAAATGTTGACCATCCTGTATCAGCCACGACTCTGCTCTCCTTACGCTCATGGTTGCTCAATGGACCTCAGCACAGCTGAGAGATCCACATGCTGCTCTGATTATGTATAAAATTTTCCACAACAATATTTGACACAATTACAGTGGAATTTCGTACCGAAAATGCAAGTACCGATAAACCGTATCCACAGTTAATTTTCAGTGGTCACAGCAGAACTCCTATATACCGTTTGTATCGTTTATCAGATGTTGTGAAGTATATGTCGGTCCCGTCACCTAATATTTCTCGCAAAGATTGTTTTTAAGTTGGTTGTTTATGCAAACGTCTCATAACTGGGTGTGAAATATGTCACACACACTGTTGTATTATCACTACTCTGTGGCGCGCAGTCTTCCCAACATGTCTGCAGCATGGTGAGACTGGCTTGCTACCATCCTTTACAAGCCTGACGAGAGGGGAAGCGGCAACCTGGCAACCAGCGTGGCAACCTTGCATTCTCTCTCTCTCTCTCTCTCTCTCTCTCTCTCTCTCTCTCTCTCTCTCTCTCTCTCCCCTCCTCTTTCTGCCTATCTCAGCAGCGCACCTTTCTTCCTCCCCTTACATGCCTTCCAGAGAAGAAGCTGTTGCTTAGCAAAAAAGTGCGCCCTCTCTCTCGGCCGTGCACGCTTGCCTTCACTCGACATACCTGGCTACAAAGCAAATACAGTGCACCTGGCGATAGTAGAAATTTTAAGATTAACCATCACCCTAATATTTCAAAGCAAATGGTTTTGCCTGAAAATGTTACGCAATACATTTTAACAAGGAATTATTATTTGCAGAGATATTTTTTTGTGATTAAAAGTAGTTTTTCCCCTGTAAAGTTTGGTGTTTAATTATATTTAACGTACAATGAACATGATTTAAAAACAAAATATTAATTTAAGTCAATGGACAGCATCTTTGCAAATAAAATTATATATGCTTAGAAGCATATACTTGACATCTCCTTGTTGCCAAAAACTGTTTGAATGAGTGACTTGTATTACCAAGCGTAAAGTTCATTTTCAGTAACTTCCTGGGGGGAAATCAGAGGAGTTATAATAATTTATTTCGATAGACACGAGTCTTTTGAATAAATTAATACCCTATACGCGCCTATTCGACACGTTTAGTCATCTAATAATGGGTAAGCACTTAACCCGAGAGCAGCGTAACTCATAATAGGTGTGTACGGGAAAATCAGAGGACATGGTTCTGAATGACTTAATTTGTATTAAAAAAACCACAAGGAAAGAAATTTTAATCACCTCATGTATTCATTTCTGTCTGAAAATTACAATTCTTTTTTCAGTGAAATAAAATTAATCACTTTAAAAGACAAACATTTGCCATGCATGCAAGGTGTCGCCAACATGTAGAGACGGGGAGGGGTAAATGATGGCTTTACTCCTCCCGTCGCCCCCCGTTCAACCGCCTGCTGCCAAAACTTTATTCACAGATAATGAACAGCTATCATTATACTCTAAATGAAGTACAATAAGGTCAGAAATTGTATTTTACTGATGTACATGTCAGAACCGTCATTTTCTGAAATCCCACATGTATGGAAATTTTTTGAAAGTCCCCTAAAAACGGTAGATAGGGAGTCCACTGTAATTTGGTTTCAAGGAAAATTATTTTTAATACTTCTAAACTGATTAGATTACACTCGGAGCTGGTAACATATAAATATTAAAATTACAACTTGATGGAAATATACAAATATTGCTGGTTAAATACACAGAATTGCCATAAAGGTGGCCATGACATTAATTAAGCATGATTCTAAATAACAATCCATAATTAAATGAAATAGTAAGTGCTGACAAAAACCATATTTGCTATTAAAAAAATTAATTCTTAGAAAGATAAAACAATAACAAAGAAAAACTTCACGAGTGCCTAAAATGCCACAAAAAGTAGAGGCTAAATATGTATTTCGTAGGCAATTGACTACAAGTGCAGCCACCGATAATGTGTATGAAAGATATGCCCTGCCAAACACCACTGTCCATTGGAAAATAAACATAGCAGAAATTTTCCTTTTCTTTTATTAATTTTTTTCCTTTAACAAGGAATACTATTTTCAGTTCATCAGCTAGAGAATATGCTGTTATCATGTGTGACATATGCACTGAACTACTCCAAGAAAACCAGATCTGTATAGACCTCTACATCTGGAACAAAAGCTCTTAAATCTGTCAGAATTCTCTTTTGCATAAGGAATACTTTTCACAAGTTTTTAACACAACACCAAATTTTAAAGAAGTCTAACACAGATAAATGGTTTCAACATACTTTGAATGTTTATTTACATTTTTCTCCCGAAACTAATGTGTGCAGTGTATTTCCTGAAATTAAAACATATTTAAGGTTTAAAGATGCAGATAATAAAAAAACTATGTTGAAAATGTAATTAAAGTGGATACTTTGATATCATGGAAATACTATTCTTGCATTTTAACATTCAAATGTATGTTAACCGTTTTTCTGGCAGTTCACATCTATGTTGCTTTTGTATGCAACTGGTTCATCATTACTTTTAAGGTATTTTGTATTGTACATTTTTTCTAGAAACACCTAACAGTATGAAAATGAATAATCCATTTTGCAATCCAGCAACAGAAAAAGCAGTCCGATATTTTCCTTTAGCGTTTGCTGTGTATAGAGAAATACAGAACATTTATTCAGTAAATACATTATTGAGACAAAATATATTTCCTGAAAATACAATTGGATAAATAACTACATAGAATATCGATAGGACCTGTAAAACCACCCTTGGCAAAAGATTCATAGGATTCACACAAGGGCCTACGGCAACTTAGTATTGTAGGCTAGTTAGGTATTGTGTCATTGACAATAGAATCTATGACTCCTGATGGTGCAAAGACTAAGTTGATCACCGTCTCTATATAGTCAATATTCGTTATGGTGTGGTTCCACTGCATACAATTTAACTTGTAGAATATTTTAATATGGCAATATTAAATCCAGTAAATTAAGCTACTGTTATATCTTACAGAAATATATACCCAACATACTAATGAGAGATAATAATTAGAATTTCCATTTTCAAAAGACAACGTACCTGAACATGTTTCAGTCATCTTCATTACCGATGCATAGGCGTATTTTGAAGTCCTGATCTTTTGGACCTCCCAGCACATCTTCCAAATTACTCTATAGGAGAAAATAAGTATAACTGATTAAAGGATTACAACACTTGTTAAGCAATGCACACTTTTCTCTATGTAAATGTACACATGCAAAAACAGAATAAAAAAGAACAAAGAATAATATTTACATTATGGCCTTCCTTCCTTAAAATTATTCATAATGCTTACTACAACTCCAATTTTAGTTTGTCACCAACTTCATCAAACACGTATCATAGAAGCTTTGAAAATTAACTGCAAATTTGAAAAGTGAAGTAGACCATTTTCCAATGTTTATGTAAAAGCACTGGAAACAGAGATACAAGAAAGAAAAGGGAATAGTAACTGCTGCCAACACATTAACACTAAATACTTTAATCTCAGAAAATTAAAGTATTTTCATAACAGTAAGTTGCACCCGATTATAACCCCGCACCCCAATTCTTCAAAACTTTTTTAGGGGAAACGTTTTTTTTTTTTTCATGTTTACCTCTTCTTTAATGCCATCTAGATAGTAAAAACTTTAAAAGTCATGTTAAAAGTTTAGTGTTATGTAGCACGATTTTGCACAGAGGTTTTCGATGACAGGACTTCTGCATGCAATACAACTTTCACTTGCTGCTTGGAGTAGGCATGTGCTCTGTATGCACTGTGTCTGGTCTGCTGCAAGGTCACTGGAAGGTACCAGGCGCAGGAGTTGCCAGGCCACCAGGCAGCATGCATTGTTGCCAGATCCAGTCATCCTGCACTGTTGTGCATGCAGTCAGTTGGTACTTACGGTTGTGAGCTGTACCACTTATGTTTGTCTCAAACATTATGTTGACGTGTTACACGTGAGCAAGGGTTCTTAAGGTGTAAGGTCAGTAACACAGGGGAGCATCAACTCTACTAAGATAGAGTTAGAACAATATTGCGTTGGCTTTTAACCATCTCCATACACAATGTTGGACGGGTAGGCCATCGCCAAGGTATGTAGTCAGTGTTGTTGAGAGCCCTTTGGGTGGCTAAGGTGAAGGCCGGTGTTGGCTTACCTTCTCCCGTCGCACCCGGGGTTGACTGACGACGGGCCGCTGGCAGTGTGGTTGGTGTCAAGCTGGTCCTCTGAAATACTCGGGTAAGTCATGGATTCGTCACGAAGCTTATGTGCCACAATAATCTGTAGGTACGAAGGCAGACAACTATTTGTTGGAAACTTCAGACTGACTATGTGGTAAGGATGTGAGAATAGTGGATTTTGATGTTCAAATATCTTTGAATCATATAGTAAAATTTTGAAAAAGATGCAATTGGTTTTGAAGTCAAATGGCTACCAGTAAACATTTCATTTCAGTTATATGTAATATAAATAACTATAATTTCACTGATCACACAACAAAATATATCTTCAAATGCAGTATATAATTTTTGCAAGATGATTTTCTGCTTATTGAACTTAAAAAGTATGGTCCAAGAATGCAACTATTAATAAATAATGCACCATAGTGATGCATGATGCGTCATTGCACTATTCTTTTTCTTTCGACGCCGTATCATCACGTGCACGCCACGTGCCACAGACAAGGTACGAACCCAGACTGGCCGCCAACCAAACCAGCATTGCACCTCCTTAAACATAGCGAACGCCTGGAGAGCGGAATGCACATCAAGAAGAATAGTAATGCAAATCTCCCCCGCCTAGCAAATTCCCATGAGAAGGAATACAAAGTCAGCAACGCAAGTGAGTTGCCCCTAAGCGGACGACGGAGCCTTAGCCCCAGTTGTGCTAAGGCTCTCTGCTCTCTCTTCCTCCTCGTGAGGAATCACCCAAATGATATACAGTGACCAATGCCTGATGCCTTCAAGCATGAGCTGCAGCCCCGAAGAGTTTATGTTTCCCCCATCCCCTTCAGAACAATTCAGTTTCACTTAGGGCCCAAGTTGTTTCAACTAGTGATGGTCCAATATGGAAATCTGCCCTATATTTTTGATATCCGATACATCACCTGAAAGCCAATCCGATTACGATAAACTAATCCAATGTAAAAAAATTATCTCAAAATTTTTATACTGTTGTTTTATTTAGTAATAAAAATTTTTCTTTATAAAATTACCACGTAAATGTGACAGTTAAAGAAATTAAAATAATAAAAAATGTAGACTACAAAATTTAAATCAATCTAATGTTTTTGTGTTAGATGATTTCTCATGCTGGATGTATTGAATATTCACGATGATTGCCCGCTTCTCGGAACATCAGCTTTGCAGATATTGCAACTCACTATCCATAGCTTATCTGTCTACAAGAAATATTGCCAAATGGCATTTAATTTCCCCATAACTGCACATGCTGCACATTAGCTACTCACTCATAGAAAATCACGTATAATCAGTTACAGAGGTTAATTCTACACTAAAATCAATTAAAAGTTTTTCAAAATCTATGCAGCAGAAACATAATACCCACAGGATATTTACTTTGGTACAGTGCTATCTTTGGTATAAGGTGAAACTAAGGGATGTTCACAGGATATACCGTTTTTGATCCGTGTTGTAGTTCACGCCGCAGCCACATGAACACCCCAAGCCAACTTTTTTCTAACATTTGCAACCAATCAGAACATAGGAAAAATTCAAACATGCTTTCATGAACGGTTGCCATATTGTTTGTTTAGTACAGTGGTGTGGAGATTGGAAATGCTTTTAACTTTTTATACATACATTTTATCCATCAATTTGTTAAACGGCTAAGGTTCTATGTTTTGAGATGTCAAAGTGTTGCATTCCGGGGTGCAATTTCATGCCTGGAACTGTTAGGCATCAATTTCCTGTATATGAGGTATATGACTTCAGAGTATGGTTGACTCGCATATTCAATCCAAAATTGACAAATGTGGATGATCTGAAAATTTACAGAGATCACTTTGTGTGTGACCCACATTTTACTGACGATTGCCATAGTCCAGGAACAAAGAAGTTAAATAGGGGCTCTTTGCCTACACGTGGCTTGCCAGGTAAGCATGACTAGGCCTACAAGTAATAATTTGTGTTTTTAATATTTGAAGCTTTTCTTTATTTTACAATGTCCAATGCTGGCGTTTTACATTAATCGCAGCACTATTTTATTTACAGATAGCATAGACCTTTATTGTTTACCGTAAAGAATATTTTCTAAAGTGGCCAGTACTAAATTACAGAGATAAAATTTTCATGTTTCTTTGTAGCGTTACTGCGTGGATAGTTCAAGTAGGTTACTGTTTAAGGCTTTCATGGAGGGACTAGTTCTTCACTCTGTAAATCACAGAATGTTGAAAGTGTACACATACCGACAGGGGACACAGTTCTGCTCTGCTCAGAGAGCTCATCTGGTGAAACATGCCGGAAAGGTAAGAATTCATATTACTTGTATCATTATTATAATATCTGCTATGGGAAGTTGTAATGAAATATGTTTTAGACGGTTTAGCAGGGTGGTATTCCAAGTGAATGTTGCCCTTTGACTGCCATAACAAACTTGAGCCCAGAGGTTTTCGTATTTTGGTATATTAGTATTTTAGTAGCGTTCATTTTGGATGCCATTGATAAGTAATTGTTCGGTGATGGTTGCCCTTTGGTATAGTATTTAAGCAAATTTCATTACCTAGTGAAAATTAAATGCTGAAATATGTCATGTGCACTAATTTGAGTCACATTGTCTGGTGTAAATTTGAACATGCCGTAAATTATACTACATAACATAATTATAGATGAACACAACACACAACAGTTGCATAGATTCTTTACTTAACATTCAGTTTATAAATTATATTTCTTTTCTTATAAATATGAATAAACACGGGGAGAAAATGTGTGTTGCTAATGCATAGGAAGAAATAGTTCTCATTCCAAATATTATTAAACTGAGTGTGGTGTTCTGTCCCTTTGGGATGATTTTTAATACTTGTATAATCTTTGTTTGCATGACGTGAAGGAATAGCATGAAAATAAATCTTGAGCAGGACTTGAGAAAAGTTGGAAGTGACCATGGACTATACCTTTGACTGTATGTTAACGTTCTCTTGGAGTAACTATTTGGAACTTCTCTTGGAGTAACTATTTGGAACACAACTCTGTGTGTGAATTGCTTTGCTCTGTGCCCATCGTGATCATTGTACAATTGATAGCAGTTATTCCAAACATATAATTAGAAGTATTTTTTTGTAAAGGTTGTGATGAAGGAGCATGTTCACTCAGTGCATCAGAGAATGTCAACAATAGTGTGCAAGTACGACCAGAAAGTGACAGTGTTTCACCGTGTTCAGAGAGTTCAACAACAAATATGTGCCAAAATGGCAAGGATTCAATTTTTTTACTGAAATAATTAGTTGTAATAAATACAGTTCACAAATTTCAGAACATTCACACACAAATTTTTGTTCTACTTTTTTCCGTAGTATCTGTAAATGTTGCCGAATCTCCTTTTTGCTCTATGGGTCTGTGAGGACATGTTTCTGGATTTTTAAAACCACGTGAATCAGTTGTCAAGATTATGGTTACATATTTTTAAAAACAATTGTTTTAAAATTTTTGTTAAAAAAAATATACAAGAAATAATTTTTTAAAATGGTCAGATAAATTGGAAAACAAAATTAAAATACATTTCTATAGTTTATACTAATTTACCAAAACCCACAAAAAGTATTGGTTTTGTAACCTTCTACCATCAGGATGAGAAAAAAGTAATGTTCCGTTGAGTTTCAGAGAGTACAAAAAAACAGCCTATTTTTACAAGTGTAACACTAAAATGTTAAGAACTACAAATAGTTTTTGTGTAAGTTGGTATCAATTTTTAAGTATTAATATTAATGAATTGTCATTAATCTGTACCAAAAAAAACCTGGTTTTTTTTATTTACTTTTGATAGTCTTATTTTTAATTTGCTTTCCTTTGTCAAACCAAAAAATTAATACTCAATCCATTCATAATGACGGCATGTTTGTGCCCTATTGTGATATCACTTTAAACGAAACTGAAGAACCTCTTTCAGTACCAGGTAAGGTGACTGCTTAATAGGCTGTTCAATCAAGAGTACTATTGATACCTTTCAAAAGTAAAGTTAGCAACAAAGGAGTGGAAGTGCAGTCAGCTCTCGTTTCTACGACCCCTGACATAGCGAAATAATGACCCTTTTTTGGGAACCATGAAAAAAATTTAATTGAAAAGTGTGAAAGTATTTGTGGCAGTGTTTCCCCCGTGCTGTGACTAGGCTTCATGAATGTGAATTTCAAAGTTCCATTTACCTTCCAAAAATGAATTTGGAAATAGTATTAATTTTTGCATTAGGTAATGTCATTTTGCAATATTTACTTTTAAAGCTAGGCATTTCACTGTATGTACAACTGGCTCCACTCATGATTGCTGTTTCTTTTGTGGGGTTCATTGTGTTGTAATGTTTGTTGAGTTGTTTGGAAATACTCAATGTTTGTCTCTTCTTAGAACAGCAATTGTATTGATAGCATTTTTTTATATTACAAAATTAATTTGCTATAAAAAAAAGCAATTGTTTTATCCCCAATCCAAAATTCTGTATATATAGAGCTCAGTCAATATTTGTGGGTGGTTGTGTTTTGAAGTAATTCCACTTCATTATGGTTGTGTGACTGAATGTACCAAATTTACAAAAAATCGCTACTTTCAGTTTGGATTTTAGTAAGAAAACTTGTTTTCTAAAGTCTTAACGAAATTAAAATGTTTGAATTCAGTGAGTATTCGAATGCTTATCAAATGTATGTTTACTGTAGTTTACCATGACAATTTTTGTCTGAGATTCCCCATCTTCATTTCCATTGGTAATAGCTGTGAAATAAACATGTCATATTTAACTTGAAATTAAATCTTTAGTGTAAAATTTTTTTTCTTTAACTTTTCAGATTTTTGTTACAGTTTATCTCTCATACAATTATTTACCATTTGTGTTTCAGTTTTCCCAAGAATATATTTTTCATTTTTTAATTTTTTTTTAAGCAAAAATTTTACATGAGTTATTTTTTTCCTGCTGCTTCATTTTTTTCCTTTTACATTGATCGTATCAGCAACTAGGGAAAATACCAGATTCTTGTAGGGTTAAATTTGGCTGTGATAGTTGGTTAAAAAAAAATTGTTTTTGTACAGTTTGCAATGTTATTTTACAGATGGCAAGAGACAGAAAACAAGTACTCCAACAACACCTGAGCGAAGGGGGAAAACCTCACATCATACAGTTCCAAAGAATAAATTTTTGAGGACCCTTTCAATGCCAGGTAATTATTACAGCATAAAGGCTTTAAGAGAGAGAGAATAAACTGTTACAAAATACCCCGTTGGCAGAATATGTTTAAATTTAACTAAAAATTCTGGATTTTTGTTTGTGAAAATTTTATCCAATAACTATTTTTGGTATTTGGATTTACAAGTATTCTGCTTGTTTTACACAGTATAGGTGCTAGGGGAGGACAATTGATTCCGTAATTGATAGATATTGTATAGTAGCGTTAGTGTGAACTTTCGCACTATATTTATTATAATGCCGCACAGTTGGGCGCCATATTGTATAGTAGCGTTAGTGTGAACTTTCGCACTATATTTATTATAATGCCGCACAGTTGGGCGCCATGTTGTATAGTAGCGTTAGTGTGAACTTTCGCACTATATTTATTATAATGCCGCACAGTTGGGCGCCATGTTGTAAANGCCACCACGGCTTTAAACTGAAACACGATAAAAATATTACGAAGCTGTCCCAAAGCTTCACAAACATGAAAGAATTGTACACCCGAGTCCCGAAAAATTCAGAATATTGCGTCATTACAATATCCATTGATTATGCAAAAATAATCTATAATCGAGACCCAATAAATTCTTGATTTTTGTATGCAATTACGTAAATAGAAAGCTTAATAATGAACACCATGAAATAAATACACTGGTAAGGTATTTGGTTGAGAAGTATTATAAATTTCAACAATTTGTTTGCTCTGTCGCGTGAAATGAAGTCGTAATGTTGACGCACCAATGTGGTTAATGTTACATTCATAGTTGCATTGCATATACACGTTTAAGTAGATCTTCCACTAAAAAAATTGAATGAAATGATATTGCCTTTTATTAATATATACTTCCACAGTATTTCTACAAGACGTCAAGATTTATGAAACAATTGAACTACATAAAGGGATGCCATTTTCCTCGGCATGGTTGACAGCAGTCCGGCCAACATTTATAAAGCAGCAAAACAAATTCCACACACGCTGTTCATTCTCTCTCCCCCTCCCTCTCGTGCTGTTTTTTCGGGCTTCCCCCTGAGCTGATAAGCTCGCTCTAATTACGTTTGTTGATGTACGATAGTTATATATGTTGATTTCCGCAACAGTAATTTTTACTTACTGAGCACATGTAAACTGTTACAGCATGACACACAACTGCCAAGTCGTAATGTTACATACAATTTCTCTGAGAGAAAGAGTGAACTCGCTACTTGCACATGCAAAGTTTGCAAGAAAGTGTAATCCACTCCACGATGTAAGTACAGTAATAGTAATAAATAATTGTGAACATAACAGAAAAATGCAGAAGAACTTCAATAAAGCGTTCTCGTATCCACGTTTATTTTAACAGGTTTTATTATAAACTTTCTTTCTAAACAACTGGTTATAAAAGCAAGTATAAATGGTTTTTCATATTTTTTTTTAGACAAATTTTGTACTCAAGTATTTTTTTTTATTTTGGATTGTCGATGAGGGCCCTTATCCAGAATTATGTGCAGCGATGTCATAACAGTTGACGTGCTTTACTTATCACTGCGGGAGTTGGGCTGACATATCTAACACAGCTGATACGTATTTTTGGAAGAACTGCACACTTTCCTTTTAAGCAGTGACAGTTGAGCCACTCTTGCGCTGAGGCCCTAATGCCACCACCATCCAGTGAGATTATTATCTAGCCTGACGTGGACAAGGGTCCCCAGAGGAGGAAAGGGAAGAGGCCAAACTTTAAAAGCTGCCCACTAAAAGCACAGTGCAGTGGCAGCGACAAAATGGGACTGGATATATGGAGAGAAAAAAAAGGTTATGGAAGGAGGCCGGCATGTGGTCCATTGAAAAATAAACACAACAGGAGATTTTACGTTTTATAGGAAATTGGGTAGCTTTCCCCACATCCCTCCCCCCTTTTTTTCTAACAAGGGGCGATTAGGGGTAACTTTCAATTTATCAGCTATAGAGTTGATGTATAAGATTTGGCACCCAACTATTAGGCAAACCAGATGTTAACGTCTCGTGGGAAAGCTCTTAAGGGTCAAATCTGGGTGCATCTTTGGTCTGCATACACATTTTTTTTAGTCACTTGAAAAAAACGCTCCATAGAGGTTCCACTGTACTTCAAAATCGGTAGGTACCCTTTTGTGTGGGCAAAAAATTATATTGTTACAATTTGAATGCTGGGCTTCAAAAAAACTGAAACTGAATAAAGCCTATATTTTTGCAGCAACAACTACGACACTCATTGATCACCTGAAGCGACATGAAACTGAATGGAAAAAATATGTTGAAGAAAATAAAAACCAGTT
Organism: Clitarchus hookeri; assembly: GCA_002778355.1. Lineage (NCBI taxonomy): Eukaryota > Metazoa > Arthropoda > Insecta > Phasmatodea > Phasmatidae > Clitarchus > Clitarchus hookeri. The sequence continues at coordinate 499,121 of NQII01000180.1, read as the reverse complement.
CCAAAACAAACTGTTCAAAAATGTAAATAACAAACACTTGAAAATGTTTTTTCAAAAAGAATTAAATTTTCCTCTAGTAATTCAAGGGCTCAGTTCATAACAAAAAAAATTGGTTTAATGCTTACCAGAGGACTTCTCCTCTACAGTTTTGTTGACGTATGTGAGCATCACGTTCCACTATTTAACACTTCAATTTGTAGGTAACTCCTTTCACCATGGATGTCATTCTTATGAATGAACCCAACACCAGCCAGAACATAAATGCAACGTTGTGCCGGATACTGGAAGACTGGAGAATACCTGTGCAAGATTCAGCCATTCCAATGTACAGTGTAACTGACAATGGGGCCAACTTCAGAAGTGCTGCCACTCGTTCATTCACGCCAGTTCAGTGTTTTGCCCCTACCTTACAGAATGCTATTACTGACGCTAAGAAAGAAACAGAAGAAGTGGCCACGCTATTTACAAAGTGCAAGGCAATAGTAGGCTATTACAGGTGGAGCAGTACAGCTAGAGAGTCTTCACTCTATGCACAGAAAATTATAAATAACAGAGTTAGAAGTAATCCAATATATTAACACTAGGTGGTCAAATGAACACCAAATTTTAAAAAAGGCTCCTGGAAATGCAGGCTGCATTGAGTGCAAAAATGGCTAGCCCAATAAGCACCAGCGATGTGAAAATGCTTACACCACAGGAATGGAGGCATATGAGTGGGTTTCTAGAGATTCTTCAACCTCTTGCAGATGCAACAGAAGAGCTGAGTGGTGACAGCAATCCCACTTTGTCTATGGTAATTCCAATTATGCATTGCTTAGAATCACACCTGACAAGTTGTATTCTACATAGAACAGAAGGAATTATGTTTGCAAGAAATTTGTTGAAGGCTTTAAAATCCAAATTTGGTATCTACAAGGAAGACTCTGTTTACTTACCTGCAATGATTGCAGATCCAAGATTCAGAGGAGCTTTGGTTAACAAAGTAGTTGCTGTAGCTACTTCGGAAAGTGAATTAAAGAAAATGAATGTAGAGGTAAACATTTGTCAAGAACAAGTAATACAAGAGCCAAGCAGTAGCACTTCTTCTCTCTGGTCTGCGTTTGAAGAACTGCCAAATGAGTTTAAATGTGGTGATTGTGTTGATGAATTGAATAGATTCTTAAAAGAGAGGCACTTTGACAGAAAAAATAACCCATTGGTCTGGTGGAGTGAAAACAAGAACATCTATCCAAAAGTGTTAAAAATTGTGTTGACATATCTGGGAATACATGCCACTCAGGTTAGCAAGGAGAGGTTGTTTTCCACGGCTGGAAATGTTGTGACGCAGAGGCGCCACAATCTGCTCCCAGAACATGTCCGCCAACAAGTTTTTCTGCATGAAATGAATGCTGCTTTTTTTTTCTTTGCATAGGCTATAATTTTGAGGTTTCAAAATTGAAGCACTGCTTATAAACATTGTTAGTTCTGATTTCTATAGTGATTGCAGTGATGTGTTTCTTTAAAATAATTTTCAAGAATGTTTTAATGTTGAAATGTTTGGAGGTAAGTTAGCATTTATTTTCTTCTAAAAACTAAGGCATTATTTTTTAACAATTTTACCAAATCTGTAACTAGTATAAAATTAATATTTATAGTGTAGACATAGGTATTATTTTTAACATATTTTGTAGTATGGCAGTTTTTATAAAGTTTGTAGGTATCTAAATGTATGATTATTACTTTCTGAAAACTATAGCCTACTATAAATTAATATATAAATAAATAAATAAATATATATATATATATATTTAGGAAATCCTTAGACTTAAATATTTCTTCCAAATTCCTTTGCATGGTGTAAGCTTTGCTTCACATTTAAAACTGGGAACCGAGAAGATTTAATAGAATCGAGAGTTAACTGAACTGCATAGCAAATACTTCAACATACATGGATACACTTTTTTCAAATCTGGGTGAGCAATACATGTTGGAGAACCTATCAGACTGATGCAGGATTCACACTGGTACATTATGGCAGGTTATAAAGCTTATTAGATAAAAAAATATGTTTATAAAATTGCTTGAAATAAATTTCCCCATAACAACACTTGTAAAGAATTATAGACAATCCAACTGTTCAAGTTTGTCGTAAACTTGACAGGCATCAACTTAGTCTTTCTTCTCTTCAATACCACAATCCAGTTGCATTTATATGTCCCTTAAAAGTATAACCCTTATTAATTACATCATGCTCAACTCATCCCCATTGCAACAGAGATTGAATCTGTAGCCTACAACCTAAGGTTTTCCCCCAAATAGTTTTAAAATCAGTTCACTGAAGACCAAACACAGCCTCTCATGAAAAATATTTTTTTTTAGTACCAATCATTACAAACGTTCCTAATTTCATTTCTGGTTCATCTTAAAGACCTCCCTACATAGGACAATCAGTGACCATTCTCCCTACTTTTAAAACCATTAACAGTAAAGTGACGAATTTCTGCATCTATTGAAAAAACAAAGAACACCCCCTATGCTGGACCAGACAGTAGATGCTTGGCTAATATTTTATACCTAAACTATACTTCTGAATTGTTAGATAAGTGTACCATCTTCACCAAGCAGCTTTGTGCTTCAACACCAACTACAAAAAACATGTCCAACACTGTGAAAAGCTACATGAAGTGGACAAGCTAGTAACAATCCTAACAAATTACACACAAATAATACAGTAAGAAATTATTTTTTGCTAAACAATTATTATTAAAACACGCAAATAGGAGACTTTTTGTTAGCATTCTACTGGGTATGATGTACAGCTGCACTAACAACTCACCTTGGTTTTCTTGGACAACATCACCACAACTTTCTCAAACTGCTCCTTGGCATAAATTACTTTTGGAATTAGCTTTGTTTCATTCATTGCTTTGGTTTTTTTTGCCAGAGGGTCCAGCGAGAGTTTCTTCTTCTTCTTTGCTGACTTTTCTCCATCTGTGCCACTGCCTGCCTGCATGTAAGGAGAACCTTTCAAAACTGTTAGGTAATAAAATGAAACTTTTTTTTCTACACTTTTCTAGGGACCAGAAAAAATTGTTATAAAATTCAGCAAATTGTAAAGAGAGATATTTCTATAATGTAAAACATGTAAACAAGACCCAATAACAAATAAAATAGGTGTAACATACACACAAGTGTCAAATCTGGGAGTATAAAAAAATACTAGTAAGAGTACCACACTAATAAAAATCTACTCACTAGTCGGACCCCGATTTTGCAAGTACTGGATTTAACAAGGTAGCGATTTTACAAGGCCATTCTCAGGAACCGTCAATTACAAAAATTGACGAAAAAATGGAAAAATCCCGGGGAAAAAAGTAAAAATTAAAAATATGTTTTCCAATCCACAGCGACAAAATATATGGGTTTTAATACCACTACCCATAATTTGTATGCAACAATATGAAGAAAAAAAACCGTGGAAAAATGTAGCTGTGATGTTTTGAAACGAGCCCACAACACGACGCCTGAAGGTTAGTCTACCACGTCCTGCGCAACACGTGAAGTCATAAAGGGATTCTGTTCATCACCCACTCACAACTCTTCCCCCTCGCACACACTCCGCTAGTCTCCGCCTGTTTACAGCATATTTCCACATAATTTAAGAGATTTTTGTATCATATTTTAAGTTGAAAGTTTGGAGCATATTTTAAGTTGAAAGTTTGGAGTGCGTTAATATGTGTGGACAACGGAAAAAGAATTTTTGAAGTGAGATTATAACTTAAAAATAATAATAATAATAAAAAAAAAAGATTATATATATATATATATATATATAAAAAAAAAACCCCGCAAGAATTAAAAACTGAAACATAGAATAAAACATTCTGAAATAACATGAAAAATGAATTATTATTGTTAGAAGAATAAATCTGGTAATTCATCCTCCACTGATCTTGAACTGGTCCACGCCGATACGGCGTGGCTGGCATGGTCGATAGATTGGCGCATCTATGAAGGGGAGGGTGAGTTGTGGAGTGCCTGACACTAGCTGCAGCTAAAGGGTGGAGGGTGAAGAGGTGTGGCATGTCTGGCTGGCTACCTAGTGCAGCTACACTGCCGCAAGGGAGCGGGACGCCTCGTGGCTGGCCATCTACATGCTTGTATCAAAGGGCAGAGGGGAGGATGGCTCCACCTCTCCCCTTCCAGACACGTCTAAAAAATAGCTTGTTTACTTGTCTCCAGTGTAGAGTTGCTGCCTGCTGGCCAGCTGTGTTCTGTGCCACCAGCTGCCATTTCACATCACGTCACCTGTCGCTCGTAAAAGCTACTGCGTAAATTATGCAAAAAAAATTTTTATTTCTTGGTTTGGTGATAAAAAGTTAGGGTGTATAAATTATGCAGTGGCATAACATATGTGGAAACATGTGGTATCTCTCGTGACGACTTGCAAAAGCAACAGTCTACTATCATGCACATAAAAAGGCCGGCCTACCTGTACAATAAAAACAACTGTGCCAGTGTGATAAATGTTTAAATATAGATGTTGTGCTGTCTACTTAATGTATGCACAATGAGTGTGCAATGCTGTGTTTATGTTTTTTTGGTGATAAGGGAAAGATAAAATGTTCTGGGGTATGATTTTATTCAGAAGACGTAGGTCTATTGAAATAAATTAATATTTCATTAATATATTGTTTGATATTTTGCAAAATCTACGGGAAATGAACTTTGCGCTCACTTAAAGTAACACTGCGCCAGAATTTTCCTATTTATTTTTGTGACAAGGGAAGGTCGTATATGTTATTTTGGAGTATAATTTGATTAGGAAGACATCTGTCTATTGAATTAAAATGATATTTAATTAATACATTGTCTGATTTTCCCTCAAAAAGCTACTGAAAATGTACTTTGTGCTTGTTAAAGTGACTCTGCAACTGAAGTTTACATTTTTTTTTTGAACAAGGGGAGTTCGTATACACCCTCTGGGGTATACACGATTCAGATGTCTGTATATTAAAATAAAGTAATATTTCCTATTAAAAACATGTTATTTTTGCAATTAGAGACAATTAAAGCTGACTTAACACGAAAAATGCTATTTACTGCAATTTTTTGGATTTTGGGGGTGTCAAAATTGGTTGGAAACGATTATGCGAGGTCGTTATCAGGCACCTTGAGGCTTTGCAAAATCAAGGTTCTACTGTATTTAGTAATGGTAATTTTAAATGGAAATTGATAAAACCAGAATAAATGTGTTTTACAATAAGCTGCTCTCACTAAACAAGCAAATGCATACTGTACATAAATGCAAAAGAAAAAAATAATTCTTGTAAAACTACAATTTTAGTGGTTATAATAAAAATATTGGAAAATTTTGGACTGCTTTAGACTCACCATCAACCCCTATATGTAAAAATTTGTAGTTTATTGCATGATGGCCATATTCAATCATTTATAGCATGAAAATGACCCATTAATTTTATTAAATACAAATACATTTTTATAGGCAGATGTCTTCCGAAAAAAAATTATACCATACATGGGGATATTGGACCTCTCATGTTGCCAAAAAAAAGTCAAAACATAGTGGAACGTGTAAGTATTAGCAAGCTAGAAGTACATGAAAATGGCCTAAGGGGATGTAATCTATTTTTTTTTAAATGTATGTACTGCTTACAATGCAGAGCTTGTCAAGAGAAATGCAATGTACAGCAACAGAAAAAAATGTGCAACAATCTTATTTTTCACTCAATTTCCCCCTAATTTAAGACTTTTACAACTCAAATTCTATAAAATTACTCAAAAACGGGTTGTAAAAGATAGGTGGTTGTAGATGGTCGTAATAAATGGGGTTGCAACAGTGAGGTTCTAGTGTACCTTACTTTTGAGAATAGCACTTGCCTCATACTTCTATTTTTACATATACTCCAATTTTCTCATTGCTACACATTTAAGTCACACTCCTCCTCAGAAACTATTACAGTGGAGTCTCGATTAACCGTCACTCTTTTAACCATCAGTTTCTGTTAACCGTCAGTAAACTGACACGACAAGTAAAATAATAAAATTGGATACAAAAAACAAACTTAATACACTAAAAATTAAATAACTTTTTTCTTGCTTCATATTAGATCAAATTAAGCACATTATTGAGTTGAACAATATGTATACTGTACTGTAATACTTTTGTCAATGAATACTGAGTAAAAATACATTCTGTGCGGTGCGGAATGCGAATGACTCACGTTTGTTGTTTTTGTACAACCTACTTACTTAGAATCGTTCCGCCTCCCTTACGACCCTACCGGAATTCCTAGACACTCATCCGCCCTCCCATTCCTACAGTCAGTTCAGTAGCGGTAGTCACTTAGTCAGCAAGTCATTGTCCTCAGTTTGTTGTCAAAGTGTAGTGTGTTTAAAAATGTCTGAGAAACGGAAACGTGTTGTATTGGGACTTTCTCAAAAACTTGAAATTATAAAACGACTGCATAAAGGAAAAAGCGTGACGAATATCGGTCCTCTATATGGAATCGGGCGGACGACAGTCAATGATATTAAGAAAGATGCAGATAAAATCGAAAGTGATGTTTCAAAAATGCAAACGACACATGGAGATGTCAAACTAAGAAAAACAATGAAGCCAGCAAAACTGGACCAACTGAGTACAGTAATGTACCAGTGGTTCATTCAAGCCCGCAGTCAAGAAATATCAGTTTCTTGGCCCATAATAATAGCTAAAGCTATCGAGATGAACAAAAAGCTTGATGGGGATCCTTCATTTAAGGCTAGTATAGGTTGGCTGGATAAATTTAAGGGTCGACATGGCATAAGGCAGTTGGACATATAAGGTGAAAAACTAAGCGCTGATAGTACAGTCATTGTAGAATATCGAGAAAACCCAATGAAAGAAATAATAGATAGAAATTTGGTCAGAGAGCAGGTTTACAACTGTGGCGAAACTGGCCTAAATTGGAAAGCACTTCCCGTAAAAACCTTAGCCTCCTTATCGGAAAAATCTGCACCTGGTTTTGAAAAGCAAAAAGATTGCATAACTGTCATGTTGTGTGCGAATGCAAATGGTAGGCATAGCTTTCCTTTACCAATCATTGGGAAATCTAAAAAACCTCGAGCTTTCAAAAATATTAATTTAAACGTCTTACCTGCCAAATATTATGCACAAAAAAGTGCCTGGATGAGCCAGGATATATTTAATTAGTGGTTCCACAGTGTGTTTGTGCTAAATGTAAAATCACATAATTATTGAAAGCATGAAGTGACTTTATCTAAAATGCTTTATTCAAAAAGTTGTTTGTGTTGGGGATGAATTAATAAGTGTAAATCAGTTTTGGAGGTTATACACTATTAAAGATGCAATTTTTAATGTTGCTGAAGCCTGACAACATATACCAGAAGAAACATTAAAAAAGTGCTGGAACAAACTGTGGCCTGAGACTGTAAACAAGAATGAGGCCATAAACGAATCGGGAAATTATGAGGAAATTTTACTTCTGTGTCAAGGGATTCCAGGTGGAGAAAACACATCAATAGGTGAAGGAAGCGAATGGCTGGGAATTGACAGATTCGACGGAGGCTTTGAAATATTAAATGATGAGGAATTAAGTGCAACACAGGAGGTAGAATGTTTAAGTGAAGAAGAAGAGGATGATACACTCAAGGATTGCCCCAAAATAATTCCCCACAGTGATGCTAAAAACATGTTTTCCAAGTGCATTGAATGGTACGAGCAACAAGAAGAGGCAGACGCTACACAGATATTACTCCTTTAGGTAGAATTATACTACTGAACATATACATACTAGTACTGTATTCAATTTTGTTGTTTTATCAACATAATAAACAGAAGTCTACAATATTTAATAACAAATACATACTGTGTTGTACATACTTCTATTGATTGCTACCTGTTTAAAATATAGTGCTAAATATTGTATACATTATTATCGCTAGTATCTGTCGTGTCTTAGAGGGGGGAGGGGGGCATTTCTATTATCCGTCTATTCTCTCAACCGTCACGGGTCCCGAGACTGATGGATAATGGAAACTCCACTGTATTAAAAAAAAAAAGTGGTTTATATTTAAGGAAATAAGATTGTACACTTACCTTAGTATAATAATAACAGCAAAACCCACTTATATTTGGCAGATGATTATTATACATGGTAGTAATACAGTAGTATAAAACATTCATGTAAAAAATAAATGAAATAATAAAACATTTTCTTGCTGATGTATAATGATTAAAATTGAACAGCATGAGCAAAATATATTACTTTAACAAACACGTGGCTCAACAGAATGTAGCTAACATACTGTAATTTTCAGCTACAGAAATCAAACCAGAAACATAAACTGGGGCTTGTCTAATAATTCTTTATCAGCTATAAACCATTCTTGCTTAAAAAATTATTTCACTACTAAATATATTAACAGTCCACCTACAAAAAAATTTTCATTTTTAGAGGGAAAATCAAAATTTAGCACAATACTACACAATAAAAAAGCAGCATAGTCTTAAACATTTTTAAAATTCATATTTTACAAAGACCTTATACGTCAGGTAAATAAATGATTTAAAAAACCTTACTGATTGTGAAACGTAGTGCATCAAATCACTGAACCTGGGCTGCAAAACTTTCTTTATCACACGAATCACACCCTCCAGCCTGCAAGAAAAGAATAAATATTGCAGTGTCTTACTGAATAACACAAAACACTGACATAGCTGATAATATGCAATCTATGAGAAAGGCTTGCCTTCAGCTCACAACTACCAAATGAAGGTAATCAACTTACTTGTATTACAATAATAAAACTGTTAAGTGCAAAATTAATCCATTATAAATTTTGCTACAATTTCCCAACATCTGTTGGAGTAACCAGTTTCTTTAAAGGAAAGAGGTCTTAGTTAAATAAAACAACAAATAAATATTTTCTAATTTATTTTTAAACAATTTTAAAAAAATATGTACTACAAACTTTTCATCTTGAAACAATGGCTATCACTTGCCATTTACAGCTAATATTTACATAATCACCTCTTACCTTACAGAAATAAACAAAATCACACACTTAAAACCAGTCTTGGCAGTTTTCTAAGATCTAATGAATTACTAGTATCACTATTAAATTATATATTCACTATCCTACAGTTCCAGTATTTACAATCAAGTCTGTATTACTCGTCCATTCAGTCCCACCTTATTTCAATCCAGATATCACACGTCTTTCCTCTCCGGAACATTCTGTAGCACCGAAAATGCTTCCGTACACATGCGCACTCTACTCGTGAGGTAACTCGCCCTTCACAGCACTCTTGCACCTAGTCTGTCAAAGTTGTACACATACTCGTACTCGTATGCTGCAGCCCCTTCTCTCGCCTTCGCCGCAAGTCCTCTTCTTCATTCAACACTTGCTGCACTTGTCCAAGTGGCTGACACAAAAACTCCCGACTTTTGGATATGGCAGTACTGTAGTTATACAGGCAAGCACTATACCGATAACAATATTCACGTCGGCCCACACAAAGGAGGGAGACGAGAGGTGGTAATGCCAGTTATATATACGTTTATTTCATACATATTCTCGGCAAGGATATCATCATTGTAGTTCCCGTAGTTTAGTAGTCACTTTTTGTCTCCTTTCAGGTTATACTGCATCCCAGTCTCATTTGTATGAACTTCATATAGTCCCTAATCCCTCCTGCGGCGCCCCTAGTACAGATTTTACCCATCTCTTGTTTCATTGTTCCACTGGCGGTGACTGAAGTTCATTGTATGCCGCCCTTCAACAGCTTCGTGTGAGGTTTCCTGTCTCTTACCCTTCGGTACTTTTTCATGACCCTCAGATAGTTTGTGACGTTCTCACTCGGGTTTTTACTTGAGCACGATGATATTATCTGATATTAGGAGTTTGGTGTCCTGTTAGTTGTCCAAGGTGACCGGCCCTCTCCTACCTTGCTATCCCTTGTTCCATGGCCTTTCTTTCCCTCCATGGTTGATGGACCTTGTAATAGTGATGGCCCGATACTGAAAAAAACCTGATACCGATGAAGGTTCCGATATTTAGGATTTTACCGATCCGATACCTGTAAACCGATATTTTCATTTATAATACTGTAAGCAGACATTTGTCACTACTTAAAGTGTTTGAGAGAAAACTGCTGCCTGGAAAAGTTTTGTTTGCAATAAGCTAAACTGACTTACTGCTAAGTGAGATTTACTTTATGCCCGGTACATCAAAGCATAAAAAAAAATAGTTTAACATTATACAAAATTATATCTCACTACAACATATTACAAAACTAAGTTAAAGTTGCAAAAAGGTCGCTAGTCTACAAAAAATATGTAAAAGTACAGGAATGAAAACTAAGCTAACAAGCCACAATAATTTTGTTTACTTTGAGAAACGTACGTCAAACATAAGTACTGCTTTACCAAAAATAAAAATTTAATCTGTGAAGCAAAAATTAATGATGGGCATGTACATTCTAATTTATTTTTATAGTAAGGAATTTAAAAAAAAAAAGTTTTAAATTTTTTATTTTTTATTTAAATTTTTTTTTTTTTTAATTATTGCATATTGATATTTCAAATTATTTTGTTCTTTTTAGTTGTATTGCTGCAGCCTGATGTTAAGAGCTGGGAAAATTAAGTTTGCAGCAGAGGAGAGAAAATACTTGAGGTTAGAATGGCCATTACCGATGTGCCAATATTTTAGTGCCGATCTCCGATAATGGTAAATGTACCGATAATACCGATATCCGATATCGGGTATCGGGCCATCACTACCTTGTAATGACGCAATATTCTTAAGTTTCAGGACACGTGTTTAAATTTCTTTTGTTTTTCTTAAGCTTTGCCAAGCTTCATGATATTTTTTATTGGGTATTCAAAATTAAAGCAGTGGTGGCTCGTTTCCCGTGATAGTTTGTTTATCTGGCATACGGGTGCTGTTTTACTGTGGGGGAAAGAACTGTACTATTTATAAACTCTTGTTATTGACATGTGTAGGTTATTTCGTTAAAAGAGCGGCCCCAGTTGGAATAAATATTAAAACGAAGCAGCAACCAGTCCAATGAAAAAAACAGTAAATTCAATCAGCCAACTAGTGTTGCTTATTTTTTGTACTTAGCAGCAACAAACTTAAAAGATAGTGGTGAACATGCAAACATATAGGCAAACTTAAAAGATGGTGATGAACATGCACACAAATAGGCCTACTGTAACTTTTATTCTACTCATATTTATTTGCATAGGTACTTAGTTTTTATTAGGTTTATTAAATTATTCATTTGAAATTTTCTGGCTGGGATCAGAAATTTGTTGGGATTGTAGCAAACATTCAAATCACAGAAACTTAAGTATGTTACACAATTGTGTTTCAAAAACACACGTAGGGCTGAGTTACAAAGTTGTGATAAATAAAAAGATGCAACTTTCAAATATTTAATTTTTTCATAAAAACCGTTTAGGGATAAAAAGTATAAATTGCACATACCCAATATTTGCAATCACACACACTGCCCAGTGTAACAGGAAAGCAACGATATTCTTTCCACACGCAAAGTTCACGACACATGTAACAGACAATTTATTTCTGCCGTGCAAACACAGATTTATCACAACATTGTAACTTGCCTAAGTAGGTTTAAAAAACACAACGTGTACAAACTTGATGTGGTAATTTTAAGTATTTCCGCAGGAAGAAAAATGAATACTTCATTCAGCCAGAATCAACATGCCATGTCATGTCTCCAATCGCCACTTCTGTCAACTTTGGAATCACATTGCCCCCACTTTGGACCCTTTCTTGTGGTATAGATATCACAGTGACAACACCATTTCCAAACTTCAATATTATAATATTTATTCAAACATTAAAATTTAATTTCAGTTGTAAATAAGAAATTCAAAAATTATTATTTCTGCTGTAATAAGTACCAAATATGCTCAAATTTAACACATGTATAGTGTTTTTCTGCTACTACTAGCTCTGCGAAACGGGNGGGGGAGAGAGAGAGAGAGAAGCTCCTCCCGAAGTATTCAAGTTTCCTCCTAGGACAAGAAAAAAACACCATGCCACTAAAGTCTACGGACTGTATTTTGCATCTATCAGCGCAACCAAAATTTTTTTGTTATTTTAACAGGAAATGTTTAATTTACAAATAGCGCACCAAAAACTAGGTTAAAACAACATTTCAACTGTGAACTATTCCTTACTAGCCGTTGCGAGTACATCGCTGCTCTCACTGTTTTTAATTTGTATTCAATACAAAATAAATATTACAAGTCATAAAATATACTAAGTTCAAGTTTCATTTATTCAAAAATGTATTACTTTAAAGTTAACCACAGTGTTATATATTTGTGGTATACAAGATAATAAAAAAACATGTTGACATGTTACTCCTAGGGTGATTTTTCAAAGGTTTAGTTTAAAACATCCGAAGAAACCGTGAATGGATTATAGAATGACTAGCGAACCAGCCTGGCTTCGCCTGGGTACAATTGAGTTTTACAGTAATTCACTAATAAATAAATTGGGAAAAGACAATTCATTTATGTGAGAACAGAATTATAAAATTATACTACGTTAGCCTAGGTTTTTAACTGATTACGGCAACCCAAAAGGGAGGAAATATTTTTTTACCCGATAGCCAAGAAGTAGGGTATTGTTTTTGGAGTGTATGTGTGCAACTATCGCGTAGTTACCACATTTCCGCTTTCCAGCGTCAATGTATGAAAATCAAAACGTGAGTTTCATTAAGTTGTAGCTTTAGAAATAAGTGTACCTAGGTACTACTTTTTGCGCTGGGCTGAGGGATCTTAATCGATCACCAAAGTTAAGCAACGTTCCCAGCTGCGCACATTTGGACGGGTGACCGTTTAGTGGCATAACATATGAGCGCTTCCGGACTTCGGAAGGCATGTTAAATATTCGGTCCTGGTTGTCATCGATTGATAGCAGTCGTTAAGCCATTTCAGAGGTCCTTGGGCGGCGTGATGATAAACTCTACTGACACCAGAGGAAAAAAATATTTTGGCCACCCAGCCGTTGATGAATTATGTTTTGTTGTTATTCCACAGGAACTGTACAATTTTCTGGTATAAAAAGTATCCTACGTCCTATTTCAGGACCTAAAGTACCTACATACCAAATTTCGTCAAAATCCATTCAGCCGTTATGGAGCTGAGTGGTAACAAACATACACACACAAACACAGACTTTCACATTTATAATATTAGTAGGATACTGAGGTTAAATGTAAAGTGTGGAATAAGAGTAGTTCGGACATAGTAGTTTTCAAACACTTGTAACTCAAGAAAACCACAAAAAAAAGTTTATTTTTGCTCTGCTAAAAGATACATAACAAAAAAGCCTGCTGGGAATAATTTTAGCGCCTCAGCTCACCTTATATGCAAGGGCAACCAAGTCAATATTAATAGAAACAGATAAAATGTCACCCAGTAGGAGCATAGACAGACTCAGAGATGCTCCACATACAATGATAAGTATTGCCACCATGGCAATGCAAACTCCAGCAATGATACTTTTCACTTCGAATTAGGATCTTTACTCATCACCCACATACTTCAACACTTAAATGAACATTTGGTTCCATGGTACATCCCTTTTAATTAATTAATGGAATAAAGTTCTCAAAAAAAAACTCTGTGGATGGATTGCAACACATCCTTACAATATTAAAATGGAGACAAAGATGACTTATTAAAAAAAAACATAATAATGTGTAATTTTGAAAATGTTCTGAATTTGAAATCAGCTTTTTGACTAACAGATAGCAGACTTCTAGGAGCAATGACAAAACAACTAACACACGTGTACAAACTACAAATACACTTAATAAATATAAATGCATATCATATTAATACAAATATAAATAAACTTCTGAAATACCTTATTAAATAAAATGGTAAATAAATACTGAATTCTGTATATAGGAGGATTCTAAAATAATCTCATTCAAATCTATTATGTCGATCATTCAGTGGTAATGAAAAAAAACTGAAAACAATGAAAATTAATTAGGTACTCATCTTGACACTTTAGTACACTGGTAGTACTAATTGTAAGCTCGTGTGTTTCCCATCATTGCTTTCCCAGTTCCTGTAAAGCACACCATTCTTGAGTACATACAAAGGAATTCCACTGTGCCCAGTATGCCTTGACTGTTGCGGTTCCTGACTGGATATCTCCTCCCATCTTGGTCAACATCTAGCATCTCTCCACTCTAGTATCATATGCAAGGTGGGTCATGTAGCTGAACTTTCCTGATGCCCTTATCATTCCATGTAAGTGACCCATCACAAGCTACAAAGCCTTGAATTCTTGTCCTCCTTGCCTTCAATGATACATTGCCCTTTTCCCCCTGGCGTTCACAGTGACGACAGGATGGTTCACATAGTCTCCTGGAAAGTGCATCTGCATTGTTGTGAAGGCATCCAGACCAGTGATGTATTTAAAATTCATATTCTTGCAGGCGCTGTATGCATTGGGCTATTTGCCCTTTGGTGTTCTTGAAATTTAGTAGCCAGCATAATGAAGCACCTCCCAGGGGCATGTTTGGTGTCTGCTTTGGTTTGGTGGCAAATTATGGGCCAGAGGATATGCTGATCCAAGATGATTCTGGGATATTGCTATCCTTAGTACATATCTAGATAACAGTGGAAACATAGCCGTGGAAATGGCTGGTCATGCGCAAGCCAAAAGCCTCTGCTAGCTCAAGGGCACCCACACCACCTTGTGGTACCACTGGATGACCCACATGTTCGGAGTCAACAAACACGGGAAACTCCCTGGCGTTCCCTATGCCAAGTTTTACTAAAAGGGGTATCTTCCTCCCAGGATGAGCTTGAATCACAGGCAATTGTAATGGTGTTGGCCTGGTGGCGAGCCAGTCGACTCCTTTACAACGAAACCATTGAGGCCCAAAGCATGACTTTCAAGGTGAAGAAATTCAAATGCATGGTAACGGACCATTCAGGACTGAGGCATTAGCCCACTCGGATGGAGAACCCACTAGTATCACACAAGAGTTGACCTCATTCCAAATAGATGTTCCCCATCAGGACAGCACTCTCGACTCTCCCAACTAAGGGAACCATCTTCTACAGGATTAACATTCATGGAATGTAGCAATTTCAGATTCACAGACTTAAGTATACAGAACACAGTAACGCCTGGCATTTTAAGTTTAGTTATGAAGCGCACACAGACAAGTAAGCACTCACTTAGCATACTGGTAGGCCTGGTTGGTCCTGGTGGAACGCAGCATGAAATACTTGACCAAGAGGTGCAGGGTGTCATAGGTCAGCAAAAGTGTGCGGAACATGGCGTCCGTCATCTGTCCCACTGGTGCCATCACAGCGCTCACCTGAGCCAGCTCCTGGATCACGTGGCTCAGGTGCAAACAGGTGGCACGCTCCTTCTCCCGCAGCTCGTCCCACCGACCTTAACACAGCAACCACACGCTATTCTACTCTACTACACATTAGGAATCAATTTTGAGAAATTTTAATGCATGTTTGATGGACAGGTTCATATTTCTCATGCCTGTTCATAACACTTACAACCTGCCCAGCTAAAATATCATAAAGTTGCTAAGAAAATTAAAAAGAGTCTCTACTGTAATCTACATTTTTGTAGATTAATGAACAGGAAACTGACTGGAAACTTCTTGAATATGTTTAACTGTCATTTAATTTTTCATCACACTAGTCTTCATCGCTGCTACTTTCATTGACCCAAGCATGTGTTTCCTTCAACTGCATATATTTCTACATAATTGTAACATTTATGATGCCCTATGTACAACAGAACATTATTGGTAAGCAATCATTAAATAAAAGGTTAACGAACGAACAAATGCACATAGCTGTAGATATTGTAAGCGACTTCTGATGGCCTACAGTCATGGAAATAAGTAAGTATTCATAGACTGTAGTGTAGAAAAGTACACATTATTTTTGCCACTACAAAAACATAGAAACCCACTGAATCTTTAAGTTGTCCATTCTCCTTCATTCACAACATGTAACACGGAAACTTAGAGTCAACTAACTTTCTACAGTGACGAAAAAAGTATTCATAAACTGACTGTTAATAAAACTGTAACAAAGCCTAAACTGTTTTAATACTTTGTATGTAAATAAGTTGGTTCCATTTTTTTTTATCAGTTCTCAATTAGTTAATAGAAAAAGAAAATTTGACGTCTGACAGCGGCATTACATAATGACCGGCAGGCGTGACCTTGCTTCCTCCTCCAAGTTTGTGGAAGAAACGGGAGAGAGTTAGGTACCTACCAATCAGCATGCTACTTTTTTTTCTCCCTATCCCTATCTCTCTCTCTCTCTCTCGCACACACACACACACACACACACGCACACACTCACACACACAAAAAAAAGCCTGGAGATCACTGAACGTCCCTCCTTACTTCCCTCTTGCCCCTTGTCATTCTACTCCTGTCTCTCGTCCCATTGCTCAATTTTCTCTCTCCTCCTGTATCTCGCCCCTCTGCCTGCTTCCACGTCTTCTCCTGTCTCTCGCCTCTCTACCCGCTACTCCTCCTCCGCCAGTATCTAGCACCTCCGACCGCTTCCTTTCTCCTCTCGTCCCTCGTCTATCCTCTCTTAGCTCATCACACCTAACTTCTTTCTATCTCTCATGCTCACAAAGCAAACAGCAGATCAATAATACACTTGCTCCGGTGCCATGTGTAGACACAGTAAATTTTCGTAACGGAAAGAGCTGGCACCAAGAACAGATGCTACTTTCCGATTCTGTTCCAACCCGCGGACAATATAACTATCTGTTCAAACGTAAACAAATGTAGCTTAATGGTAGGTTAGAAAAATATTTGGACAATCAAGAACAATATTTTGAACAAAATGAAAGATGTCAACATAGAAAACAGACATTTACAAAAAATGAAAAACTTATGATTTGAACTTGTTTTACTATAGAAAAGTGTGAATTACCAGCACATGTTTACAATTTGTTTATTTACTTAGGCACAAAATTTACATTACCTTTATTTTTCCACTAGTTTTATCATGCAAAATTCACTGTCTCGTACAGTTGTAATAACATCTCGTAGATTGTACTTCACAATTGCATACATGCCCTATTGATATTTATGCTCAACTCAACAGTATAATTCACACACCAGTATGTAGGCTACTATAGCTGGTTCCCATTCCGAATTTGTTTTATTTTTGTTATGACCAAACAACATACTAGTTATGGTTCTGTTTATTTTATTGGTGGTGTGGGGAACTCTAGTAAAACGTCTTTCATGAGAGGTGATTGTTTTGCGGTTCTTCTTATGAGTGTGTTTTAATGATGCAGTGGAAAATTTTGTTTTTACGGAGATAAAATTAAATTTTAACATCATCGAAAGAACTACATGTGATGAACGTGTCACTGTTCGTACTGATGCAGGAAATATTCAACACACAAATATTGTTGAATTTTTTAATATAATGAACTACACTAAAAGGGTGTTTATTTAGGCCACGTACATTTGAAAACCTTGCATACGATTTTGAACTTTGTCGCAATGTTAAGTGTTTATCTTTTATTAGCACACTCCATAATTTAAACAGAACTAAGGTTTACAAAAACCGTAACACAAAGCTATGCTCACAATTTAAATCTGCTCAACATAAGATGCAAAAAATGCCCGAAACATCATTAGCAATGCAACATTGTCTAGCAATTGTTAGACATAATAATGCTTTTTCCCTTACACGTCTGGCAAAGGAGAGGCTGCTAGCGGCAGAGTCTTCCTACCCCCACAACATAGGAGGAGCGGTAGGCGGATAGCAACTTGCCGCCCCTCCTACATTCAACAGTATGTACCATTCCCCTCCGCGCCCTCTTAGACTATATCCAACGTACCCCCTTCCCTACTTTCTTGTCCACTACTAGCTCCACTTGCGATCGTATCTCTCCCCTTCGTACCTCACCTCCTTCTCCCTCACTACACCACCCACATGCACCTCTTCTCAAGTTCCATCTGACGCGAGTCACGCCACACGACACGACACAGACTAACAGAGGCATGGCAAATGGGAGGATGTCACTTGCAATGCGACGTGTTTAAACATTTTCAAAATACAAGTTTACAAAAGTTCATATCGCTGTAGTGAAAGGCTACATTAACAGACCTGTGTTATAAACAAAATTAGGTACTATTCAAATTATAGAGCAAATGACGGTGCATTTAAAAACTATTGCAATGGCGGATGTTACGCTATAAGCCATACTCGCAATAACGCTGTTTCACTGTAGTTCTAAAACATGGGTTCTCAGGCCCCAATTATTTTTCGTGTTTTTTTTACTGCTATAAATAAGGTTCCTGCTACAATGAGAGTGTGGGACTGCCGCTGCCATCTTGGTGCCAATAATGGTTGATGGTGTCGTCTGTTCAGGTTCCATGTGCTACAATGGATGTCAGTACGTAGCCATTTAGTGCAGTTCCATTAGCCCACTATAGGTGGCAGAGCAATCACTGCTATTTGTTATCCCCCCCCCTTTTCCCTTATTTAGACATTTTATTGTGCGTGCTATGTGGTTGTGATCAAGCAGCAAATTTTGTTAGTATAATTCTTAAATTCTTAGCAGAATATTATTTGATAAGGTTTAGTTTATGAGGATTAACAAGTATATTATTTGTTCAGTTATACAGGAATTATTTTTTAGGTAACCTACAAATCCCGCAACCCCAAAGCAAAACAAAAACATTAGCTATGTTTTGGTGCCTAAGGTACCTTACCTAATTAATTATTCAGTACTCTGCTCACAAAGGAACATTACACTTTTTTTTAACAAAATAAAGATTGTTGATTACATTTACATATACCACAATTAACAAATTTCAACTGCCCCTCTTTCTCTATTTTTTAGGGTTAATTTTTATTGGTTTTTAAATGTGGTACCAAACACAATTAGAAAAACTACAGTGGTAGTCAAGTTGTGGCTCACCAATTCTAAAGTTTCCCTGTTGAACACTGGTATTCTTACACACTTCACTATTCACACTGGCACTTTGTCCTATATTGATATTTCTTTCTGTAAATCAGTTTTGGTAACCCACTTTGATTTGTCTGTTTACCCAGATCTCTGTGGGAGTTTCCACTACCCAATTATATAGGATCAGGTGACGTTTGCTGCCATACCAATACCACCTCAGTGGGTATTTAAAAGAGTATACAACCCCGGACATCCGTGTAGTCAGAACCCCATATCTGGTTGTGAGTGTTGAAGTCGCCAACTATCATATGTGGGGTGGGAGATGAGATGAAAGCTCCTCAAAGTCAGCTAAGCTGGTTTGGGGGTACACAGATGCTACAAATAGCGACAAACATACAGAGGCACACCCTGACAGCCACTACCTGCAGAGCAGTGTAAGAGCAACAGCTTCTTGATAAACAGAATCCTTCACAACATGACAGACACCGCCACAGACATGGTCCATCAACACATTATCCAGGTGGTAAAACGTATGACCTCACAGGGAGGCAGTATCAGTGGCGCGAAAATGCGCTTCCTGTAGGTAGATTACTGTAGGGGTGAGGGACATTAGGAGCTGTTTCAGTTCTTCAAAATTATGAAAATAACCTTGGCAGTTCCAATGTATGAGGGACATGAGTTATGTGGAAAAGAAATGTGCAGAAACAATTACAGTCAGACCCTAATTTTACGAGAACCAGATTTTATGAAGCCATCTTCAGGATCCGTCAAAAAATAGCAAAAATTTCCGAAAAAATGGAAACATCCTGGAAAAAATTTAGAAAACCACAGTGAAAACAGATTAAACCTACGTTTGCTAAACCACATTGATAAAATATATGGGTTTTTAAATCGCTACTCTTAATTTGTACACTGCAATATGGAAAACATAAACAAAAAAAAAAACTAGGGCATCCATTAAAAAAAATGTGGCAGTGGTGTTTTGAAACGAGCGCACCGCACGGCGCCTGAATGTTAGCCTGCCCTGTGCTGCGAGACACAAGGACATCACAAAGGAATTCTGTCCTTTCCACCCTCTCCCACTCACCCCCTTCCCCCTCGCACATGCCCTGCTAATCTCTGCCTGCTTATCTCTTGTGGTGACTGGCAACAGCAATGGTTCACTATTGCATGCATAGCAACAAGGCCGGCCAATAACAACATTCGTTACCCACCCCCACCTTTGCCCCTTCAGGCCTTAGTGTCAAGATGGCTTCACCATTTTAGTTGGTTATTGTGCGTGCGGTGTTTGGCTATTGGATACGCTTTTTTATGATTTTATAAGGGCCGACTGTAAAGTCAACTACCGTTTATTTCTGTATATTTTACTCCACCGCATAATTTAAGCACCCTAACTTTTTATCACCAAACCATAAAATAAAAAAATTCAGTGTAATTTACACAGTAGCTTCTACGGGTGACGGGTCAAGTGACGAGATGTGCAATAGTAGCTGGCAGCACAAAACATGGCTGGCTAGCAGGCAGCAACCCCGTGCTGGAGGTAAGTAAACTAGAGATGGGTAAAACAGTGTTACGCAGCACAATAGCGCAAACTTATTTCAATGCACATGGTGTGCCAACTCACTTCCTCGAAAATATGTAACTCGTGACTCAGTGGCAGAGTTGGCTAGTGAGGTTGATATCGGAAATAATATTGATATTAGTTAAATCGGTTATGATTAAAGTATTGTTATACGATACTATATATTTAGGAAAAAATATTGCGCCTAGCTAAAAAGTGAAATCAAAGTTCTTAGCATCCTGCATTACATATATGCTTTTCCAGTTTTTTTCTTCTAAAAATACCACTACTCACTACTACATGTGGCTGGCAAAGCATCTGAGTTGCATTACATGAAATATAATATGACGAAGGAAACATAAAGTTTTAACTCAGTGTTACCGGCACAACTAGAGTACCAAAAATTTAACAATGGAACCTTTATTTAATTAACTTTATTTTTCTACATTTCCAAACTACTTTTCCAATCGTTAAATTATGATTCATAACAATTATTTAGTTCCACCTACAACAACGAGCGAGAAGCCAAAGAAAATATGTAACACAATTAATTATATTATGAACGTGTTTATATACAAACAGTTTTAGAACCCAATTAAGAATGAGATATAGATTTGGATGCTCTTACCTAACACATAATAATCAGTTACATGGACGCATGCTTTGTATGCAACACATAGCAACAAAAAAGGCTCATGCAAGCAAGTGAAAGACTTTTATTTTGCAACTGCAGCGACCAGTGAAGCGCCGTGTTGACTGTTGCTGCCGATGGTGCATCATAGAGCAAGGAAGTATAGTAAAACCTCGTTTATCCAGACTAACTGGGACCAAAGGCAATCCGGAAAATCGAAAATCCGGATAATCCGGGTAATAAGCAAAACAAATCCTTAAATAAGCAGACTTACCGTTTATTACGATAAAAAACTATGTTTTGTAACAAAATTACATAGAATTGTTTAAAAGACATAAAAAAATATATAAAAATAACTTTTAACATTTCTTAACAAAGAATTGGTCCACTGTCTTCTGTTTCAAACACGTGTGGTGTTTGAATGAAGCACGGTCACGCAAACACTTTATCATTAACAGTTCAGCTGGAGTGGTGTTGGGCTGACGCACCAAGTACGCCATGATGTTTGTCAGCTGGTCTGCAGCATCTGCATGTGTCGTCCGCTGTTGCGGTGTGATCGCTCCCTCCTCATTCACGTCATCTTCTTTCTCACTGTCTGCTGTAGATGTGCATGCCACTACAATTTCTTCTTCTGTCATAGTGCCATAGCCACCGTCATTGTCTTTCAGCCAATCACTGACGTCTTCCATATCAACATCTGAGCACCCACTTATTGTTCCTACATTTGCAGAAGGTCGTCTGCAGCCACTTGCACCAAATCATCGCTTGCCATTTCGTTTGTAGCACAAATAGCTGGCCATAGTTTTTTTCCATGACTTTTTAAAAGAGCTTTTTGTGATGCAATCCAAAACATCAGCAACCATGTAAATAACGTCTTTGATATTGATTGATTTCAACAAATCAATCACACTTTTTTCCTCTTCCTCTTCAACTATTTTACCAAGCAGTTCTTTTCTGTAAACTCTTTCGATGTTTTCAAGGACTCCCTGGTCCATAGGCTGCAGTAGGGGGGTTACGTTTGGTGGAAGAAATTTCACTTTAATTCCTCCAATCACGAGTTCTTGTTCTCCCGGATAAGACGGAGCATTGTCGATCAGTAAAATAGCTTTTTCTAAACTATTTTCTTTCAGGAATTTTCAAACTTCAGGAACAAAGTTATTAAAAAACCTATTCTTAAACAAAAAACTGTCCATCCACACACTTTTTTGTGGTCGGTAAACCACCGGCAACGTATTGCATTGCGGTTCACATTTTTTAGCGCTCGGGGATTCTTGGATTTCGCTACAATGACAAGAGGAAACTTATGTTTCCCTGATGCATTGCTACAAACCATAGCAGTTAGCCTATCTTTGCTTTTCTTGTAGCCCTTAGCCGAATCTTCAAGCTTTGATGCTAACGTTTTGCTCGGAAGCATCCGGTAAAAAAGCCCAGTTTTGTCAGCATTATAAACTTGATCGGGTGTCAATTCTTCAGATAAAAACCAATTGTTTGAAGTCCTTTTTAAATTTTTCAGCAGCAGCAACATCACTAGACAAGCTCTCTCCAGTCAGAGTAAGATGGCGAATACCGTGTCAGTTTTTAAAACACTCTAGTCACCGCTGGCTAGAAGTGCATTCTAGGTCAGGATTCGGTAACTTTTTGTTTAAGCTCAAAGTTTTTTGGGCCAAGATCGGTCTAGATATAGGCATACCACGTTCTCGTTGAGTATTGTACCACATGAATAGTGCGTCGTCTAATGCTTCATTTTTTGCTTTTTTTTTTTTTTGCCATTCCTCTGCCTTCCAAACTATTTTTACATATCCTTTTACAACAAAAATCTTCAATTTATTTTCTTTGCTTCTTCCAGTCGGACACTGTTGAAGTTCAAACTTCCAATTCAGCAGCTATTTTTTTCAATGCTTCTCCTTTATCAATTTGATTAATAGCGTCTAACTTTTTATCCATTGAAACCACGACCTTTTTTCGCTTCAATGCCATTTTAAACTTGTACGTACGCTACAATACACTCCCAAACACTTTGATAAAAAACAAAAAAAATATCCGGTTGAACCACACACAATAAACAAAATGACAAGTGCCGTTTGAAAACAGTAGGAAAACTGAGGAGATTGAGAGAGAGGAAGCGATGAATAGGGATTCAAGGTTAAGTCCAAGCTATTTATAGCTGGTGAGTCAATCCACTTCGTATTACATATTATCTATGTGAGCATTAAATTAAAAACTTCCAGATTATCCGGAGATCCGGATCAACGAGGGCCAGATTAACGAGGTTTTACTGTAGTGGCAAACTGTGCGACTGTGCTTAGTCTGCCGTGCTGTGCTGCGATACGCTGTACAGGTACACTCCGCACCAGCTGCACGGCATGCTCGTTGCAGGGCACAGCCGCTACCCCATGGCGTAACTGATATGACACACACTGCCTGTGTTAGTGTGTCGTCATCAGAAATTTCAGTGAGTTACTCATGACTACTTGACAAACTTAAAGCAGATGTGACGGAGTATTACGCAGCACAAATGGAAGTTCACCAAACTTGACCGGCTGTAACATGTCACATTTGTACGTACAGTATACCCGTTTGTGTTCAAATCTTTAAAAAATAATTTTTTTTTTAAACTGGGAAATGATAAGAGCCTATCATAATGGCTAATATTTTGCATTCTTGGCACTTCTGAGATAGATATCACGCCTACCTGTACAATAAAAACAACTGTGCCAGTGTGATAAATGTTTAAATATGGATGTTATGTTGTCTACTTAATGTATGCACAATGAGTGCGCACCGCTGTGTTTATGCTTTTTTGATTGATAAGGTCATACATAATAGTCTGGGGTACAATTTTATTCTGGAGATGTCTTTCTGTTGAAAAAATTTATATTTTATAAATAAATAGTTTGATTTTTCTGCAAGAAGCTACTGGAAATGAACTTCGCACTCGCTTAAAGTAACTCGGCGTCCGAGGTTTACTTGTTTTTTGTGACAAGGGATGGTTGTATATGTATACAGTTCAGGGGTGTAATTTTATTTGGGTGATATCTGTCTACTGAAGGAATTCAACATTTCATTTAAAAAACTTGTTATTTTTGCACCAGAGATAAAAACTGACTTAATGCAAAAAACGCACATATAATGCACTTTTTTGGTTTTTCAGGGTGAAAATCTGTTTGCGGCGATTTTGCAAGGCTATTTTCAGGAACCATGAGGCATCGTAAAATCGGGGTCCGATTATACTTTAATTTTCCCCTATGTCTGTTGATCACTGGCTTCAAGCCTCCTGAGTCTTCGTTGTGTTCAGTGAATCATCATCAACCACCATCTCAACTTCTGGCTCAGAAGAGACAGGCTGGCAAGCTGAGTTGGTAATTTGATGTGATCCTGCACGTTAGGTTCACTCGCAGGAAGGGGTGTAAGCCATGGAGTCTTTGGCTTGCTTATTTTTTTCGCAGCAGCTTACTGCCGAGATTTGGTAACAATAGCAGGCTTCTACAGTTTTTTTCTCAACTGGCCCACAATGCGTACCAACTGTCGTGGTTCGGGTAGCCAGAACTTGCTGTGGCTTTGGTGCACTCACAGACACTTCTGTTTAGGTAGCCACCTTGACTGTCTGAAAACAGGCATCCTTTACTGCTGGTCGAGCATTGGCAACAACACCGTATGGAACAGCAAGCTTTCGGTCCTGTAGAAAATTGGGTCGTTTCCATGCTTCAACAAAGGGAACCTTGTCGGTGGCCCAGATTCGCTAAACACAACCTGCTCCACCTGTTAAACACGGCACTCCTTCGACCAGACAAGGTGTTCATTGCTACAGTTCACACACCTAAGAGATCTGCTCCACTGAGGAGTACCAGGATGCGGTGTGTCAGCACACTGCGGACAAGCTGGTGGATTACCACATTTCACAGATGAATGGCCAAACTGTTTATAATTGAAGCAATGTAGAGGAGTAGGAATAAACTGCTTAAAATCCACATTTAAGTAGTCAACTTTCATAACTGATGGGAAGTCAAAATGAGGGTAGCAGTAGGTGACTTAAAACCATCAGTTGTCTTCGGCACATGGCCAACATCAGTGATATAATGAGTTTGGAGCTCACATATGACCTCGCTTTCTGGGATGCCAATCAGGTTGGGACACCAGATGATACCCCTTGCTGGAGTTCAGTGACACAAGGGACTTGACCTCAACAGGGAACACTGCAGTTGCCCCACTGAAAGTCTTCATTGCCAAGAGTCACAGCAACTAGGCAGCCTTCCATGTCTCGACCAGGAGCTCGCACCTTTCACTGATCTTACAGTCGACAAGAGGATCACCAGCTGCTACATCAATAACCTTTTGTAATCCGAAAGGTGACACCTTTTTGAAAGTGTGCCCTTGTAAATCTTGGATAACCAAAAATTATGGCATAGGTAGTAACAGCAGTAGAATGATGCACAACAGAATGTCAATCTGAATCACTACCAGTTATTTTCACGGTGCCATTTCAAGAGGCTGTTGAGGGTGCCACCCTTTTGGGGAATGCTTTTAGAAGCCATGTTAGAGGCCTCCCATACTAGGACTCATTGGCATCAGTATGCCAATCGGGTGAAGAAGTTT
>NQII01000180.1:437459-467703 GCA_002778355.1 Clitarchus hookeri | reverse complement strand
TCTTTCTCTCTCTCTCTCTCAGGAAGTTTTGCACCACTAGTATAAGCAGTAAAATTACACATATTTTCAATTTTAGCATATTTCACACTTATTACAGCAAAAATAATTATTCTTGAATTTGTAATTTACAACTCAAAAGAGATTATAATGTTTAAGTACTTATTATAATATATTTAGAAGTGATGGCGAGAGGGTTACAAATACGAAGTGGTGACATGACGTGGCGTACTGCTGTTGTCAAACTGCTGTTATCAAACAGAACGTTAATTTTTCTTGCTGCGAAAAAAACTTCAAATTACCACATCAAGTTTGCACACGTTGTGTTTTATAAATTTACCTATGCCAGTTACGATATGATAAATCTGTTTTTTCATGGCAGTAATAAATATACTGTAACATGTATAGTTAACCGCTACATGTGAAAGGGTGTGGCTACTTCGTGGACGTTATACTGGCCCAGTCAGTGTGTGTGTGTGTGTGAATTGCAAATATTGGACGTGCGAATTTATACGTTTTAACCGTGAACTGTTTCTATGACGAAGTAAGTCACAAGTCTGTTTATTTATCACAACGTAACTTCGCTTTAGGTGTTTGAAACACAATTGTGTAACATGCTTACGTTTTCGTGATCTGAATGTTTGCCAGAACCCCAACAGATTACTAAACCCAGCAAGAAAATTTTAAATAAATAATTAAATAAACCTATTATAAACTAAGTACCTACGCAAAGAAATATAAGCGGAATAAAAGTTACGATAGGCCTATTTATGTGCATGTTCACCACTATCTATTAAGTTTGTCGCTGCTACGTACAAAAAATTAGCGAAACAAGTTGCATGTTTCAATGTACTGTCTCTTTCGTTGGACTGGTTGCTTCTTCGTTTTAATATTTATTCCAACTAAGGCCTTCCTTTAAACAAAATAACTCAAAAGCACATCAATAACAAGAGCTTAAATACTACGGTTCTTTCCCCACAGTTGTAACAGGGTTAAGCACAGATAAAATATTAACATGTATTATATGTAATGTGTTATATCGTGTATAACAAACATGTTAAGAATTAAAAATAATTATCATAAGAACTATTGTTAATACAGACATTGTTAAAAAGTCATAAAGCTGACCTGAATATGGTTATAGGTCTAAAATTGTGAACATTCATACGTAATGATTTTTTAAATATGACAGAATTCTTTGAACAGCTGTAAACAATGCATTTGACAGTTAAAACATAGTCACATGGTAGTGTTTATGTTTACGTGTAGCGGAAGGCTACGTAATTGGTAACCAAAAGTAGAAATTTAAGAGGGTTTCAGAAAAGCATGAAGTAACCATGAATGGACTATAGCAAGTACTGGCTACAGCCTAGGAAGAAGATAGAAACGAAGCTAAACAACAGCACATTATTCTAGAACAAAGTTTAATTAATTTTGTTACACAAATAACAGCTATTTTGTAACGATATACAGTAAAATAAAATACACAAACATTTTGTCTTCCTGCCCTCAAATTTCTCTGATGTCTGTTGTGCAAATGTAGGCTGTCAAAATAGCCAAAGTGAAATCCTCTTGCAATCGTTCATGCATCAACTGATACAGGATTTTGTGTATGTGATGATGTTAATATAATTTACGACATGTTGCTACACAATGGCTGTCAAAAAATTGAATTCTACAAGACTGTATCATTTGTTTACATAACCTACGTGTACCATATGTAAACATCCCCCCCCCCTCCCACAAGGCAATTGCTTTAACTGTGAATATATGTTATTCGTAAACCTCTGCCTTGTAACTTTTGCCCGGGAGTAAAATTTGTTTGGTGGCATCATGGAAAGTGCTGATAAGTCATCTGTAGGGATATACTACGAGAAAAATAGTGATAAGTCGACTGGAACATGCCAAATTTGTAGGAAAGTACTGAAAACCAAGTTTGGCAACACATCTGGTCTACTGAGGCATCTTTCTCAGCACCCTGTTATCAAAAATTTATTTTATGAGCTTCAAAAACAACTCACTGCAGACTGGGCCTGCAATTGAATCTAATGAACACAGTCCTCAACAGTTAAAAATGGAGGATACATTCAAATGGTCTTCCACTCATGTGAAGGCTACAGCAATCACAAATTCTATTGGGGAATGGCTTGCTGATGTAATGTTGCAATACAAGACAGTCAAAAACAAGTCATTTATTTAAAATTCTTAACACTGCACAGCCTCTATATAAAGTACCGTGCAGAACTACATTTTCGGAAACTGTAGTTCCCACCTTGCACCTCAAAGTGAAGGAGAATGTAAATAAGCAAGTGGAAGAAGCTCTGGCAAATGTAGCTTCCATTTCTTTCACTTGTAATTTGTGGACCTCTGCAGCTGATGATGATTTCATGGCAATAACATGTCACTTCATCAACTATTTCACTCTAAAGAGCTTTTGTCTGGGGTGTTATCATTTTCCAGAGGGCCATACTGGCACTGCAATAGCTGAAAAATGGTTTTCTGTTATGACAGACTGGAACATTGTAAAACTTAAAGATAAAAATGTCTCCGTGTATGCTGTTACAGACAATGGGAGAAACATCCAACTTAGTTTGTCACTTTGCAGAGTGGTACTCATTCAACTACAATGTTTTGTACATACTCTGCAATTAACACTAAATGATGCACTGAAGGAAACAGATGGCATGGGCCACATGTTGAAGTCTAGGGCCATTGTTGGCCATTACAAGCACAGTTAAAGTGCTACTGAACAACTGCACAAAATTCAAAATGAACTTTGGCTAACATTACTTAATTTAATTTATGATTGTTCGACCAGATGGAACTCTGAATACCTTATGCTCAGCAGGTTACTTGAAAATAAAGATGCTCTTGCATTTCATTTGGCAACTCTAAACATTNTTTGGCTAACATTACTTAATTTAATTTATGATTGTTCGACCAGATGGAACACTGAATACCTTATGCTCAGCAGGTTACTTGAAAATAAAGATGCTCTTGCATTTCATTTGGCAACTCTAAACATTGATAATTTGACAGTTTGTGAATGGCAACTGGCTTGGAGCTATGTTGAAATTCTGAGANGATAATTTGACAGTTTGTGAATGGCAACTGGCTTGGAGCTATGTTGAAATTCTGAGACCATTATATGATGCAACAACACAGTTGTGTGTTGACCAGTCTCTTTCAGCAGATATGGCCATTACTATTTTATTTTCAATGAGACAGTATCTCACAAATTACATTGACAAGTCAAAAACAAGCGAATAATGGGGTCTGGCAATGTTTTTGCAAGAGCGTTGCTTCAAGCTTTGAAGGTTAGGTTCCTTCTGTACGAGCGGAAGCATTCTTTATCCTCACTTGCGCAAAATTGCTTTGGAATTTCTCAACATTCCTGCAACAGAAACTGCCAATGAAGGAATTTTCTCAGGAGCTGGGAACATAGTGAGGAAGAGAACTCATTGCCACAGAACATGTTGAAGAACTTACATGAAAACCAAAAAAAGGCTTTAAAACAAATAGTATTGAAAGTATATGTTTTTTTGGCACAATTAGACTAATGTATTTATAACCTAGACTATACGTATTATATTAGTGTTGCAGAGTTTTGTAATGTGGTGTAAATACTACTTCTGGACAGGTAAAGTTTTGCTTGTTTAATGTTTAACATAGTGAGTGCTTATATCATATAGCATAATATGCAAACAGTCCAGCTATCATTTGAATGCATGTTTAAATTGTAATCATATGCTAGGAAATCTCATGGTTTTTAAAAATTACGGCTGGTCACAAATACGTTAACTATCTAAAAACTTCTGATTCTTATCTCAATTCTCACAAGAAAATTTTTTCTTTCTCAAAAATTTCTTGAAGCCCAGATTTCATTCTTGCACCACCCTACCAATGATTAATTTATGGAGAGGGGTGAGAGGTTGGTGATGGAGGGGTAAGTAAGGGAAGGGGAATCTAATATAATGTTCCTCAACTTTAAGAATTTTTTTTGTAACTTTTCTCGATTTTATAATAATTGACGGGGGTAGGAGGTTGCTTAGGCTGGTGTAGTGAGTGTGAGGTTAACATTATATGTTCCTAAATTTTTAAAATTATTGTCTTTATCTTTTGCAATTTTTTATTATTGGGTGGGTTGCAGTGGGGAAAAAAAGGGGAAGGGGGGTGGTTGGTTGGTTAGTATTGTGGTGTGAGTGTAAGATTAGCATTATATGTTCCTCGGTTTTTTAANGGGAAGGGGGGTGGTTGGTTGGTTAGTATTGTGGTGTGAGTGTAAGATTAGCATTATATGTTCCTCGGTTTTTTAATTTTTTTTTTATTTTTTATCATTCTTCTTGTATATGACAAATTAAATCCTTAAAATCATGAATAAATATGCACACTAGTGTGTGAAGCAATAGTCACTCTAGCAGGAAACTTCAGAAACAAAGTGGCACGCTCTACCATCAAAATAACGGGTAAAACAGGATGGTAGTCGAAAGAGTGGAGGTTTCTATGCAAACGGGCAATCATTATTACAGATAAAAGGGAGGAAGCCAATATTTTTAAGAAATTTTTTATTAAATTAATTTTTTAAATTAAAAATGTATTTTTATTAAACTAGTTTTTAGGGTTACGGGTTGCTGAATGGCCAGCCAAGGGATGGGAGCGGCGAGAGGGGAGATGAACTAGGCCGCCAGCCGCACCTGTGACATCATGGCTAGTCAATCCGAATCCGGAACCCTGAACCCTGTGCAACCGGACCTACTAAAGAAATTATTTCTGTTGCATGCCTCAAAAGTACCTGTGTCATCACAAATTGTCACTCCTGACTTCATCTGTGAATAGCACTGCGCCTTCAACCAGCTGACTGTCCACTTAATGTCATTCAAGGATTGGTTAATCCAGTGGCACAGCATCCCATATGTGTACATCTCAACTGTCTTTGTGATCACCTTGAACTTGGGTCCTTCTGTTGTTGCTTCCTAATCAAAGGATCACACAATAATCTCACTTCATAATATGTCACAATATTTCTGCAAACATGTGGGTAAACCTCATTAAAGTCCTATGAAACTTTCGCTAAGCTTGCAGTATCAATCACTTTTTCCTCCCCTTAACATACAAAATATAAAGCTACTAAGTCTTTAAATTCACCAGATTTACTCATGAGGCTAAATAAAATGACCAATCCAAATTTTGAAACTGAAATACTTATCAAAAAGTTTACTTAACATTTTTACATTGTTTTTAAATCTTTCATTTCTACAAGACTTAGAAAATAAAAATAACTTCAACTACTATTTAACATCAAAAAAATTATATATTAAAATACATAAGGATGCCTGTCCGATTAGGTACAATTATCTTACCAGTGCAGTTATTGGAATATGGAATGTGTACAATAAATTTAGAGGTATAGTAAATACTCACTTCAGAAAGACTTCCCCTCGATAAACAAAGGAACTTTGCCATGTTTGCCAGCAGAGGCCCTCTCAGTTTGCAACGATGATGGAGCTCCAACAGTAGCGAGATGACTGCCTTTGCTGCCTGCACATTGGTCAACTCTCCGTTTTCCACTAGATCCATCACCCAAGTATAAACCTACAAACCACACCACAAACATAATTTTTTACTACAAAAAAAAATCCAATGCATCTTAATTAGGGGGACAAAAAAGGAAAAACTAAGAAAAAACTTAAAATTATTTTCTAAGTTTCCCAAGTTTACAACATATATCTCTCCTAACAAATGTTTTACAAGTCAGTGATGTTAACTTACAATTTTAACTCTCTCTCTCTCTCTCTCTCTCTCTCTCTCTGTCTCTCTCACACACACACCCCTCCCTCCTTCACCACTCCCCCTCTCTCCTGGGGTTGCGGTGGCTGAGCTTTAGTCTGTTCATCTCCCACCAACGCAAACAGAGTTCAATTCCCAGCCGGGTCACTCCTAGATTTTCACAAGTGGGAATAATCGTGCCAGACGATGCGCTGGTTGGCAGGTTTTCTTGGGGATCTTCCATTTCCCTGCCCTTGCATTCTGGCACTGCTTCATTATTACCTCATTTCATCCTCATCGGCTTTCAAGACCTGGAAATTAAGAGCCGCCCAAATATCTCAACTCTCAACATCCTCTCTACCCCTCCCTCCTGACTGTGTCTATATATACATATACATATACACACATGCATGCACGCACACACACACACACACAGAGAGATATATTTCACATACATGCATACACACACTAGTGATGCAACGAATGTCGATTTTTCCACATTCGCTAATGCGAATGCGAATATTCACCTCCGACATTCGCGAATGCGAATGCGAATGTTGGTTTTTCAAATATGGCGCCAAAAGCATGCGCCTACGAACTCGAATTTTACCGCGCGTTTAGAACTGGCCGGCCGGGCGCTGTCTTCCCTCGGCTGGCGGCTTGGAACTGCTCCGGTGCTTGGTGGGGCGTCTCGACGCCTGCTCTCGGAACCCCTGCTCCCGGCTCCACTCAGCCACTCTTAGTTTGGCGATGGCCGGCTGCCGTTTTCTCGGATTCTTCCCGCCGTACATCCCGTTTGACGGCCTCTGACTGAGGTCCACGTCTTCATGCATTTGGCGAACTCGTTTTCTCTCGGCACCCGGTACACCCTTCTCGTTTGACGAAGTCTGACTGACTTTTCTCGGATTCTTCCCGCCGCACGTCCCGTTTGACGGCCTCCGACTGAGGTCGACGTCGTGATGCATTCTCGATCCTTGACTGACTCCAACTGACTGACTGACTGCTCGATCCACGACTGACTGACTGACTGACTCGCTTATCACACTGGCTTCGTCCGGCTCCGACCCAGACGCCTCACTTCAGGTCCCCCGACTCACTGACTCGACGTCTCTCAACTGACTGACCTGTTCCTCCCTCCTTCGTGTGGTTTTGTAGCGTCCATCACCATATTCAACTTCCCCCGTCTCTGCACGTGGTCCGGGGTGCTTGTCGTCCCCCTTGGGTCATAAAACACGTGGCCGCTGCTCCTGTGGTCCGCAGCCGGCCTGGCGTCGCCCCTTGATTCTGGCCTGGACGTTTATTGTTCTGTTCTGCACGTGCGGGAACTCTTGGGTGACCTCTTTGGTTCGGCGCACTTATGCCTCCGGATATTGTGTAGTTATTCTCCCCAGCACGCCCGCTAAAAGCTTTCATGGTTTATTGCGGTACAAGCCCAGGACAGACGCCGCTGGTGGTGGGATCTCTGTGTCCCTTGGGCAGCTGCAAAATGCAGCTGTGTCCGCGTCCTGGTGCCGTCCGTTGTCTCCGGATGTCATCTGCACGTGCAGGAACAGTTGCACGTGCAGAAACCTTTGGTAGCACGCCTTTGCAGCTGCGAGGCTCCTGGCGTCACTCTTCCGGCACGTCCAGAAAACCCTTAATCCTTATTGCGGTCGTCCGCCTGCGAGCTTTGCCAGAGCGTGTGTTCTGACGAATAAAATATAGGGACGCAGAATGCATCAACGTAATTTACTGGGACTTTTATTTAGTTTTACCAAAAGTCTTCCCCGTGTTTGCCAACCCCTCCGTCAGCTCAATTTACCAGCCCCGGAGGTTTAATTACTATTGTAAGTGTTTGTGCCATTCTTAGCCTTTTTGTACAGTAACGGCCACTAGTAGGCCTTGTGAGTCAGATCCGCTTTAATTTCGTAACATATGTACATTGACACATGTGATAAACCGTTATGTTAATACTTGAGTTAACCAAAACTTGTGAGTTCTCATTTAGTGCTGTATTTCGGGCCCTGGCCCTATCCAGGAAGTCATCGACGCCTCAAGGAAGCATCTGTCATTTATAAGGTAAAAGGTAATACTAAGGCGTGCTGGGGAGCCTGAATACCCCGGCTATATATTGCGTTTTCCTGTAAATTTGTACCGTGTGTGTCAGGGGATACAGCCACATGGTCATTTGGCCCACGATCCTGAGAACTGTGACTTCGTGCTCACCCAGTGAGCTGGCGCCCATTCTATTTGAAATACGAATATTGGATAACATTTTGACTTTTCTTAACATAGTCGTCGGACGACATCCGCATTACTATCCTCGACAGCTCAGGTAACATTAATGCATAGTCAAACTTGTGTTACCATACTTTGTTTCACTGTTTATTTGTATAATATAGGAAAAAATTAATCCACAAGGAAACTACAGTTAGATTTTACGTTAAGCAAAATTATTCATTAATTATTTTAACATTATCTTTATTTGGTAACAGTGAATTTCGTGTAGGACATGAGCTGAAGCAGAAGAGCAGAAGTATTCTCACAGCTACTCGCAACGGAACAAAGTTACTGATGATAAACATGCTTGTTTCGAATGTTAATAAATTAGTGATAAGTAAATAATTTTATATTATTTTTATTAGAATATTCACCTCTGTTCACATAGAAATGTGCAAAGTATCGACATTGCAATGTAAGACTAAGTAAATAGACAATGAACACGTGAATGTTCGGTAGGCTAAATATTATTAGTGCAAGAATAAATAGCAAGTCAAGTGTGGGAATATTTTAATATTAATTCTGGTAATTCAAACTTTATAATGCTAGCAACCCTAGTTTGATTCATTAATTTCAAATAGCTTCCCAGCTGCTGTATTTCCATTATATTCTGCAAAAATTATTACATCCATTTTTCTGTCACTGTCACACAAATATAGCACGGCCAACGCAGGCATAATCATTCAAAATGTCAAATGCAGCCATAGCTTTTGTACCGAAAACTAAAATCGCAGTGTGATCAACCGCTATTTATTTTACAGAATTTATAACTGCATTTTTAAAAGAATATTGCAACTGTAATTCAAATTTTTGAGCTACACCATTTACAGATTGCTTTCGTTCAAAGATAATCTGTACACTATTATTTTCAAGAAGCCATATACATAATTAAATTTTACGATAACGCGATTGATTGCCATGCTGTTCTGTCAGCATATAGTAGTTGCTATACTTGCCGCTAGATGGCTGTGCTGTTACTCCTCGTGCAGTTGTTAGGTTTTCTGCTAGATAGCTGTGCTGTTCATAACAGGTAAAGCACGTCACGATAGATCATATTCTTACAAAACACATTCACCCGATCATCNATAGCTGTGCTGTTCATAACAGGTAAAGCACGTCACGATAGATCATATTCTTACAAAACACATTCACCCGATCATCTACCACAGAAATTTCAGTTGTTTTCTGGAAAATGTTTTGTAATGCAATTACTTCGAAAAACCATATTTTATGTCCTGCATACAATTACATCTGTAGAACAAGTAACTTATATGACCACTTTCACGTAATAGGTACATGTGCCTTACTTAAATCATTTCATCATGGACCTTCACTGAATTTTTAAAAACCTATCTATCTTNATAGCTGTGCTGTTCATAACAGGTAAAGCACGTCACGATAGATCATATTCTTACAAAACACATTCACCCGATCATCAACCACAGAAATTCCAGTTGTTTTCTGGAAAATGTTTTGTAATGCAATTACTTCGAAAAACCATATTTTATGTCCTGCATACAATTACATCTGTAGAACAAGTAACTTATATGACCACTTTCATGTAATAGGTACATGTGCCTTACTTAAATCATTTCATCATGGACCTTCACTGAATTTTTAAAAACCTATCTATCTTNTGTAATAGGTACATGTGCCTTACTTAAATCATTTCATCATGGACCTTCACTGAATTTTTAAAAACCTATCTATCTTATTTTAAAAATTGGAAAGTGAACATTTAAATTTTTTGAGATATATACAATGAGGGGCATTGCTGCAACACCTAAAATAATTATTCAAACAAATAGTACAGTTGCACCAAAATTCTTTTTTGGGCCAAAAAACTGATGGTACAGTATTTGTTTCTAAGCCACACCCTTGTTTTTAAAAAATATTATCGGAAAAAACGTGCCTCTTAGAATTAAGTAAATGCAGTAGTTCAACCAACTTTGCTTGGATTTGTTGACAGCAAGAAGCAATTTAAACCTGGTGATTACCGTAAAATACCCATCCCTGAGAAAACTGGCAGAATGATTTATTTGGACAACAGACCATTCAGCACTGTGGATGCAAAAGGTTTTCCCGTTGAACCAAGGTACGAAATGCTAGTCAAACAACTTTCAGGTCAGGTAGCACCTAAATTGAATGTCGGTACGAAAGAAAAAAATTGCAAAAATAACTATGTGAAGCTGGTTGATAACTTGATATTACCACTGACACATAGTCTTGATAAATAAATTACCACTATTTAAGTATGATAATTCATTTTGTTGATGCAGATTGCACACCAAACCATTTGTGTCGATGTTACGATGTCTTTAATTGTGAATGGTGCTTCAACATATTCANGATGCAGATTGCACACCAAACCATTTGTGTCGATGTTACGATGTCTTTAATTGTGAATGGTGCTTCAACATATTCATATGCTAGAAGAATAGTGAAGTATAATCCTAATATGATAGTAATCATGAAACTTTGATTTATTTATTTTATATTGTTATTTAATAGTCTGTGATGGGCTCATGTAATAGTTACACCTGATGTTAAAAGAATTATTGTATTAAGTAATGGGATTTGTATACGGTTAAATGGGGTAATACCAATTGGTGGTCATATTGATCCTACTTGTACTGCGGGTGATAATCTTCTATGAAAGAATGTTCAAAAGAATGAAATAAAAACAAAACTTCTGAAATAATAAATAGGAAGGCTTGAAGTCATTACCTACTCAGAAGTGTTGTTATGATGGTGTGATCTGTGTCCATTGCTGACCATGAGACTAAATAAAAATCGCCCACACACAAAGCTCAGCAAGACAAAATGAAAAAAAAAAACCTTTTTACAACACCACAAACAGATAATTACGAAAAGATGTTTCCTTGTTAATAAAAAAATGCATATAATTAAAACGACGAAAGGACGGACGAACAACTTATAAATATTATTACAAAACAGTAAAGAAAACAAAAACAAACCAAAAGAAAAGACAACACAATGATGAAAACGAAAACACCACAAAAGTTAACAAAACAGTGCAAAAAACAATATCAGTGAAAAAAAAAACACACACACAACACACACAAAACACACACACACACAAAACACACCACAACACACACAACACACACACAATGAAATATCAGTAAGGGAAAAGTATTCCTTTCCGGATTATAAAACAAATAATTCAACACTAAAAACAACACAGTAACCACAAAAAAAAAACAGAGAAAAGGATACAAAACAAACAGAGAGGACATAGTACGACAAAAAAATAATTAAAAATCTTCACAATGTTTTGAGGCCTGGAATCTGTCCCCTTCTTCAGGTGAGACACTGAAAGAACAATCACAGTAGACTTAATTTTCTTTTGTTTTGATTTTGTTGTATGTCCTGTTGTATAATAATAAGTTGTTCATCCACCTTTTTGTTGTTTTAATTGTATACATTTTTGTTTTCTATTGACAAGGAAACAGATTTTCCTAATTATCTGTCTGTGGTGTTGTAAAAATGTTTTTTTGTTTTTGTCTTGCTGAGTTCTGTATGTATGTGCGACTGTTATTTAGCATCATGGTTGGCAATGGACACAGTTAAATCACACCATCATAATAACATGAACTCACCATTGCCATTAAACTTCAAAAGATACTACTCAGAAATGTCTGATTCTACCAAAAATATTTTGAATTTTCTCCTAAAAACCTTGAATGAATGGAATTTGTTGGAAAAAGTCACTACAGTTGTAACAGACATGGTACCAGTTATTAATATGTCAGATTATCCACATATTTCATGGACAGCTCACACAATAACAGTTTCTTGTTAAAGCTGGTATTTTAAGCAGCAAGGTATGTCAAACTGAAGTGCAACATACAGGAGAATTGTTAGCCATTTCAAAGAGTCTTTAAAGCTTATAAAATGTTTATGGTTGTGCGAATGTAACTTTTCTCTCACGAAACTAAAATTAAAGATTTGTTATGAACTTTCATGAAATCAAAACGAAAACGAAAAACAATGTCACTAGAGCTCCGCCTTAACGAAAGATTAACGAATTTCATAACATTTTAGTAAGTCATTCATTATAACAAATTTGTCGCAAAATAAAACCAAAAAAATGTAGGCTATGGAGTACTTACCACAGGGGGTCTTGCCTACATTTAAATTTTCATTTTATGTAGTTATTTCAGTTATAAAATAATGAAAACAAACAATATTATTTACAGGCAAAAATTTTCTTTACTGGTGCACTAAATAAGCATCCATTTAACACCCGAAAATTCATTGAAATTGAGAATTTTTGTATTGTTACAACTTTAGGTAACCACATTTCTTATGAAAACAAAAATGGAAGTCATCATTTTTTATTTTAGTTGTATATTTTAGGTATGTTTGATAAAGCGACATTTGCAATAAGTTCAGTCAAAGTTAGCATTTCAGAAATCATTCCTATTATAAATAGCATGCAACAAGAACTGGAAAAACCTATATCAACTCACTCTGGTCTCCACAGCATCCTAAATGATTTGATAGTGTCTTTATGAACGCGCTACAAAACTGTTGAGGAAACTGCAGAGTATGCAATTTCCATTTTGCCTGATGCAAGAATCAAAGGTTGTGTTTTCAGGGATCATAGTTCTTACGAACAAGCAAAGAGGAAACTTATTCAAGCTGTTGTTGACCTGGATGTTGAAAACTATTTGGTGACTGTTACAAAGGTAAGCACT
This sequence comes from Clitarchus hookeri, assembly GCA_002778355.1. Lineage (NCBI taxonomy): Eukaryota > Metazoa > Arthropoda > Insecta > Phasmatodea > Phasmatidae > Clitarchus > Clitarchus hookeri. The sequence continues at coordinate 454,957 of NQII01000180.1, read as the reverse complement.
ACTACTATTCATTACTAAACACTTGAGAAATATGCTTCCTAGTTGTACAAGACACTCATGAGGCCAATTTTGTTTTCTGTTACAGGATACTAATGAGGGCCATGAAAGTGATTACCCAAAAACTCAACTTCCACTATGGAAACTGTATTCAAAAATCATTAAGAACAATGCATCTTCAAATTGTAAAATGAACACAGTTTCAGCATCATCAGAAGTACGTAAATGTATTTGCAAGAGTGACTATTGTCACAAAACAAAGAGTATGACTTCTCATTGACCCCATTTAAAGTGACCGTCTTTCTATAACTACTCGTTTTTAAGGAACCGCAAAAAAATGTGTGTGGAAACAGTAGAACATTTGAGGGAAATGTACTGAAAAATAAATGTTGCACTTTTTTGGGTTGCCCCATGTTGTGTTTCTCTTCATGAGTGCTGTATGTGTCTGGCCAGCTCATGTCTAAAAATAGATACCACTCTCTAGGCCTGCAGGGGCAGCCAAACCTCAACAACCCACCACCCCTCAAGGCAGTCAAATTTTTTCTGTGCACAATGCAACTACCCTCAGTGATTGTCCTACCAACGTGCTCTCGCTCTCGCGCCTTTCCAATTTGCTTGTGTTATTATGACTTGCATTTCTCTTGGATTTTGATTACTGTTTGTTGATGACTTGTCATACTTAGTTATTTTGGACGTGCAATCAGCCACGTGGAAGCCTACAAATTGACTCACGAAAACAACTCTGGACTGTGAAACCACAGCAAGTCTTTCTCCTATTGTGGCATCCACCTCTCCGTCTATCCACAACACTTGATGAGAATCAAATACACTCTTGCTTCCTCATATCCAGTCTTCTCCTCCCCCTAATCATCCACTCTTTTACTGGGTTCGGGGTTCATTCCTTGGGGTTCATCAGACATACCACAGACAGACAGACAGACATGACCTTCAGCGAATTTATACCGTCAGTTGAAACAAGAGTTTCAATAACTTGAATTTCATAAAGTAGTGTGTATGTGTGTGCACAGTATAAGCAATAAAGATTTGGTTTCATTTGTAAATATAGTACAGAAAAGTGTGCAGCATTCAATTTTAGTTTTTGTTTGGCGATAAGGGAGGCTGCAGATACCTTTCTGTAATATAATTTTATTCGAAAGATGTATGTTTATTAATATAAAAAAAATATTTCGTTGAAATATTGTTAAATTTTTTTGCAAGACGCCACCAAATATTGAATTTTTGCTCTGAAAAGGTAGGCCATGTCCAATGTTAACATTTTTGTAAATGACTGGTGACAAATGAGGTTGCAGATACCCTTCTACGGTATCTTTTATTGAATTTAATTAATGTTGAATGCAAAAATCATGTAAATTTTACACCACAGATGATTGAACATGTACTTATTTACAATGCACTGTAAATCTTCACGCCACTCAATGTTTTTAACACTTTGGAAGACAAGGGGAGGCTAAGTGTTAGCTTCTTGGGTATCATTTTCTTTTTCAGAAAAAGATCTGCCTATTAAAATACCAACATTTTTATTTAATTAAAAACCGTGTAATTTTCACACTAAAGACTACTAAACAAACATTTCAAAATTTGGTGTTAAAGGGTTGGAAGTGGATCAAAATCAGTCCAAAATTCCCAGAAATATTTCATAGAGACCAAATTGTCATAACCACCTTCTTTCAGCAAGAGGTCGTTTTAGTAAGGTTCTACTATAAATGTTCTTGTGTACTGGAAAACAAATCCTAAAACCAAAACTGAAAAAACTTGCAAAAAATTTTGAGTGTTCTGTTTGTAACAGTTTTTATTTTTCAGGGACTCTTTAGTGCAGACACAATAATATATGACAATAAATGTAGTAGATTGGATCATGAATGAGTGAAAATATATTTTTAACAAGAACTTGTAAAACTGGGCTGCAACTTTTACTGTATTTAGTTTATAAATGGAACCTTTTTCAATCGGAAGCTCATATTCTCATATTTTAGTTACTTTGTTAATTCATTACACGATGATCTGAGAAAATTTTATAGGTAAGAAACAAAATATTGTAACCAATGTATGGTTTACATGTCTGCATTCAGCAAAATTATATATACATTATTTCACAACGGTTCCTTTGTTTTTTTTTTAAATCAATTTTAAATTCTTTATTTTCAAAGTTTTAATTTCCAGCATTAAAAAGGAACAATTTTTTTGTGGAAGGCTACTTGTAATTGTGATTGTGATTGGAACCAAGGTTCATTTTGTACATAAGTATCAAGAATCGAACTATAGAAATAAATATTGGTATTGTGACATCCCTATTTTTTATCAGGCCTTCACTAAATAAAATGATTCTTAAGTGAACAGCAATGAAATACACCACATTAATTCTGTAGTCAGAAAATATTCATACAAAGGTAATTGCTCTGATACTCAAAACGTAATAAATGACAGCTGTTTTTTTATTAATCACACACTACTAGCGTTTACGCAATAAGCAAAACAAAAAATTTACATTACCTGTTCCAAATTTTTTCTTGATAATTGTCTGACGATAAGTGTCACAGTATGAATTAGCATGTGTGTGTTTTTTCTTAATTCCGGCTCTTCTTCTCCTTCTTCTAACTCCATGGATTGTTCTAAAAGCATCTTGTAGCGTTCAATCAGGGCACCCAACTGATCATCCAGAACTTGGGAAAAGTTTAAACCTGTTCCGGATACACAATACACCAGGTCAGGCAACAGTAAGTGCAAGAAACAAACCAAAAATAGGTTTAAACATTGCTGCAACAAAAAATTNCGGATACACAATACACCAGGTCAGGCAACAGTAAGTGCAAGAAACAAACCAAAAATAGGTTTAAACATTGCTGCAACAAAAAATTCCTACACTGGCAAATTTATATCACATATGTTATAACTTATAGACATGTGCGAATTATAGATTTTCACATTCAAATATTTTAAAATTGAATTCAAAAATGTTAGAATATGCAAACAGTTTTNATGTGCGAATTATAGATTTTCACATTCAAATATTTTAAAATTGAATTCAAAAATGTTAGAATATGCAAACAGTTTTAAACTACTAGTAAACATTTCATTTCAATTATATATAATAGAGATAACAATCATTTCAGTAATTTCACTGATCACACACCAAACTGTTCTCAAACACATAATACTTGCAACTTCAAGTGCAGTATGTCACTTTTATAAGATGATTGACTGTTCATTGAAATCAAAAAAGTGCGCTACAAAATGTAACCATTAATAAATAATGCAATACACATATAAATTTTTGTTTAGAATGTGAAAATATGAGACAGATATTGTGGTAAAATTATGACAATGTGCATACATTACTGCCGCAGGGAAGAAGAAAGAAGATTTTAGTTGTCATAAAATAGCTCGAAGTTATTTGCAATAAAAATAAATGCTTTATCAGGAAAGGAAACCATTTCCTTAGGGTTACAGTTATATTTTCAGCGATCATCCAGTCTTATTTTCTGTGATCAGCATTGTTTACAAAATGCATGAAGCCATGTGGTACGCACATTTTCATGGTTAAATTGGAAGCACATTCTGCAAACACTGAAGTTTGGCGCTTGCGTTTGCAGTGCTATTTGATACCGTAATGCAAACTGCTTGTAGATGTTTCAAACTCCTTGTTACCATTGTCCTCAGTCAGTAACATAATTTGCATACCGTAAGTTGTACTAAATTTTATTTAATGCAATTAGTAAATTAAATGCTTTGTAAACGGAAACTTTTTGTTGTAAAGACTTGTAACCGACTTGTGATCAAATTACCTGGTACAGTCCTCTGCTACTGGCACTGTTAGCTTGCCGTTCCACCACAGCTTGATGCCATGTCGGTATTGTTCATGTTCACCACGTCGCTGCATAACGCATTGAAATTGCAAAATTGTACTTTTGAATGTGCTTGCACAAATAAAATGCTGTAGTTCCTTCCCATCTCAAAAAAAAAAAAAACATAGGCTTGTCACCCAGAGCCGTGTGATGTGTCGATAAAAGCAATACGAAGATGTTTTTTTTTTGGTAGTTTACAACCACACTAACATAACCTCTCTTGCCTATTTCTTTGGCAGGAAATAATAAGAAAGAAGAAATATATCCTACTTCCATACATTCTACAGTGAAAATAAATGTACGTGTGACAGTTTTTCTTAATAATCCTGGTTTTTACCACGTTTATACAAGAATTGCACAATATGGTGCTAATAAAAAGTACCTCGCTTGGTTTTTAATGATTATACAACCTACAAGTTATGATCAGTAACAGTCCAGCTGTAATAACTAGTTTAAATGAAAGACTTCAAATGAGTAGGTATATAATATTGAGCAAATAACCAGTTAAAGTTTGGAATGTAAATTATTCACAATTATTGCAAAAGATATTCAATGTTTGAATGTGAATAATTCGTAAATTACTACTCACAACTATTTACTATTCACACCACTACAGAAATATAACAACCACAACTAGAAAATAACTAAGTTATGTTTTAAATTCAAGCAAAAAATTATGGACTACATGTTTCACCCAACTCTAGAAGTCATTGTTGTGTGAAGTCTGACAGATGTGTCAATTAATTTTTTTTACCGTACAGGTTCTTGCTGTGTTGTATCCGTGACGCGCCACGAGCGACGTCATTCTCTCACCTAACCTTGCCACAGCTGTGGTCCCATCATACTCTCTATCTCGTGTAACTTGGCAAGATTTTGACAGTTCGGCAAAAGTTGCACCAAATGTTTACTTTACATTTATGTATCCTTTCGCCATCAGCTGGTGTGTCGAGTAGAGGCTGTATATTTTATCAACATGTTGTCAGCTAATCCACTTGCCATTGTACTGTATTGCTAAACAAATTTTAAGGTATTTATAGATGGACATCTGTCTAAACAAAAAAAATTGGTAAGTTATAAAAGCAAAAATATAAAACCTTGCAAAAAATTGAATACTTGCTAACTCTTTTTTAATTTGTCCGAGACAGCGAATTTGGGTTAACATTTGCAAAACGGTAGTTTTAGCTATTATCACACTTTGGATGTCCTAGTTAATATAACTGGAACTAACAGTAATTAGGGAAACTTGATTGACAATGCACTTTTATTCGCCAACTCACCAACGGCTATTGATTGCAAAGAAGTAATTCTGCTATTACTGATAGTAAACAGTTTGAGTTGGAAATATGTGACTTGGAATAACGTAAGAAATGCTTCAAAATTATTCACGTGTGTCCCACTTTCTTTGTTTTATTAATACAATATAGTAATAACATGGAAATAAGGAAATGGGTTTTCTGCAGAAAAATATGGCCTACAATTTACTTAGATGAACAATAACCGGCCGAATAGAAATTACTAGTACTCAAAATCGCGGTACACAAAATATAACTTACTTTCAAAAATATGCATAGCTCACAGAAAAATAAAACTATTGGTATCTGTTCGTAAATTTGTTATATATTTCACACAAAAGCTATTCTTTTCTGGCTGGTAATGCTTCGGCAAAAAATGGATAGATAGCGCACATGGCATGACACGGCGAGTTGTGAGTCGTTTGAATTGCTCAACAGGTAGCAGCACATTGGCGCCTGCCTCTTGATCCCGTATTTTTAAAAGTAGACTGGTATTCTATGACTGGCTCGGAATGACACGAATTTGAAATATATTTAATCAAATTATTATAAAAATTAATCAACTTTATTATGCAATATTTCTGTATGCTTTTGAAATTAATATCAAGCATGTATGGAAAGCATGGATGGAGAGTGGGGATATGACGTGAAAAAGGTTTTGAAGTTGCATTTTATTTAGATACAGATCGTTTTATTGTGCATTTCATTTTGAACACTTATACATTACTACTTTATCACAAAGTTTTGTTTGTAACACTAACAACCACAGTTTTGTGACCACGTAAAATAAAATGTATTAATTAATATAGGAACTCATTCTTATCGCATATTATCTGCTTGTCTGATGTGCGTCGGCAGTTCACTCAGAATAGCCAACGTAATATTAATTTTTGTTCGTTCATGCATCAGTTGATACAGGATTTTGTAAATGGCACTTTGTTTGTTTCGTAAACATCAAGTTGCCACTCACTGACTGTCAAAATCTCGCCAACTTATATGAGACAGACAATAAGAAGAGCCGCTATGCCGTACATGCCACAGGGCACCTTCCAAGCCAGGGTGGTTTGCCCAGCCGTTGCTGCGCTGCAACCCGCTTCGCATCACATCGCCACTTACCCCCCCAGCACCTGGCACGTGAGGGGAAGTCTCCGCAGTTCTCATGCCCGGTGTCACGCTGCCTGAGAGCCACCAATCTCCACGTCTCGCCTTCACAGAACATCACACTGCATGAAGAGCTACCAACTTTTTTAAGTTGCATCAGTCTTACGCTGTTCAGTCGAGAGCTCTGCTCTGCAAGACACTGTCATTAGCATACAGAAACCACCATGCTTCCAGCTACCTTATAGCTTACTCTCAGCTCTCGAGTGTGAGTACTGCAATATTGAGATTACCCNGTGTTTTCTGAGACATAGGTAACTACTATACCAGTTGGCAACTTAGGACCAACCCTTCAGGCCTTAGTCAGGGTACATGCTGGTTTACGTGTGTTTTAATTGAGCAATCAATAAAACGGCCATAAATCAGTCTTGGCCAAGTTGTCTTCCAGCACTCTGCATTCCTACACCTTGTCCTTTCTCTTTCTGGTTTGTAACCTGTTCTAGTAACTCTCTTCTAGGGTTAGCCACGAGCTGAAACCTCGTTCCTTTTCTCTTCTATTGATAACTTTCTCGAAGTGCTGCTTAGGACGCTTGCCTTCCTAGACCTCACTAGAGTAGTTGTCTCTTGGACTATCGACCTACCAGTAAGTGCCTGGATCAGACCGCGACGTTCCGCGCACCACATTTCTTGCATGGAAATGATAGCCCAACTCCCAACAGGAAGCCATGGGAGTGGACGCCCTTTGCCGTCTACTGTAACCTTCATCTTGGAACTTGGGTCAGATCGCGACGTTCTATGCGCCAAGTTTCTGGGTTGAAGACCAGCAGTAAAGGCCTCCCACCTCACCTGATCTCCACATCCATTATTCCATCATGCTGTGTCTGCCCCTTACTGGCCACCCACTATCAACCTAATTGGTTACCTCCACTACCTTATACCTCATTATACTGCTGGGTGGGGCAAAGCTGCCAAGCTATAGTTAGCTCAGCCTGGGGTACAAAGGAAAAGAGGCCCAGCTGACAAGCAGGTATACTCCTGCTAGAAAAAGGAGACTGCACGTCAACCACCAGCTCAGTAAGCTCCACTTCTAACCTCCTGTGGCATGTACCACGCACAGTATCTCCGCTGCCATCTATGCCGCCAAAGAAGACGCCTACCTTCGTCCAGCCAGCTAACGTTACCAGGGAAATCAGTGCCCTTAGAGTCACACCAGCTTACATTCCAACCAGGGCACCCATTCGCCCATCACTCGCCTGCGCGCCACCCAAAGCTCAACACACAATTATTGACGTGGCCAAAGTCAACAACTCAGGCAACAGAAAAAACTCGTTCAAGCAACGACCACGGCTTCACCGTCGTCCACATGGGGAAGTACCTCTGCCTTACCCTCCAACAGCAAATCCCACTAAGGGTAAGTAACGAGGCAACATCCGTCTATGTCAACATATATTGTTTTAAGCGTGCAGCTATCTTATAATAATAGAACTTTACTTGGCCCGACTCAACTCACAAATTTGCAGACTCATTTATCTTCACCTTATTTACTGGCCAACTTCTTGTAACAATCTCAATTAGGCAAATCATTCTTACACATATCAAGACCAAATACTGTTGCCCAAACAAACAAAAAAATATTAAAGTGGATACACTTTGCCTGAAACCTGTATAATATATCTGCTTAAAAAAGATATCACTATAAAATTTTCACTTAAATTCCTCAATTTACAACTTTCAAAATCAAATGTAATGTAAAAAAATATTTTAAACTTTCAAAAGAGGTCACACATTACAATGCACAGTTCCTAAGACAAGACATCATATTATCGAATGAAAACAAAACTTACCCAATTCTGCCAAAAGCTTTGAAGTGACAGATTTCAAATGAGTGAACACCGTGTTAAAAATTTCATATAAACACTCAACAGCCAGGGATGTACACACATAATCAAAGGCAACTGTCTCTTGCTGTTTGGTAACAAAGTTTTTGTACAGCAACCTGTGAAAACATATCATTGCACAAGAACAAGCTCATAGAACACAAGTGAACAAGCATTAATATCTGAAAGATTAAAATTTAATTATTTTAGTAGGCTTTTTCATGTAATACATAATTTGTTAATTGACAAAAAATGGTAGTGTGTAGCAATCACTTGACACACCAGAGGTAGAGGCAAGAATATGGTAAATAGAAATACAAACAAAATAACACCAAAATCCACGTTAATACACCATGTAACACCGAAACTTACGTTATAACAATACATTAAATTAAATATACACAGAATTCATAATTTTATCTGTAAGATAAAAAAAAAAAACAATTTTAACAATCCTAACTAATATTGTAAATGCGAAAGTGTTTTTGTTTGTTTATTTGTCCTTTCACGTTGCAACGGATCAACGTGATTTTTTGTACAGAGATAGTTGGAGGGCCGGGAAGTGACATAGGCTACTTTTTATCCCAAAAAAATATCTCATTCTCTCAGGAAAATTTTTTTAGTAAAAAATAGCATTTGGGGTACAATGCTACTGCAATGTAAGTTGTTAGTGTGGGACAACGTCGCAACGGATTGACGTGATATTTTGCACAGAGATAGTTGGAGGGCCGGGAAGTGACATAGGCTATTTTTTATCCCGAGAAAATATTTCATTCCCTAGGGGAAATTCTTATTGGAAAATGAAAACTACACAAACGGAATAACAATGCAACATCGCAACCGAGCAACAGATCGACGTAATTTCTTGCACAGAAATAGATGGAGGGCTGAAAGGTAATATTGGCTACTTTTTACCACAAGAAAATATCTCAAAAAATTTACAAATGATAATAGTGAATCGAGTCAGGAAAAAGTTTGCCGCCAGTGTGCTCTCTTGCAATACGCTATCTAAAGCATTAAAGATGGAACAATATCATGTAGTAAAGAATTGTGTAGAATAAAAAGACCTAAAAAAAAACTCCGCAGTAGCATATACCTATTTATAACAGTGAAATACTGGTAAGTGTTTTTACCATTTAATTCACAGAGACGTTGAGTTTTGTAATATGTATAGAGTATAGAAGATTAAAACTAAGTAAAATTCAACTTTATTTTAAAAAAAAACCTAAACAATAATTTTGTTGTCCATGCGAGCAGAGCCGCAAGCACAGCCAGTTCAACTATAAATTTATGGGCTATGTGCTTATAAAGATAATGTAAATTTTAACTCAAAGATTTTTTAAACATATTGGAGGATGGGGAAAGAAAAAAATATGTATGTATTTCAGGTTGTTAGCATCTAAGCTGAGTGATTCAGATGCTGTGTATATGTGGCTATACTCCATTCACGGTTACTTCACTTTTTCCTGAAGCCCTGCTTAAGTTCTACTTCTAGGATATTCCTCCGCCCCATGCTAACAAAGCTTAACCGAGTCTAGAAAATTACACCATAGGGACAACGCACCAGATTGTTATGCACTCAGTTTAGTAATATTTCACATAATAACTATTTCTTACTAGGCATTACCAACACACTCATTTTCTCACTGCTTTTATTCATATTAATTACAAATTAAATAATATAATTTGTAAATAAAATATAGGTAAACGTTATATTCAACCAAAAATAAGGGTCTTTAATGTTAATACAAATATAAAATACTTGTGAAACATGTCATATATGGTGTGTTTTTTCGAAGGTTTGATTAAAAAAATGTGAAGAAACTGTGAATAGACTATAAAATGATATTCTATTAAACACGGCGGGCAAAATTGAAAAAGTAAATATAACAATAATTTGGTTTCAATGAAAGATTTTTTCTATGCATTCATATTCAAAGTAGTTGTGTGAGGTAATAACCAAATAAAACTCCACATTCTGTGAAAAATTCAACATATATGTCACAAAAAAATTAAACCCTGAAATCTGATTTTTGTTGCTCACTCATATGTGTAGTTGTATAGATGTTAAGTATTAACAATGTTTACATGAGCATGTGTGTAAGCATACACTATTGTTAACTAAACTTAAAATACTAATACCCGTAATCAAGCGATATCAAGATGTGCAAACCATTGCCACCATGAACTGGGGTAACATTATGCAGCTTCTAAAAATCATTGTCAGTGCACCTGAGAAATTACATAACATGGTAGATGTGATCAAGGAGAATCTGGGTGTTCTTAGAAATTTCAAACTTCCAATAGGTGAGTGGAACTTTGTTTTGTTAAATATTGTATAACCAAAATTGGATCTGGAAACACATAACCAATTTGAGCTAGCTCATAAGCATGTCACCATGCCTACCTTTGAAAAGTTACTACAGTTTCTTGAGTCACATTGCAAGACTCTGCTGTTGGCCAGCAATGGCACGTCAGCAGACTCTGGATTACGTTCTGCCACAAAGCGTCTGTGTCTGGGCATGGTTCAAGTGCTAAGAGTGCACTTATGGCTACCTCTGACAGAGATGTATGTGCTGCATGTCAAGAGACTCATAACATTTATAAATGTCCTGAATTTCTTGCAAGATCATTAGAAGGAAGGCGACAGGTGGTGCGAGCAAACAAACTCTGTTTTAACTGCTTATGTTCACATAATGTAAAACATGTATCTCATGAAAAAATGCATGCATTGCTACAGAAACCATCACACCCTCCTCCATAGCCCTGCAGCTGTAGCCGGTACAAAAGTTGAAACCACCTCTTCAGTGTTGCCAACCATGACAGATGAACAAGATCAGGTCACACCCCTCGTGCTGTCTTTGACTTCTCGCAGTGACAGTTCAAGTACTGTTGTGTTAGGAACAGTCTTGGGTTCACATTAAAGATGTTAAATGGTGCTTTAGCTCAAGTTCGCACCCTTTTAGATTCAGGGTCGCAATCATCCTTCATTTCAGAAAGGTGTTTCCAGAGGTTGGGTTTGCGTAGATGCAGTGCTCAGGTTCCGGTAGTTAGGCTTGCCCACTCAGTTATTAATGCCAATAGGGATATGGTGACACTTGTCTTGATGACTTTGCTGAGGACTGAACCTATTATTATAATAGAAGCACTAATTTTAAAGGACATTGCATCAGAGTTGCCTGCTGTTCAGTTGCCCTATGAGGTTTGGAACTAGCAGACCCAACTTTCGACATTCCTGGGCAAGTTGACGTTCTATTGGGAGCAGATGTTTGCCCAGACATAGTTGATGGTGGACAGCATCACGCCCCCCCGGGATTTCCTATGTTTGGCTGGGTTCTTATGGGGAGGATTGACCATGAAGCAGTTGCTGCCACCAATGGCGTTGTCTCTCTTTCACCACAGCACTGCCGAGTCTCACAAACATCCTACAAAGGTTTTGGGTGTGTGAGCATTGCCTGCATTAAAGTATGTTAATCCAGAGGATGGTGAGTGTGAATGCCACTTCATTCAGACTCACAGCCGTACTCCTGAAGGGCGATGCGTGCTTAGACTCCCTTTCAAACATCCTCATGACCTTGGTGTCTCATCTTCAGGCAGTAACCAGGTTACACCATTTAGAAGGTCGCCTCAGCAGCCAACCAGAAATCAAAAGGTAATGTAATGCATTCCTGAAGGAATGCAAGTAATTGGGGTACATGCACTGCTTGGAGGCAGTTCCTGAGTCACAGACAGTCTATTATATTCCGTATCATTGTGTCTTTAGGGGAAAGAAGGTACGTTGGTAGTTGGTCTTAACATCTCGTCGACAACGAGGTCATTAGAGGTGAAGAAGAGGGATTTGGGAAGGAATGGGAAGGAATCGGCCATGGCCTTTGTTAAGGACCCATCCCAGATCTCGCCTGGAGTGATTTCGGGAAACCATGGAAAAACGACATCAGGATGGCCGGACTGAGAATCGTACCCGGGTCCTCCCGAATGCAAGTCCACTGAGTTACCACTGCGCCACCCTGCTCGGTATTAAGAAAAGAAGTTCCAGAACAAAGTTATGAATTGTGTTTGATGCCTTGGCCGCAAACTACAAAGGGGATATAGTTGAAATCATAACTCATTTCAGTCTCCATCCAGTAGTGTTTCCCACTGATATTTGTAAGATGTACCGCCAGGCATTTGTACATTTGGAGGACAAGCCCTATCAAGTGATTCTGTGGCGAGAGAAACCACAGCTGCCAATCCAAACATACCAACTCGATAGTGTGACATATGGTGTCTCTGCCACCCCTTTTTTTTTTAGCCACAAGAGCTCTACAGCAGCTTGCAATGGATGAACAGGTCAAATACCCTTATGCAGCAAGAGTTGTGATAGTGGACATCTTCGTAGATGACATTATAACTGGTGCAGCCTCAGTTTCAGAAGCCCTTGCCTTGCAAAAAGAACTAATTGACCTACTTAAGCAGGGTGGTTTCAAGTTACGGAAATGGGCAAGCAACAAGTCTGCAATGGAGGCTGTACTCGAGGGTCGCACAGAGTGACCTGTTTGCTAGTCTTCAGGAAGACAAGGAAGTGATCAAGGTGCTGGCTGGACCTTGAGTGGGATGCAGTTACTGATGCATTCTCGTACCACATTCACCAAGTAACTGCAATCAAAACCAAGCATGCCATCCTCTCTGAAATTGCAAAAATCCATGACCCTTTGGGCTGGATTACACCGGATGTGTTTCATGCAAAGCTATTCCTTGAGAAACAATGGCTCCTGGGCATTGATTGAGATGCAGTTCCATCTGATAACGTGAAGGAGTGGCAATGATTCATTAAGCAGATTTCAGTTCGTAGCAAGATCTGCATTCCCTGCCTTTTATCTCCAACAATTGAAGTGGCCTATCAGATTCATGGATTTATGGCTATGCAGTGGATGTATATCTAAGCAGCTTGGGCAGCAGCAAGACAAGGGTGCATATGTTACTCGGAAAATCTTAAGTAGCACCACTGAAAAAAGTTACTCTTCCTCATCTAGAGTTGCTCGGAGCACATCTTCTTTTGAAATTGATTGAGACAGCAGAAGGTATTTTCTCAAAGCACATTACAGTTAAAAGTGTAATAGTATGGTGTGACTCAACTGTTACTTTAGCATGGATCAGGATGACTCCACACACACTGAAGACCTACATGGCAAACCGCATAGCACACATTCAAGAAAGTTAAGTTCCCACTAGGAAGTTTTCCTGCTTAATAAGTTGAATAATTGTGCACCTTGTCTATCTGCACATGTGTAATTTGACCCTATTAAGATGTTTTCCTGGTTAATAAGCATTATTTTTTCAGTCTCTTCAGAAATGTTTTAACAAAGTTTTACTGTATTCAATTGCGAGACAATCCGGCTGATTGTGCTTCCAGGGGCTTGGCACCTAGTGATCTTGTTGGGCATTCGCAGTGGTGGCAAGGATCGGAATGGATGATATCAGAAGAAAGTGACTGGCCAAGTGAAGACCCTGCACCACACCAACAAGAGTGTGAAATTGGAGATGAAGGTTACAAATGTAATTTCATTTGTATGTCAGTTTCAAGGCCTCAGTATTCAGGATTGTATTGAGAAGTTCTCCTCCTGGTCCAAGGTTCAGAGAGTCATGGCCTATGTAGTTAAATCTGAAGATGTAGGCTGATAAGCGATGCACTGGACCACTGAACACACCAGAGTTGGAGCATTCACAAAAGCTATGTTTGAAGCAAGTTCAGCAAGACTCGTTTAAGGATGACATAGAGCTCCTTAGACAAGAAAAGATGTGCTCACCCAGTCTATACCCATTCCTCGATTCAGAGGAAATCGTGCATGTGGGAGGACACTTACAGGATGGCTAGCAGTATTCTTATAGCAAGTTCCTTGACATTTCCCCGACTGTTCCAGGTATCATGCTACATTTCCCTAACCAACTTATGCAGCAAATATTAGAAATATTTAAATGTTTTTCTTAAAATAAATTACACATAGACGCTTTCCAACGCAGAAACAAATATTTATAGTCCATTCACGGTTTCTTCAGATGTTTTGAAACAAACCTTTGAAAAATAACCCTAGGAGTAACATGTTAACCTGTTTTTTCAATAACTAGTATACTACAAATATAGAACACTGTGATTAACTTAAAAGTATTGTATTCTTGAATAAATGGAACTCTAACTTAGTATCTTCTATAACTTAATATTTATTTAGTATTAAATACAAATTAAAAACAGTGAGAGCAGCAATGTGTTGGCAATGGCTAGTAAGAAATAGCTTACAGTTAAAATATTGTTGTAACTTAATTTTTTAGGTAGCCCTGAAGGAAACATATTTCACTGTTACAATTAAAAATATCAGTGCAAATTACAGTGCGTAGGTCCTAATGACTTAATATTTTTTTTTTATCTGAGGAAGAAATTAGAATAGATAGAGCTTGTTTGTTAGGCACAGCAGAGCTTGTCACTCTCTTTTCTCTCTCTCTCACTCTTGGGAAGTTTCACACCGCTAGTAGTAGCACGAAAATTATATTTGTTTTCAATTCTAGCACATTTCATACCTATCACAACAAAAATTATGGTTTTTGGATTTGTAATTTACAACTGAAACAAGATATTATTGTTTGAATGCTTATTATAATATATTTTGATGTGACGGCGGCATGGTTACAATTCCGAAGTTGGCAGAAGTGGCGACATGACACGGCGTGTTGCCGAACAAAGCATTGATTTAGCTTCTTGTGAAAAATACTTATAATTACCACAAGTTTGTACACGTTGTGTTTTTTAAACCTACATAGGCAAGTTACGATGTGATAAATCCGTTTTTTCACGGAAGGAATAAATATACCGTAACGTGTCGTGACCGCTGTGTGTGATAAGTATTGTTGCCATTACATTACGTAGAGCCAGTGTGTGTGTGTGATTGCAAACATTGGATGTGCAAAATTTATAAGTTTTAGCAGTGAACGGTTTTTATGATGAAATTAATTTTTTTAAAGTCACGTCTGTTTATTGATCACAACACTGTAACTTTCCCTAGGTATTTGAAACACAATTGTGTAACGTGCTTACGTTTCATTGATTTGAATGTCTGCCACAATCCCAACAAAATGCTAAGCCCAGCCAGATAAATTTAAATAAATAATAAAATAAACCTAGAAAACAGTAAGTACCAATGCATAGAAATATGAGCAGAATAAAAGTTATGGTAGACCTATTTGTGTGTATGTTCACCACTATCTTCTAAGTTTGTCAGTATGTACAAAAAATAAGTGACACGAGTTGCATGCTTGAATTTACTGTCTTTTTTCGTTGGACTGATTGTTCCTTCATTTTAATTATTATTCCAACCGAGGCCATCCTTTTAATGAAATAACCCAGCACATATCAATAACAAGAGGTTAAATACTACAGTTCTTTCCCCCACAGTTGTAACAGGGTTAAACAGTCGCGGCAAACTATTAATATGGATTACGTGTAATGTGCTATGTCGTATATAACAAATATTTTAACAATGTAAATTAATAACCGTAAGAACTATCATCAAAAGAGACATTGTTAAAAAGTCATAAAGCTGACCTAAATATGGTTACAAGCCTAAATTGTGAACATTCGTGCAAAATGGTTTTTGAAATATGACAAAACCCTTTGAACACCAGAAAACAGTAAATAAAGCATTTGACAGTTAAAATGTACAAGTCACATGGCAGTGTTTATGTTAACATGTAGTGGAAGGATACGTAATAAGAAACAACAGGCATGAAATTAAACATACGGCAACAAAATTGTCCCCAGGTTCGTAAATATTCCTATGAAGGTGGAATAAACTAAAGTAACATTACAATTCATAAGATGGCATAAAGCGTAAGTGTTAGAATCCAATATTTCTTTCCTTATTTAAAACATTTTAAACTATTTTATCTAAATTCCCTGACTTTTCCAGAAATGTAAAATTCCATGTTTTCCCTGATGATAGCCACCCTGGCTTACAGGACTCTGATGTCAGTTTCAGTATAAAACATTTGGTGCTGCTGTTATGAACCTAGTTATTGACATCTAACATACCGGTACCTAATCCCTATACGCTGATGCCAATGCTACTATGTCTGCAATTCACAAGGAGTATTGGATTTTGTCAGGAAAAAGTCCTGAGAAGGCAAGAGTTTTCAAATGCATGCAATGTTTTTGATTCAATGCTACTCCAACCCAGACTGTTATGAGGAATCTTCCCACCAGCAGAGTAAGATTAGCTGTCTGTATAGATTTCGGAGGTGCATTTGCAATCAAGGCATGTAGGTAACAAAGGCCTTTTTGTGTTTGTTTGTTTGAGTATGAAGGCAGTTCACCTAGTAGCTGTGTCTGCTCTAAGCACAAATGTCTTTCTCAATGCCTTCTATATGTTCAAGTCCAGACAAGGGTTGTGCAAGTATGTATATATGATTGTGGCACAGTCTATATCAGTGGTTCCCAAAGTGGTCCAGGTGGACCCCCAGAGGTCTACGGAAGACTTAACGGGGGTCTACGTTGGGTGTAACAAAAAATGGGGGTCCACAATCGTAAGCGGGGGTCCATGAAAATTAATTTGGTTTCGATAGTGAAGAACTAAAATGTTGGCTTGACTTCTCCTATCAATTATAGGCAGTGACGTCGTGATGGTTCAGTGGTTATTAAGCCTGCCTACCGAACCAGCCGTCCCGGGTTCGAATCCCGGTCCGGGCAAATATTTATTATTTATTTATTATAATATTTTAAGAAGCTCAGCGACTGTTACTTGTAAAAACTTGCATTATTCCATATTCAGTACAAAGCGTTGAGACTTGCCGTTGCCGCGCCGGCCGCCGTCCCGTCCGCAACGCTTGTTCAGACGTGCAAGTTAATACGACTTGTGTTGTATATGCTTGCAATCTTGCATGAACTTGTTTGATTCTTCACCAATATAAATACGAATGTCAAGGATAAACGTTACTCATTTGTTTCCGGAATTTCATAAAGAAAAGTGAATCGATATTGGTGTTGGCCAGTGACGGAATTTGTTTCCAGACTTTCGAAAAGAAAAGTAAAGTGAATCGATATTAGTGATTGCCANGGCCAGTGACGGAATTTGTTTCCAGACTTTCGAAAAGAAAAGTAAAGTGAATCGATATTAGTGATTGCCAGTGTCGAAAAAGTAAGTACCTACCTGCCTATTTGTTATATGCATATAGTTTTATTTTATATATAAATAAAATGTTAAATAAATAAACAAAAAATGGAAATTAAATGGAAAGAAATCTCTTCCAACCAACCTGCTATATAAGATAGGTATATTTATAATGTATTATTTTATGGAAGTATGTAAGTAAGTTCAGTATTTAATTTTTACTACGTACCTACTACA
>NQII01000180.1:390207-435261 GCA_002778355.1 Clitarchus hookeri | reverse complement strand
GCACCACATTTAGTGGGATTATGGGAAGCTGGAATAGGGTTAACAAAATATCACCTGAAACAAGTTGTTGTCTAGCAGATTTTCACATTTGAAGAGCTGACTACTACTCTGAGGGTTAAGAGCAAAACATCGCCAACCATGTACTTAGTACAGTTGTTAATTGGACCCCACCAAATGATTTTAGAAGCGGTGCCCCTCAGTACTACTCCTGGGAGGACGGACACTGCTCCCCTTAATTAAGGCATAAAATCAGTTTTTTTACTTTTTTATACAAAANTGTTAATTGGACCCCACCAAATGATTTTAGAAGCGGTGCCCCTCAGTACTACTCCTGGGAGGACGGACACTGCTCCCCTTAATTAAGGCATAAAATCAGTTTTTTTACTTTTTTATACAAAACTGTTGCCCATACAAAAAAAACTGCTATATATATATAAAATTAAAGACGATACAAAATTAGTTCTTCCCAAAATTTTACATAGGACTAGCAGTTTTGGAGATACGGAGCCATTTATAATAAGTTTATTTTGAATATATAGGAAAGCTGGATTTAAAGTGCATTTTCATGTAATACATATAATATGCATACTTACAGTACACACCACGTAACTAAAGTGTATAAAGAATCAAAAATTATTTATATGTGATAGCCACTCTCACCACCCCGCTACACCCCACTTCCTGCACACCTCTACATACCGCTTCTGCATCAGCCCCTTCGGAATGCAAGGTGGGAGGGANACTGTTGCCCATACAAAAAAAACTGCTATATATATATAAAATTAAAGACGATACAAAATTAGTTCTTCCCAAAATTGTACATAGGACTAGCAGTTTTGGAGATACGGAGCCATTTATAATAAGTTTATTTTGAATATATAGGAAAGCTGGATTTAAAGTGCATTTTCATGTAATACATATAATATGCATACTTGCAGTACACACCATGTAACTAAAGTGTATAAAGTATCAAAAATTATTTATATGTGATAGCCACTCTCACCAGCTCGCTACACCCCACTTCCTGCACACCTCTACATACCGCTTCTGCATCAGCCCCTTCGGAATGCAAGGTGGGAGGGANTCGCTACACCCCACTTCCTGCACACCTCTACATACCGCTTCTGCATCAGCCCCTTCGGAATGCAAGGTGGGAGGGATACCAGTGTGACTGGCAGGCGGGCGGGGCAGGGAGAACTTACTACACTTCCATACACACACAGAAGAAATTAGTGACAGTCAGTATGTGAGGTGAAATTGACAGTGTGCAAGTGATCATACACATTGCTGCAGTGCGGATGTGGTAGTGAGTTTGCTTTTCTTACGAGTCACAGTGGGGTGTGTATGGCAGGTGTGACCGGAAGTGTGACGAGGATCATGCTGGCCAGTTTTAGGATGATTAACCATAGTGGGAGACAGCAGCCAAGTGTAAGAACCCATTATTATTGTATACTAGTTCATTTCCATCATTTGGTTTATTGCAGCTTCTGTGGTGCTGGTATTCACAAATGTAAAAAACCATGTGGGAAATGTAATTATTGTTCAATTTCATTTCAACTTAGGTTTCTTTGCAATGTAATGTAGTTATCGGTCCTGGTCAGCCGAGAATCGAGTGCTAACATTTAAGGCCAACTCAGTTTATTGTGATACTGTAACAGCTAAGCATTATCAAGACACCAAGTCAGCCCAGATTTTATTTTAAAATGACATGGCANAGCATTATCAAGACACCAAGTCAGCCCAGATTTTATTTTAAAATGACATGGCATCGTTAGAAGCTGTACTGGAGAACCTGGTTAACCCATTTTTGGATGACAGCAGAGACTTTACAATGTGTTTTCAAGGCNCATCGTTAGAAGCTGTACTGGAGAACCTGGTTAACCCATTTTTGGATGACAGCAGAGACTTTACAATGTGTTTTCAAGGCAAGTTGAAAATGTTGCGGCTACGAATGTGGTCAACATTATTGAGGAAGTTGGGAAACAACAATGCAGCATGTTTGTGCATAAAAGATTACAAGAATTTTCTCAGGAAATAATGGAACCCATCCCATTAAATAAGTTTCCCACATTCAGCAAACATAAGAAATCTACAAAAAGTGTTTGAGGTGTAAAATTAATTGGTTTGAAAAAACAATTGCTTCCTCTTTGGTAGACTATACATACCATGTCAAACATGATGTGATCTTCACGAATTCTTCAAAAATGAGAATCAACCCTTTCCTCTTTCATTACATGGTGAAATATGTTCATGCTCCTGTAAGTCATATTTAATACAGTGTCTCCTTTCAACAATTGAGGAGGCAGCTGTGTCACATTTACCTCCAGTCAATGCAGTAACATTGGATGGAGCTGCGATAATTCATATGCTTCAGCCCAGATCTGTAGTAACATTTCAAGATGATGTGGATGACATATATCTATTCACAGCCAAGAGTCTTCACATAGTTTGGAACATGCATACAGTAGATAGTCTCTAAAATAATACATGTAATAAATGAGGCACTATAACACAAATACATGTGATGAGTTCTACAAAGATACCTCACAGCTGGCAAAGTTTTCTCGGAGACAGTAAGAATAAGAAATAACTTTTTGTATTTCTTGGAAATAATACCATACAGGTTGGTAAAACTATTGACAAAGAAGTGTATTCTATATTGGGCTCAGATTATATTGAATGTTTATGCCTATGTGAACATGACAAGGTAGATATAAGACACACAGTTCATACTGCAGATTCTGCATCTTGAGACTGCTCCAAATTATGATTAGAACCATGGGCACTGATGTACTGGTTCTTGCTGTTTGCTCCATTAATCAGCTTCACAATGTTGGTGAGCTAAAGGTGACCATTAGTACTGGCAAACATCACCAGACTATAGCAACTCATGACATCTCATCAAATTCAACTGCGTTACCTGTGTTACCATGCCTTTACTGGCTGTGGCACTATGTCACAGTTCAGTGGTAAGGGGAAGAAAATGGCTTGGAAACCTGGAAAACCTATCCCGAGTCCACATCAGGGTTTTTGGCCATGGCACGAGGCGAAGTTGATGAGGCAATGCCTTTAATAGAGAAGTTTGTCGTGGTAATGTATGACAGAACTATTGTCAACTGGAAAATACAATGAGTGTAGGAAAAGCCTTTTCACCAAGCAGGCCACCTACCAATGAGGTTGCATATGGAGTAACGCAGCAAATCCACAGCTTGAGGTGAGAATCACTGTTGTTTACTATTTTTATATTTCCCTTATATCCACACTATTTAAGGTTTTGCATGTTATATGAGCACCTCTTCAGTAGGTATTGCCACAGATACCAAGTCCTGCAGAATATGACTGGAGAAAAGATGGTGACAACTAGCCACCAATATGGATGTCACTTCCTCCAGTTTCGGAGTCAATGTCTGCATTGCCGCACTGTGGGTGCAAGTCAGGCTGTATTCTACATTGCAAATGCAGAAAAGTCCAGTTGCAGTGCTCTGCACTCTGTTATTGTGATGGTGAATGCAGTGGCAATTAAAATAATTGTGATAGTAGTACTATTACAGGTAAGTTTAAAGCAAATCTAACTTATTCAAGGTTCATCACAGCTCTTACAAATGAATTATAAAAACCATTTATTTAATGGCAATCCAGGTTATCCGTTAGCCAGACACAAATCTGCAGTAGCCCGTTGGAATGCCTGCATGACGTAGAGTAAATTATGGTAAAGGGAACTTAAAAACTGGTTTCCCTCCCATGTTAATGGGAGTGACTTGGTTTCTCAAGGAAGTTGTCTGAGGCACTATAGGCTGTTTGTTCATTGTAAGATAAGCACTTTTTAAGGTCCTAGTAAATTTTGCCTTTCAGCCAATTTCTATCTTTCCACCACTTGTTAATACTAATAATGCCATGTGACTAATAAACACGGTGTAGGCTATACATTACACTGCTCTCGAAGGTTAATGTCTGATGCTGCAATAAAATATATGTTTCAGTGATTAATGCCTATTAGAAGGGCCTTAAAAGTGCTTACTTTACCGTGAATAGCTTATGTTTGAGAGACATGTAGTGGAGGAATAATCAGTGTTACTTTTGTCTTGGCTGCTTGGCCTTAAAAATTCATAAAACAATCGCAAACACATTTTCATGTAAAGAAAAGTAGCATGATGTTTAAATATTGATATTGTTAATGGAAGTTGTTATGGGTGTGAGGAGAGGGCATGTACTTTTTACAACCCCTCTCTCTTGGTAGCTTTATTTACCATTATTTGTGAATATGTTGCAATTCTCAAATTCACAATAAGTTATACCGGCAAAAGTAATTTATGTATACATTTTTACTGTGCATTTTTGAAATGATAAACTTAGGTGGGGGTTGGAGGTTCAGGGGTAGATTTCTTTTATGCCACTAATCATACTTACGTTTTATAACTTTTATGTAATTGCACAAGCAGTCTGTGCTACATTTTTATTAAAATATACGTAGCAGTATCTACTTATCAATGCAGTTTAAATCGGGTTACCCTAGTACCCTTAACATCAAATTATAAATGGACCCGTATCTTCAAAACGGTTAAGTCCTACATAAAATATGATAAAAATAAATTTTGTAGAAAATTTGATTGTTTTTAATTGTATATATAGCAATTTTTGTCGTACGAGCAACAGTTTTGGAGAAAACCCTGCAAATAGTTTTTATGTCCTAATTAAGGGTTGTACTATCTCTCCCAGAAGGGGTACTGAGAGGCACCAGTTCTAACATTATTCAGAGGGGCCCAACCAAAAACTGTGCAAAGTGGCTTGCTTTTATCACAATGTGCAAGGTTTGCACCCTTAACCCCAGCTCTGTACATCTGTACTCATATTGAAGCAGTGTTGAACTCACAACCATCGTGGGCACTTTCCACACGCCGAAATGATCTAGAAGTCCTTACCCCTGTACATTTTCTTACTGGTTTATCACTGACTGCTCCTCCAAGTGATAATTTAAGAGACCTCACTATGAAGCAACTGGACAGGTGGCAGCTAGTGCAGCAAGCAGCACAGCACTTCTGGCAGCGGTGGTACAAGGAGTACCTGCACACCCTACAACCACGTGGAAGGTGGGCCCAGAGTTTGTGGTGAGCTCAAGGAAGGCAACCTGGTTCTACTGAAAGAGGATAATCTTTCTCCACTTAAGTGGTAGCTGGGACGGGTCAGCATGCTGCACCCTGGTAGCAATGGTATGCCTAGGGTAGCGACTATCAACCTGCACCAGGGACAGGTTACAAGAACTGCAATCAACCTGTGTCGTTTTCCCACTGACTGAAATTTGCGTACAGTGACTAACTTAGTAGTGTGGAAAATTGTAAATTTTGGTTGGTATTATGTTAGGTTATTTGTCAAGGCTTACAATTATTTGCAAACAGTACTTTCGTTCTTCCTAGTAATTTTGTTGGATTAACTTTGTGTCCACATGGTTATGTTTCACTGCCAAAAATTGTTTGTTGTTTATTACATGTGCCACCATATTGTACCATGGAGAACACTGGTGTTTGAAGTGAAACTGATTTTTGTTTTTGCATTCACTTCGGTTGGATGCCACATGGCCAAACTCAGTGAAAAATAGTTAACAGTTACCGTGTAACCATGCTATAACGACAACCCATGATGATGAGATAAATTACTGCTTTAGCAAATAACAGTTTTAACCAAAAATTACTGTGCAATATCATTTTATGCAGTGTTATCACACACTCACTCACTTCACGGGAATCCTGCCTTTTTAAATGCAGTTACGTGCATGGAAACTGACACATCAATCATGAAAGTGGCATTTTCCACCATATTGAATGCTGAAAATAAATATTACACATTACATCTGTCTGAACCATTTGAATGCAAGCACTTTTATTCCCTAGAACAGAAGCTTTTATTTGTCCTACTTGAATCACAAATAATGTCAAAGACTAACAGATATTGTCTGTAGATGAAAAGACTGATAAATTAAAGATCCTCTGGTTTTTACCTTTGCATTTTGCTGCGGAGGGGAAACGTAGCCCAGCTTTGGCTGTCTTTGGCCATCTCCGCCCACTTCTCCGCCGTCCTCTCATTCCGCGACCTCGTGTGCGATGGCCCTGTGCTCTGGGTATATACTGAAGCCGGCTGGAGGCCAGGGTTTGAGGCTGACTCTTGCAGTTCTGTTGTAGAACGTTACTTTTCCTGGCCACGTACAGACATCTTCAACCACTAGTTAATTCTTGCAGCACAGTTGCAGAGCGTCACTCTGCCCGGACACGGACTGACATCATCTCTTTTGTCTACCAGCTAATGCAGCTCCAGCCTAGAACGTCATGCCGCTCAGCTCACTGAATCCTCCCGTGCTTCTCTATCCAGCTAGCCATGCACATTCAGCTACGAGTCAGAGTACGGTATCACTGGGGTCACCCTCAACCCCCACACCTCCACATATTCCGAGATTAGGTGTTACTCTAATTGGCATCCTAGCATCGGCCCTTCAGACCCTAGTCAGGATACAGGCTGGTTGTGAGTGTTTACCATTTTGGCAATAAACACACATAAAAAGAGTTAACTGATTTATCACTAGCGGCTACTGTTCTTTTTCAACCTGCTTCCTGCTATTTCCTGTTTTGTCAAGTGAACCTCAGATACATGTGCAGGAGCAGGCACAAGCCGCCACCTCTGTTTCTACTTTACCTACAGGGAGAACAGTCTCTATGCGATACTTGGATCTATGGCGACGTCCTGCCTAACCTGAGTAACACGAGAGTGGTTTCCTTCCCTTAGCTACTGTCACCTTCTGTACATGCTTGGGTCTGCCGGTGATGTCCCGCCTGCCAAGTTACTTGCAGGAGTCCAATAGTTGCCCCTGTTACAGAGCTCCGTCTCTTCATGATGCTTCGATCTATGGCTGCATCCCGCCTTTCTGAGTAACTTGAGAGTGGTCACTTCTACCCTGTTCATGACATCTTCAGTTAAGTGCTTGGGTCTGCCGGCGACATCCAACCTGCCAGTTACTTCCTGCAGACCAGTAGTCGGTAGGGTTGTGCAAATATTTAATACAGCAAAATGAAAACAAAGGTAAAAAATGAAAACTTTTATTTTCATTTTGTTTAGAAATTTGGTTATCAAAAGTTGTAAAGAAATAAAAATTTTCGATAACAATGAATTTTCAGGTGTTAAATTAATGTTCATTAGTGAACCAGTAGAGAAAATTTTAGCCTGTAAATCACCTTGTTCATTTTTGTTATTTTAAAACTTAAAAAATTATATAAAACAAAAATTTTAATGTAGGCAAGACCTCTTGTGTTAAATACTCCATATCCTACATTTTTTGGCTTGATTTTGCAACAAATTTGTTATAATTACGGATAGGCATTTTCTGCACATTGAATACCATAAATTCTGCAATATGAGAACAGAAATTCTGCAACTGAGAAAACAAGATTCTGCTATAGAACAAACAACATTCTGCAATTTAGAAAGAAAGTTAATATTAAGTGTCTAAAGTGTGATCTATTAACTGTCTAAAGTGTGACCTCACCTCATCATTCAAATCAGTCAAAATAAAATAATACAAGCCAAATAAAAAACCATAGTAATTATATAGAATAGGGGCTTTTCTGAAAATAACAAAAAATTTCTCGGAAAATGGTATAAGTTGACATTCTATCTAATTGTCAAATATTTTTAAACAAAAGATGCATTACTACCCGAAAGCTGCAATTTGATTACTGATTTTTAGATAGTAATGATATTGGCAAAAATTGACTAATCAAAATATATATATTTTCATCACCGCACATTTGTGTTATTGATCTATCAATGAGTTAATAAGAATGTAAAATTAATGAAAGTATATTATATCCTTTATTTAGCACAGGACTGTCAAGTGCACTTTCTAATTATTACCATTTACACCATGCATCATGTAAAGAGAGTAGAAAGTTTTCATTTAAAGACGTTAAAACAATGGTAGATTTCAGAGAGCAATAGATATTTGGTTTGGAGATGTTGGTTAACTTGACTAAGTTTTTCGTCATTCATCATGGCGGAAGTGTGATCATATTATATTTGAGGTTATCCAAGTATTTACGTACAAGTTAGGTTACGAAGTGTAATACAACATTGTGCAGAATTTTATTTCCATTTTAGCGAAAAACAGTAATAATGCAATGTGTATATTATGTGGCATAAAAATTTTTTAAGATTCGGAAAATTCCCAACCACTACAAATATGCTAATCAGCTTTACTTGTATTTTGACTGCCCACTGGTGCAGAAAGAAAACTGAGTTTTGCTATGTCTATGGATTCATTTTTGTTGATGATGGACGAACAACATGTTTTTATACAGTATTTTAGTGAAAATTTATTTATGTACAAAATGTACCAATGCTAAGTAAGTGCACCAGTTTTTAATATGAATATTTTAACATAGTTTGTGGAAAATTAACCATTTTAGTTACACAATTTAAAATATTCGTTCAGAGAAATTAATTTCAGTTTCTTTTGTTATGCTTGTGAACCAACACCTGGTAGGCCTAAATATTAATTCTGCAATGATTATGCGATTATGCGGGACTCCTACATTTCTGCGAAAAATTTGGCGATCGCAGTATTGCAGAATACTCACATCCATAGTTATAATGAATAACTTACTAAAATGGTATGAAATTTGTTAATCTTCGGTTAATTTTGCGTTAAAGCTGAGATCTAATGACATTCTTTATTTTTGTTTCAATTTCACACAAGTTCATAACATATATTTCGTTTTTGTTCCGTGAGAAAAAAGTCACATTCACACAACTCTAGTAGTCAGGCATACTAACCAAACCCACCTGCCTATTCATTTTTCCTCTTAGGCCGTGCCCACCCCTACAGTACGGTACACCCACTGTCGACATCTCTGTGCTATCTACCCCTTACGCCTCGCCATAGGGCTGGGAAAGATAAAGCAGCCAAACAAGGACTAGCCCTGATTGGAAGCCTGGTAGGAGGCATAACCCACCTCGGAGCTGTCTGAAAAACCATTGAGCTCCACTAGACAGTCAGTAGCTGTCACCAGAGGTCCTCTGGGCACACCAATTCCTTCCAGCAGTGAAAGCTCTTTCTTGAGCTGTAACCATTTTGTGTGAACAGCAACAGGAAGTTCTGCATCCCACTCTAGAGCGTGGATCCATAGTTGTTCAATGAAAGTCTTCACCAGTTACAGCAGAGGGGACAACCAACCCAATGGGTCAAATATTCTAGGCAGATCAGAGAAAATTCCCCGTTTAGTAGCTGCTTTACTTTTATATGAAAACTGGTGGACACTAGGATTCCACTGCAGCCCTAAAACCTTCAAGATGGTATGTTTGTCTGAACCAAACAAGTGAGAGACAGATTGCTGGAGTTGAAATTATGGCAATCCTTCAAGAAATTCTCAACTGTTGCTAGCAAATTTCCAAAGGTGAAAATCCCCAGTTTTCCACAATTCAACTAGTTCTACTTGGAGGACAAATGCTTCTGCCACTGACTTCGCACCAGTAACGATATCGTCCACATATGTATCTGACATTAGAACTGCTGCTGCAATAGGATATTTGTGGCCTTCATCTTTTGCAATGTGTCGAAGTGTACAAAGAGAAAGAAATGGAGCAGATGCTATCCTGTAGGTTACCGTTTTCAAAACAACTCTTGAACAGATTCTGAGCACCATACAATTTTCTGAAAATTGTGATGCTCAGCATGAATTGATACTTGTATGTACATTTGCTGAATGTGAGCAGTGAACCCAGTATGATGCAGACGGAACCGCAATATCAAATTACTTATCTCGCACTGCAATTTTTGGCCTGGCAGCAATACTGCATTCAGTGAGGTACCTGATGAAGTTTTGACTGATGCAACAAATAAAAACCACAAAGCTACTATCAGGCTTCAATCCACATGGTGGGGGACGTACACAGCTGAGAACAATCTATTGCACCTTCAGGTACCTTTTCCATGTGGCCAATATTGATATAATCTGCCATAAATTCTGCAAACATCTGCTTGAGGTCAGGGTTCTGGCGAAATCTTTTCTCCAGCCCATGTAGTCGAATTACAGCTTGAGGTCTAGAACTTCCTAGCTCTGGCTTTGCTGGCCTGAAGGGAAGGCACACCTTGTACCTGCCATCTGCAGTTCACTGATGATGTTTGCTCAAATATTGTTTCACATTGTTTCTCGTCTCGGTAAGAGGAACAGCCATGGGTAATTCCTGTAACTACCAAAACCTCTTCATGGTTTTGTCAAGTGATGAAGTAGTATTAAGACACGTAACGAGTTGTGACGAGGGTTCTACAGTTTTAGAGTCCACTCTTCCCATTACAAGCAAACCAAACAGAGGATTCATGGCGACTGGTGATACTGGACACACTTCAAGGTGAGAGCCAGTCAGTATTAGTGGAAGTAGTTCGTTTCCAAAGTTGGGGTCCGCCAAGCGTAGGTTCGCTAAATTTTCCCATTGATTGGTTGGTAAGTTAGTGCTAAGTAACATACCACTAATTTGACTCAAAACTAGCATGTCAGCTCCAAATTGGTGAGTGGGATCATCAACTGGCTGGATTTGGTATGTGGTGATATCCTTTATGTCTGTCACTGGTGATCCTGAA
Organism: Clitarchus hookeri; assembly: GCA_002778355.1. Classification (NCBI taxonomy): domain Eukaryota; kingdom Metazoa; phylum Arthropoda; class Insecta; order Phasmatodea; family Phasmatidae; genus Clitarchus; species Clitarchus hookeri. The sequence goes on along the minus strand of NQII01000180.1, from coordinate 424,643 downwards.
AGACCATGTACAGGTCTCAAATATTTATGCCAGGTCAACCCAAGTTTATGCAAACAGCTACTAGCAATGAAATTTGCTTCACGGCCTAAATCTAGAAGAACTCTAACTGTGTCACTAATACCAGTTTTATCTTTTGCATCAACAAGAGCTGTTGTCCACCAACAAAACAAACTACGTACCTGCCAAGCCTGTGAGAGTAGAAGCAGGAGTCAAGTCACTGCTTCTACTCTCAGTGCTGTCTCTATTTGTACGGCCTGACAGTTCTTCAGTTGTTGAAGTGTATCAGGGTATGATGTCCCAAGTTACACTGGCGGCAGTTCATCTAATTCTTCATTTATGCGATGTCCTGCGGCAATTGATACAAACATTATAGCCGTTTACCTTTTTAAACCGTTGTCTAGGTGAAAGATCAGAAAACTGTGAACATTTAGACAATGTGTGAGAGCGTTGACACAGTTCATACTGAGTCGATTCCTCTCCTGCACTTGCGACCAATGACTGTGTGACATGTGAACGAGTAAATTTCTGTGAATTCTTGTACTTCTGTCCTCCAGCCAAAGATTCAACCATACGTTGACAACCTTCTGGAAAAGTAAGGAACTGAGCGAGTGTGGGCAATGTTGTTGGATCAACAATAGTGAGCTCCCGTTCCTTTCTAAGGATCAGATCTAGCTTCCTTTCAAACAGATGAACAAATGTGGATCCCAAGTTTCAATTGACACATTCAAAACATTTAATGCAGCTGTGTGTTCATGAATTGTGAATAACAACTGCAGCAGACTTGAAGGGTCACCTGAGGTTATGTGAGGTGCATTAACAAGTGCATCAATATGATGAGAGACAATAAGACGCCTACTGTTGTACCGTTTCCCAAGTAAGGTTTAAGCTACCTCATAGTTATCTGGGGTGAGTGGAAGAGACTGTATTAATGACAGTGGTTCCTCTAACACTGAAGACTTCAAATACAACAGTTTTTAACATTGCTTAACAAACAGTTTTAAGCAACTAATGTATCAAATAAATTAACGAATTTCTGCCACTTCCCAATATCACCACTGAATGTTGGCAGCTTTATCATAGGAAGTGCTACCCTCTATGTAGACCCTGACGATGGGTGTTTTTGCTCCACAGATGACTGAGACAAGGACTCAGCAATGGCAATTGTTTTGCAATACAAACCGTCTAAATCATCAAGACGTTAACGATGAACGTCTGCAACGAGATCGTTAATTTCTCCTACAATTGGTAAAATGCTTAAGTGATCATTAAAACTTTTGCGTATGTTTTCCAGATCCTGGCATGTGGCCTGGAATAATTTCACATTTGCGAAGGTTCTGTTAGTGCCTTTTCGCTTAAGGCCGAAGTTCTTTGCATACAGTTTTTGGCACGATCCAACCGTAGACGAGCCGCAACTAATTTGGAAGCCATTTTCATAACTGTGCAATCCAATTAACCTCAAAATGCACATAAACGACAATGCCAAGAGTCATTTAACCTTGTCATGCACAAAACTCAACAAAAAACCTTAACCAACACCTGTTATATGTTCACGTTTTGACGTACACAATTATTGGCACTGACTGTAATTCACATTATTCACGAACCACTGCACCTATTTGGTAAACAAACATATCCCGATTTTCACACACTTACTGTTTCAGCCGCTTACTTTCTCAAACACAAACAACATTTTTAAATCTCACACCATTTCGAAGCAATGAGAGTAGTGTGCGTTTTTATAAAAACGTGTAGTTCATACCGCGGCAAACCATGCGGAAGCACAACACACGTCTGCACAAAACAACTTTTCGAGAACCGAAAACTGAATATGGAACGAAACTACTGTAATTTCCGTGGTCACTTTTACAATCCAACGCCTGGAGGACCAAATTTTTTTATTGGACGGGGAAATTAACCAGCAATATTTGACAAAGTTTGTGGCAACCTAAATGACAACTGCTGATTGCAGCGTCACAGTCAATAATGTACAGGTTACAGCACTGGACCCACGAACTACAATAACTTTGAACTAAAACTTTGTACATGTCAACAAACACAACACATGTGATGCTAAAAATCTACAAAAACAGAAATGATATTATAGTATAAGAAAGTTTGGTCTTCAAAGACTCCAATTTTATTATACCTTAAGTGCATAGACATATCTTAAAGATAACTCATGAGAGACATGTGGGAACTGACAGACGTCAACAATGTGCTAGGGATATGAGTAATGGTATCTGAGTGTTCGGGAATAACTGCAAAGTTTGTCACACATATAAAGGTAGTCAGGCAAAGATGCCTCTTAAACCACACTTTGTAGGGAATTAACCCTGGGAAAAACTACGTTTGGATATATTTTATATCAAGGACAGAACTTATTTAATGGTGATTGACTACAACTATAAATATGTCAAGATTGTTTATTTACCTATCAGTACCAGAGCTGAAATTAATAATCATTTGAAAACAATATCAGCCAGGTTTGGTATTCCACACTCTGTTGTTAGTGATGGTGGGCCGCCATTTAATTGCCATGATTTACATTCATTTTTTAAGGACTGGAACATCCATCACATTGTTACATCCCCGTATTTGTCTAGATCTAATGGAATGGTTGAAAGGAGTATAGGTACTGTTAAAAAATTGTTATTGAAATGTGCTGAAGATCAAACTAGTTCTTATCTTGCCTTATTAAATTACTGAAATACACCTAAAGGTAAATTTCCATCTCCTGCTGAACTGTAAATGTCCTGCAATTTGAGAACCAAATTACCTATTTCTGCTACAAAATTAAAACCTAAGGTTGTTAGATTTGATGAGCATCTGAAGCAGGTGCGTGAATATCAATTAGACATGAAGAATTACTACGATTGGAATGCTAAGACCTTGCCTCCCCTCAAGGTGGGTGACTTAAGTTTATTTTCAAAAAACCCCGAGTCTTTTTGGAACAAAGGAAAAATGTGTAAACAACTTAGTGAACCTAGGTCATACAACATACTTACCCCAGGTGGTCAGATTTTTAGGAGAAATAGAGCGCATATAAGACCTTATACTAATAATTCATTTCTTCATTGTGTTGAGGATAATGGGGCCAATAGTTTCAAGAGTGATAAAGATACAACTGCTTATGAAGGTTTCGACAGGCAGACCCAGGTCTTTGACCTAGTCCAGCTACCTCTAAATTTGACGGTGTTTTTAAGTAACCTATTAGGTTCAACCATTCTCAATTTACATAACATGTATGCTTGTGCATGTGGACTAGAAAAAGAAAAAGGGAATTTTTGTAATATTAAGTATTATATCTACAAGATATTGACTGTTAACTACAAAGTGTTATCTCTCTGTGATGTATATATATACTCTTTGTATTTGTTATTAACCTTTTGAGAGTATCAAATAAACAATGTAGTATAACGACTGGCATTGGTTGAGATGGTTCTTTCTGTTGGTTCATCGTTTGTCATTCTTAATCCTGACTTATATAAGTAACTTTATAACTGCAGGTATCACAGAATGCCAGGAAGCGGAAATAAAATGAGCTTATAATAATAATTGTAAAGTTTTCAGTTCTTACCACTGCTAAAGTTTCAATATTCAACATGACTACTTGTTCATTAGAAACAATTGCATTTTCCATTTTAACTTGATATTCTAAAGATGGATTTCAGGCTAGCTAAAAATGTCTGTACATGTGCATGCACCACTGTAACACTTTATTTTGTAAGAATGGGATGTCGTGTATAACTTTTTGGGATATCTTTTTGAGAAGATGAGCCAATACCTGCCACACTTCATAATCTCTGCAACCATTGGGCTGTTCTTCATCTCAGTTGGCTTGAGTGACTGGAACTGTGCAGTGAGGCTGAGGATTGCCTGCATCACATATCGCCAGAAATGTCGTTTTCCTTTCAACTCATTAGCAGCTTCCGGACAAGACCAGCGCACAGGTCCACTAACATACAAAAAACTATCTGTAGTTGGTTTACTCAAGGTTTTAGAAAAAAAGTATTCAAAACACAAGGAATATAAAATAAACTTCAGCACTATCATTATTAAACAAAATACTCAATTATACCTACTATGCATTTAAATACTGTGTTAATTGTCACGTCAATTTCAGATTTCACTTTGATAGAAGCTAAAAAATATTAAGGTGTAAAGAAACTACAATTTCCTATGCACAAAAAGTGGAATTTTTAAACACGGGCTTGTAATGTGAGAAGAAAAATACACCAAAGGTGAACAGTAAAATGACTGAAGAGCATCCAGCGACAAAGCCGACTGCTGCTATTGAGTCCACCAACTTCATGATCAAAATAATCTTACAGAAAGCTCAGTTCTTTAAGTGGAGAATAAACTTTTAAAAAGTTCAAGTTCAAATTATATAATAAAAAGTTAAAACTCAAGATCTCCAATAGTTACTAACTCATTACAAATTATTTGGCAAAAATACAAGTCTCAAATGAATGGCTAAGGTGAAATAAACCACTAAAACCTTTACACACAAACTTTAATACTTAATATTTTAATCTTACATGTAAACCGCCTTACAATGGTTAACTATTATTGTACTCCCACTTAAAAATGGAGAACGTTTTCAAAATGTTTTTCTAATAACCTCTTGCAGGTGAAAATGTCACTTCCAATGCTGAACAGACGTACTACAGTAGCATTTGAAGGTATTCCAGTATAAATTATTAAGAATAACTTTTTCAGAACTGGAAAACTGTGATAACATTTTACATCCATTGATGGAGATGAGAGGTACCTACAGAGTTCTCTTGCCCTATTTATACTAGGGTTGTCTAGTAACTAGAGACAGAAAAAGTAACCAGAGTTTATATGTTCTCAACATGTAAAATTACAGATTACCAAATACACAGCAAGGCATATGAGAATATTTTGAAAAGTGACATGCAATTAATAGATAAAATTTGTTAAACAAATAACCAAAGTTAAAGTTTGCAGTGTAAGACATGAGTGAGTTTCTTCAAATGTTCACTGCCCCAACAGCCAAAACATTTTAATTTTGAAGACAAAATTTATGACTTCTAATAATAATGCACCCCCCATTAAATGGTAATGTAAAATATTAGTAAAATACAAATGAAAGTAGAAAATGACTTACTTTTGAAACAGCTCCAGCAATCTGTTGGCAGACTCAAAACTTAGCACAGATGGGGGCAATTTGAAAGGTGAATGTTTGGCAGTGGCACCACCATCTGCTCCAGATCTACGTTTTCTCTTCCCTGGTTGCGTATCATCATTATCCACTTTCTTTGATGACTTTGCACTGGTCTAAAAAAAAAAAAAGTATCAGTTTTCAAACACAAATAATTATTATTCAAATCCCAACTAAAATAGCTACATATTTCTCGTAGTGCAAATTTCATACTGGGTTGGATTAAGGGTGCCACCTTCCTGGCGCTTGAATTGCACTGCGATGTGTTCGAAATCAATTTCTTTTTTCTGCAAAATCAATAAACACGTCCCTATTATACTGATGTACGAAAAGAAAGTACACTTCAGTGAGGTACAAATAAAACAAAATACATCATGCACATTATAAATGCTGTTACAGAGCCCTCCAACATAGCTAAAAATGGCTTTTCCACGCTGCTGTATTTCATAATATACTGGTTGGAAATATGCAAAATTATTATAAACACCTCCACTGAACTTTGCTGCAGACATTTTCCACCAATAAAATGATATGGTCATTGCTGTAAGTCCCATAGGTACACGCCGTAGCACAAAGGAAACGCAGCATGCCAGTTCAGCGCCTTGCGCATAGGAGTGATAGGGCACTACTGTTAGTTTTAAACATCTTGACAGTTGCGATCCCTAGCTTCTGCTTTCAGCACGGACTGGTCAGCACACTCGTGATGAGGCCGTTGCGCGGCGCGGCCCGACACTCGTCTGACAGTTACTAACAATTATGAAAACATTTTTCTTGGGGAAAAAGTACTGCGGTACGATACCTTTCGGTCCATTGTGTGACTTATTGAAAAAGAAACTTGTAACGATGCAGCGTCTGGTATTGTCGGCTGGAAGTTACAACTCGGTTAGCTCAGTGGTAGCAACATGAAACTCTTTAAAAAGATGCGAAATAAATAATGTCAAGTTCCGATTTATTTCTTCTATACTTTTATTTATCAATCAATTGAAACAGTTCACATACGATCTTCAGGTATGCCGAGTACGAACAGGTTCACAGATAAACAGACAAGTACAGAACAGCACCACAGTAGTTTATTGATTCATTTACGTCTCAAAAACTTGCCTCGCAAGACGAAAATACGAAGGCAGGAGGGACGGGACGTCCGTTCCCTCCTGGCACCCTATCGACCTCTCACACAGGCGGAAAGAATTTATTACAGTTAAGATTTGGCAGAAAAAGAACGAAATTGAAAGATATAGCGGTCGCAGGTGCTTGCCGGTGTGGGCGATATTCGCCACGCACGATGCGTCTTCCTTGGCTGCTTGTTACTTTTTTCTTGCGGGCGAGTATTCGTCCAGGGTTTTCATCTCTTGTGGCTAACCCCCTTCTCGCACCAGGGTGCCACCAACCGTTACCAAATATGGGCATAGCGTGGGCCAAGCACGCTCTTCCCACGCTATCTGAACTGCATCGTAGTAAAAGATAATCAAACCTTCTAGAAAAAAAACTGTTGACGCAGTTCGGAAAGCTTCTATCGTCTAATGCTGACACTAACTGAGAGCTACGACTTTCGAAACAGCAAACGGATGCCTGAAAATCATAACTTCCACGATAAACCCACTCCTTTAATTTCAAATTCCGAAAAAATATTACGAAGCCCTGTTAAACGAAAGAAAATTAACAGCGTATTCCGAAAATGAATACTACTGCGTCATTACAAACTCAAGCATGTAAGAAGCATTACGTAAACACCAGTACAACAGTATACTGTACATAGTAATCATCTCTCTGATATTTCTCTTAAAAAATTATCACCAAAAAAGAAACATAGGCTGATTAAGCTCTGTAGGTTAAGTCAGCATCCTTCTAACGTTTTTGGCGGTCTATTTACATGTCACAGATCACATGTGCAATACAGTTAAATACACATTAGCATAAGTGGACATTTTCAATAATGCACAGTACTCAAACAAGAAACAAGCATTGGCGTATGTTTAAGGAAAATCTACTAGCGTTATAATTACAAACGCAAGTTTGTAATTACAAACGCAAGTTTGTAATTATTAGGTTGTAGTATAAGTTTTGCACGTGGAAATAAAATTTGAATTAAATAATTATTATAAATAAATAACATATTTATTTGATTTCCAAACAAATACTTCACTCATAAACACATCACATTTCCTATTATATTGAATCTTAAAATATGCACGACATATAAAACTGTATTACTATGTAAACCTCATTATACTATAGAGCTGTTGTCTTCAAATAATGAATGTACTTACATGTGGCCATGTGTGGTTTACACAATTTAGTATTCACTCATGCAGTGGTATGACTGTGTTGGTACAAATACTGTGTTTAAGGAGGAACATATAATTAGGAAATTTGTCACCCGGTGTTACGATATTACACAGCTGTAATGAATGTCATTATGTAATTTAAAATGCATATCATTACTAGCATAGACATTAATAATTTATTCTGGAATTTTTCAAACAGATGCTTATTGGAGCTACATTGGTTACTTATGTACATACACACGTTCTGTGTACCAGTACCGGGCCGGCTTCACCCACTGCGTATAAATACATATATATGAATAAGTTATTTAAAATGTATATTGCTGCTCTTTTAGGTAATAAACTATTGCAAAATTAAAGTGACGAACATGTACAGTCCAACTTAGATAAGCTAAACATGTTGTAAAATGTGTAATTTAATGTACAATGTCGCTGTAAATACAGCTAATCAAACGTGTGTCATAATGTTTAATATTACACATTACATATATCAAAAACACCAAGACAGCGAAAATTTGTGCGAGTGAATTGGCACAGTTCACAGCTCATCAATGTTAAATCGGGAACAGTTTTAGGTCGGTATAAAATAAACAAACTATGCAACATGCACCACTGGTTATAAGTAGGTGTGTTGCCATCAAACAATAAAACATTATGTAAAATATTTAGATTCTGGTTAGTGTGATAATTCCATTCACTAAAGTGCCATAGTGTCAGACTTATTGTAGGATGGTTTCACTGCATAGTCATACCAACGAAAGCAAGATCGATAATGTGGGAGAATAATACCTTTCCTCTCAGTTAGACATTTCATGGATATATATACAATTAAAAAATAATTATGTGGTAGACACAATTTATTTTGTTGAATTAGCCTCACCAAATAGTTTTTGTGGTGAAAAGAAAATAGTTAATGCCCTCTACTAAACTGCTGTAGTAACTTTTTTTCAGTACACTATGAAAATTGATAAGGTCCACTCCACCCTTTTTTAATAGTGTAACTTACCTGTTTTTGCCGGGAGTTACCTCTGCTTCTTCAGGTTTTTCTGTGCTGTGCTTGCGAATTCTGAGAATAGACGTTACGCTTATGCCAGTATTTAAAGCTGCTCTTTCAGTTTCTTTATTTATCTGTACACACTGACGCATAATGCGTACTGACATAATTATTAAATACGACTCTGCCTCATTTTCACGTGATTTGATTCCAGCACAACTTGCTGCCAGAGCCAACAATCACGCCCCTAGGCAAGGGGCACCCAAGGACACGGCAGTCACTGCCATCTATGCTATTGTCAGGAGCCATGTGACAGAAGCCAGCCACGCAGCCCAGCGCTGCCGCTAAGCTCGCAAGAGTGACGCAACCCACACACAAGGATAACCGCACTTCCAGAATGCGGCCTGCGCCACTAAGGGAGAAGCTCTAACCCAAAGATACCCAACCAGCCGAAGGGAGCCAAAGGACCCGCAGCCGGCCGTCTATATACATGAGTGCACAGCTCCAAAACGCCAATTGATTCTCAGCAGTTCGCTCCACCACGTGTGCTGGAGCTCTCTGCCTACCGCCTTCCTCACGAAGGATCACCGCTACCTTCCAGAAGTCTTCTAGACCTTCGCCCAGCGACCCCTGAAAAAGTCTTCATCTCCTCCTTTACACGTAATACTACTTTGGTAGTGAACCCCGAGTCGCTTCTGGACAACAGCATAGATTAGATATGGTCAGTTGTTATCATAGCTACCAAACCTTTTATGCTCTTGTTTAGTTTAGCCCCATGTCCCCTTCACCTGGTTTACCATAGCTTAATTCCACCCGTTACAGTTCATTGATAGCTAGGAGTAAGTACAGACCACTGTATCTCTTCCTTGGAGGAATAAACACATGATCTTACCTAACCCCGAGTTCTTATTCTAGGGTGACTGTGACTTCCGTCCCTGTAGACGTCAAACCTACTAAGGAAAAGCAGGAGACAGCGTCTTGTAACCTCTTTGCCAAAACTAGTGTAGGACAGCAGACTACCCTTAACTGGGCACATGTACGTCGCGATACATACCCATTAGACAGCCAACCATACTGTGAAACAGGCACTCAAATATAAGTGGTGCACACGTACAGCAGAACGCCGACCACTAGTAACACACTCATTGAAGCAGCTAGACATCCAGATCAGCCAACCCACTCCATCCTCCGCGTTGTTATTTTCACCAGTTGGAGTGACAGAACTGATTCTGGTTGGCCTAACCACCTATTGGACCACACACCATGATGTTGCTAGACATCCAGATCAACCCACTGCTCCATCCACCGCGTTATCTTCGCCGATTGGAGTCACAGGTTTGATTCTGGTTGGCCTAGACCCGATTGGCTGCACTCGTAGCCAGAGAACTCGTCATCTGCTCTTCATTAGTATGGTAGACCGTAGTACCTCCCCATATGGCCTTCACCCATAGAAGTGGTGCAAGGTGGGAGCTAAGAGGGCAGCTACTGCCTCTGAGCCTAGCCAATTGTTCTGCAATCCAGTACCGTCTGCCCTCAGTAGCCCCTTCCTACGGGACCGAGCTCACGCCGCCAGACTACTAGATAGGCCTCACCTCCCAGTTCCCCCTAGCTCCCTCTTCCAGCCACCCCCCTTTCTCCCATAAGATTGCCGGCGAGCCATACCCGCTCATAGTGCTCATACGATTGGGACTTCCAGTGCCACTGGGAATTATTGCCTGTACTTTAGTCCTACGAGGACCAGCAGCCCACCACAGGAGCCAACCAGATTCCGCCAGCAGCGGCCCCAGGATAGGGCACCAGCTCCAGCCAGCAGCAGTAGCCGAGCCAGGACCTGCCCCGGGCGACGCCCACTGCAGGTAAAAGAGTGCCTTTGTCCACATCAGTGCGTAGAGCGGTCATCACCACACCTGACTTTATGTCGTGCCGTAGGGCCACTCGACCCAGCCTATACTGCAGCAGGGTGACTAATAGGCGGCAAAAAACCCAACTTCAATACAGTAAGTTAGTCAGTGCCTCTGTCGGGTACTACAGAACCCTTGTCTGACAGTGGCGCCATCACCATTTTAATTGATGTCACGCGTCAAGTGTTTTTGTGGCACCCACAGTGGGGCCACAGCGCTTTATTAGTCAAGAAACAAGGGAGAGCCAGGCCAGCATAACCCCGAGAACGCAGATAATCTAGCCAGGAGTCAAACCAATAACCAGCCAGACTGCGAGGAGTCTGTAAACACCCAGTGGCGCTCAATTTTACTAGCTGAAACATGTCCGAGTTAAACCTAAGCATTGCCGTCCAAGGCAAAGCTGCCACCACAATGGATGAGGCCATTGAAACCTGACCCAAAAGGTGCAACATATCCACATGCAACAGAGCAGAGGTACATTTTATTAGCTGCGCACACTGCCAAAATAGATTCTACTACATGTGCTTAGGGTGGAATGACGAACCCCATTATACTGGCGGGCTGGAGTACCGTTGTGATGAATGTCAGACCCACCAAACTGCCTATTGTAGCCGATTTACTTGCGCAGGACAGGGCGTAAACGCAGTTAGTTGCATTATTTGCACGCAAACATTTCACCACGTGTGCATTGGCTGGCCAGATTAGAGGATCACTAGACCTGGCTTAGTGTATAGTTGTGAGGTGTGCAAGCAAGCAGTAGAATACCGACCGAATAATCCAGGCACTCACCACAGTATGACGTCCATCCAGAGTACATACGAGTCGCAGCTACTGGAATTCACAGGAAGAGCCCCCGAAAACCCAGAAACATTTATGCAACAACGTGAAAGGGAATTAAGTGAGATCGGAGTTCCACCCAAACAATGGGTTGTCAAAACACAGTAACAATTAAACGGAAAAGCATTAGACTAGTGCAAAAACTACTGGGAATTCATTACATAAAGGGGCAACTTTGCACACGCCTTGCCACCCAGTTTTCAGAGGAGGAAGTGTTAGCACACCTCACCACAGAATTCCACAGTTGAACCCAGGCCATCGAGGAAGACACCAAGATATTCATCAGGAGAAAGGTGCAAGTGTACCGCTGAATATTCACAGACAGAAACGAGGAAAGCTATGTGCGTAATATTACACGCATGCTTCTACCAAATTTGCACAATACGCCCCAACTTTCCTGACCGCAGTCAGTCGACGAGTTGATAGAGAGAGCACGGGAAACAGAGAGAAACATTAACGCGCAGGCAGCCCTAGACCGGCAAAAAGTGAGAAAGGGAAGAGGGGTGGCAAGGCCCCTACTGCTTCTCTCCTTCCCCCTTACCGCCGCACTCCCTAAGTGCCAGTTCTGCCCAGGGAGGCATTTCCACAGAGAATGCCCTACAAGGAGAGACAGAGTGATCTGCAATAAGGGAAGGGGTTGCACCCGACGTATCCCTCCAGACGCTGACCCTCGAGCCCTATTTCCCGGACACACCATGCATAGCAATTGGGATCAACCTGCAAATGGCCATCGCAATGTTAGATATGGCTGCCACTGGCAATTTTATAAGAAGCAACCTCCTCACGCCGAACCAGCGAGCCCACCTGACAACCACCAACCAAAGGGTCCAGCTAGCTCAGTGAGACCGCTTCCTCCAGGTAAAAGGAAAAATAAGACTTGTCATCTGGCCGAGAAATAAAGCCACCGCGGCGGAGTTCCTAGTGGCCTCGCAGGTAGAAGGAGAGGTGGTCTTGGAGCAGCCCTGACTGCAAAAGCAGCAGTGCGTGATAGATTGCGGACGATGCCAAATTTGTGACTGAGATCGCGAACGCCTGAAAATCAGCTGGGGACGCAACCAAGATGTCTCAACCCCTTCTCCGACCCCACCACAGAGTCCGGCGGATCGCATTCTCCTCCTACAGCTGACAGTAGGGGGACACCCACCGAGCCAGAAGCCACAGCAGGACCTGGGCACCAATCGCTAGAAGTGAAGACCCAGATGTTACCATAACCAACCAATACTTAAACTTGAAGAACTTCAGCCCATAGAAGCAGCGATTTATACTCCGCCGAAGCAAACGACACACCGGAACCCTGACCTACTTCCAAACGTCAACCCAAGAAGCACCATTGGCAAGCACCTCGAGGAGCAATATCTGTCAGGACACTGACCAAGACCCAGACTGACTTCGTCAGAAAAGTAAGCCAGGCATGGTCGCATGACCCTGACCAGGTCGGAATTCTCATAGCGAAGCCCCTTGGACACGCAGCCCCGCCGACGACCCCAGCCACCCAGCACCATCCAGAAAGAAGTTGAACACTGCTGCGCCAAAGAGGTAGTTAAGCCCGAAGAGCCCTTGCCTCAGACGGCAACCCCGACCACGTCCAACCAGGAGGACGTGGTGACCTGCAGTGTCTCGATGCCAGACGGCCTCGGGACCCCAGCTGCCAATCCAGCTCCCGAGAAGGAGGAGCCCAGCCACGCCAACGAGGTAGGAGAGCCCAAAGAGCCCCTACTTCTGACGGGCGACCCCGACCGTGTCCACCCAGGAGAACAAGTTACCAACTGAGCCTCGACACCGGACGGCAGTGAGGCCGCCACTGTAACGCCTTCCACCTGGGAGGATGAGCCCAGCAGAGCCGAGAGGTAAGGGGAAGTAGAGAAGTCCCTGCCTCTGACGGACATCCTAACACCACCCCCCCCAGGAGGAGGGGACAACCAGTCATGCCTCGGTGCCTGATAGCCCCAAGCTGGCCAATGCTGAGGACGACTCCGATGAGTCCAGCAGCAGACCCATGACCAGCCAAACGAGGGAGGTGCCTCCCCATACCTGCCACACCACCTCCCAAGGTCAGCCAGGGCGGTACAGGGAGTCATCATAGCGCCCCACTGCTAAATTCACGTAGCCATATAAAAAACCACAAGACCTTACGCAGGAAGCCAAGGCCGCCCGTGTAAACCAAGGGCTTCCCACACCAAGTGAAACCCATGCTGAAAGAGAGCCATGGGAAAGGAAAATACTGCATTAATGCAAAGTGTACAGTTGGTACACTATGAATTTTTTTGTAAATATTGTAATATTTTGAGTGCTCTATGTTTTTTTATTATTTGTAGGTGGCCCGTATGACAATTCGAAGAGTAATTAAATTAAAAGGGTAACTCGTATTCTATATTACGTACGTAGAAACTAGCTTAAGTGACGAAAGGCATAGAGTCGGCTTAGGTAGAACTCGTCACACGTAAACTGCCTGCCGTGTGACCAGTTAGGAGGCCGCAGAGCAGGGCCAGTCAAAAACGCCTTCAGGACCACGGCAAGTAAACAGTAAGTTGAAACAACCCTCATGAGTGGGACCAGAATACACGCCTCAGTGTTCAACAGTTTTTCTTTACATGTATGCCTGTAAAGTAATTAATTAATTCCAGGTTAAAACTCTGTCAAGTTATGTATATTAAACACAGCCTTCAGATGACTTGTGTGAGCAACACTCTTCTTGTAACTAAAGAAGGGACAGGAGCATTCCTCCGACGCTGGTACATTACGCGTGACAGCTATCCTCGTAAACCCATAAGTGGGTCGCTCGCCCAACCAGCCTGCGTGCTATAGAGAGACAGCACTACTACTGCTACTACTACTACTACTACTACGAGAGGGAAAGTGACTTGCCTGAACAGAGAGTGAGCAGAAGAGGAGCACCACAGAGCAAGCAGAAGAGGAGCACTACAGAAGCCAACAGAGACAATTTCGAGTGACAGTGCTATATCACTCGCGCACCAGATAAGTCTACGTCACAACGGAAGGGGAAAAATTGATGCGTACTGACAATTATTAAATACCAACTCCGCCTCATCTTCACATGATGTCACGTCACCCTGAGCGGGGTTTGAACCCACGACGACTTGCTTCCAGAGTTAACCCATATGCCTCTAGGCAAGGGGCACCCAAGGACATGGCTGTCAAGGCCATCTATGCCATTGTGTCAGACATCACGTGTCCAGTAATCACCCCCGCGTGTGGCAGAAGCCAGCCATGCAGCCCAGCGCTGTCCCTAAGCCTGTGGGAATGGCGTAACCCACACACAAGGAAAACTGCACTTCCAGCCTCCCCCAAAAGATTGCGGCCTGCGCCGCTAAGGGAGGAGCTCTAGCTCGAAGATACTCGACCAGCCAAAGGGAGCAGAAGGATCCGCAGCCGGCCGTCTATACACGCAAGCACACAGCTCCAAAATGCCAGTTGATATTCCGCAATTTGCTCCACCACCTCATGTGCTGGAGCTCTCTACCTACTGCCTTCCTTACGAAGGACCACCGCTATTTTCCAGAAGTCTTTTAGACATCTCCTTTGTCGCTCTGTCGCGCCTCTGTACCCCGCACCCCCGCGAAACAGCCATAATGAGACTTGGAGCGGACAGTAGGTGCACATCAGTGTTGCCCTTATCGCTCCCAAGCTTCCTGTCTCAAATGCACTAAATAGCTACAACTTGTTGGCACCCTTAATACACATACGGATTATTAACTATATACTGTATCATAAAACAAGGAAGAAGGCAGTGATTAAGAAGAGATGAGAAAGTATTTGTGCTTGATTAACATTCAGTTGAAAGTCATAATTAGGATCGCTGCAAGATGTCAATGTGTTTATTAAACTGAGTGACTGTTTACAGTGACTGCTGAAATTGCCATTTGCTCATGTTGTTACTAGAAATGAGCATGTTCAGTTATTCATTCTGTCCCTGCTCTCAATATTTATTCCCTGTTCTCAGTTACAGTTACTATCTGTGTACATATTCTGATTTGCAACACCCCTTTTATATTGACACCTTGTTTGTAAAGAAGAATTTTGTGCGACTGTGTATATAAAAAAAAAACTGTGGTAAGAAAATTGAAAATAAACTGGAAAGAGTGCAGCAAAATACTACAAAATTGTCATGACAATCAATGAAACCAAGTTGTAAACCTGCAGTAACGAAAATAAAATAATAATTATGTTGGGTGCTATTAAGCACTGTGCCACAAAGGAATAAAAAAAAAATTACAATGAGGCAACATGCGCATGTAATAAATACGGTTGAAATTGGCAGGGGCACATTCTGGTACATCACTGAAGATACACATGCATCATTTATTGCATAAAAATTTATGTTTATTAAGTAATTTTCAATTTAAAGTACTGTAGTTGTATAAATGGCAGTCAGTACATGACCATGAAACACTTTCTCACTGGCTTGACATCACCGCTCAAACACTGCCTGCACTTGCATATGGCAAGATATTTACTAGTGCGGAATTATTAGATTTTGCTGGAAGAACTGGCAAACAATTTCATAAAAGCACAATCTGATCACCTACCACGAGTTGATACTGTTATGGTACTCAATTATTTTAAA
The DNA here is from genome assembly GCA_002778355.1 of Clitarchus hookeri. Classification (NCBI taxonomy): domain Eukaryota; kingdom Metazoa; phylum Arthropoda; class Insecta; order Phasmatodea; family Phasmatidae; genus Clitarchus; species Clitarchus hookeri. The sequence continues at coordinate 408,856 of NQII01000180.1, read as the reverse complement.
TCAATCTTTTGCTGGAGTACAAATAAAAGGTGTATAACTGAAGCTCTAGACTTGTGATCCTTAAACTAACAGTACTTGTAAATAACAGCTAATCTATGCCTACAAAAAATTGTATTAGATGCTGCTGGAGAAGTTTAAAGATATAACTAAGTACATAAAGCTTGGCACGACCTACACTACACCTATTTTTTAAAATAAAAGCCATCTGCATCACAGCTTGCTATTGCCATGATGGCGACAGGGTGTGGTGTGTCGGTTACTAAACTGTCCATCTCTCTGCCAACAGCAGCTCTATGACCAGCAACGTGGGCCGCTTGCTACAGCACTTGTGAAAGCTCATCTGTCAAGCATTACTTAAACCAACACCAAACACAGTTGTAAAGTAGCTGTGCAGTGTAATCATATGTAATATCGATGTCATATGTTTACATCTACTTCTTTTCAGCAAACATGAATTCAAAATTTATATGGTAGGCCAATCTGTTTCATGCCCCTAAACGGCATTTTGTGAAAATTTGTGTCAACCATTGAAAGCATCGCACTAAACATTTCATTACATTTCAAGAAAATTTTTAGGCTAAAATGATTAGATGGGCCTACAACGCCTACTTGGTATTGTAATAACATTCCTATATTGTTTGGTACTTCGAAAAATGCATGACTCTAATTTTTATTAAATATCACAAAACTATATCACAACGGGCAATACATGTAGATGGCATTATTAGGTATAACATACAAGGATACCCAAGAATATATACATATAAAAGTATATTTTATATTCATACTTACATCAAAAGTGTCTTCACAGACAAAAAAATTTCTGGAGAAAAATTATTAAAATTACACCTCATTCCTTTGCTTCCTTTTCTCAATGTCTTTTGTCACACGTATTAGTATATTATCCGGCATTTCATGCAATGTGCTCATGTAATGGCGTACAGTACAACATTTACAATATCTTGATGTGTTGGGTTCGTTGCTAGTTTTGGTATCCATAGCTCAATCACAACTGTGCTGACAACAAGAAAATACTACGCAACCCATGTAAACAATGGACAGACCATCTCGCATCTCTGCAGTGCAGTCACAATGGGTTCAGGTGCACAAGGTGTGTTTTGATGGGCACTGTTAAAGTGTAATACTTTAATTTAGCTAACTATTTTCAGAATAATTTGTTAGCTGTAAGATTTTGTAAGTACAATAACGGCTGGAAAACAGCAACAACGAAAAAATGTATTTCTTATCTACCTATTTCAAGTAGCTATCAGGCCAGAATGGGTCAATCGGCCAGCTGTTTTAAAAGCATGCCATATTTCATTTCACACCCCACCCAAGGCAGCAGAACCACTTAATACCGATGATAGCTGCACACAAATAGTGACATGAAAAAGAAAAAAAACCACCTTTTACCCTGTTCTCTCTCCTCTCTGCTTTTTTCCTCCATCTTTGTTGCAATGATAGTGTGACTGGTGTCTAGCTTATAATGCAAAAAATTCCAAAACTTTAATTTTTTTTCTTTTCTTCATGATTACCGGTACTTTGTTTACAGGGAGCTGAACGAATATATGTTTACAAACTTTGAACACAATGTAACTTTTCCATGACAAATCTTTTGAAACTGTCTTCACTCCCAAAGTTTTACACACAGCAAAATCTTGAGCCTATATACAAGTCCTGCTAACATACCTGGAATGCTGGTTTTATATCACAAAAACTTCAAGCATTCACCTTGGTGCCTACGTGGTTATGCTGTGACAAAGCACGGTGAATGCAACAGATCAACTAATTTGCATTTGGGTACACTTTGTAACATTAGGAGGATGTGCCAGTTGTTGACACAGTCGAACATTAGCTCGCCTAACTCAGTCAGGTATTAACACTGAGACTCAAGTTTATAGCGGCGCCAAAATAAAATAATCAGACGAGCCGGAAATATAGTTAAACTGGATTTCATTATACTTTGCAATTCGTTTACATCAGCGAGACAGAAAATTATGCAGTGCAATTACAACAACGGCACAAAAAAGTACTTCACAGCAAACAAGCAGGAACCAGATGAAAATCACAATATCAATTATTCTGCAGTCGAAAATACTCAAATCGCGAAGCTATTTACGAAGGCAGGAGAGAAAATAAACACATGAGGAAATAGACTCTCTCCCTGCGCCCTAAATAAATGAACCCTCACACCAGCAGGAATAATTTAATATGTTTAAGTTAGTCCAAAACATGATGTAAAAGAAAGCTCGCTGGCATTGCCAATGTGAGTTGCAATCGCGACTAATGTACTCTACAAACGTCCATCATGGGTTCTCACTGACTGGAAACTGGACTCTAGGTCACTATTGCGAGCACTGACAATATATTGCTGGAACTGGGGTACGAGGGAGGCCGAGTCTACTATGAGTATCTTCTCAAAGCTTTATTGCACCAGCGAAAACTGCCGGATCGGGGGGTGGCGTGATGCTGTCATATCTAAAAATAGCACACACACCCCTCTCATCACATCACCACAGCGCGACCCTTGTCATCCTGCCTATATTGCACCATATTGAAACAGTCAACTATATGTACTTAGCTTCCTAGTAAAAGTAAAAGGAGTTGCATCACCTTATGATGATTAATGCTACTGCTGAACGACTTGAAATATAATTGTAAACTTTGGAAATCAAAATTATATAAATTAAATACAAATTGCTATAATCTTGAATTTCAAACACTGAATAAATTACTTTACTTACCAAACACATAGAAAAATAAAATATTTTCCGCACATATCAATTACTATTATTTGAAAAATTACAACTTACAGAAAAAAAACTGCTAGTCAGCAAATACATCAATGAAACTGTGAAATTTTAATTACAGTTTAATTTTAAATGTCATCATCAATATTTGCGGTATGCATCCCTGGAATGTTCAAGGTGAATGTAGGAAAGCAAATAACTGTCCGTATTCATAAAAAGAAGAGATCATAACAGTTTCTTTTATTGTAAAAAGAAGTGAATCATTTTGGACTGTCTTAAAGACTTGTCACTATAACCACATGGAAAAAATTAATTTCTGCATACAGCGAAACTGTACTAAAGCAATAAACACATACAACAAAAACTAAAGAAAAACAATTTTTAACAAAATGTTTGAAGGTAGCATTATCCACCTTCCTTACAAAACAAGCACCAACTCACTTTAACAAACTCAACTATGCTGGAATACCCATCATAAAGGTTTGCTATGCTGCTCCCATGATCTTGGGAATCAACAGTCCAGGAATCAACACGGTAACTTATGAAAGCCTCATACGTGTTCAAAACCATTCGCACAACCTCTTGCTTCTGTAAACTCTCAGGCAGGTTGTCTGTAAGGAAGTCTGAAGATCCCTGCAAACATAAGCACATCACTGTGACAAATAACACATTAACCATGACAAAGAAAGGTCTATACTCTCTATTTGAGATGACGAAAGAAAACAGTTAATTCATTTTTTACAATGAAATTAAACCTCATGTATACAAAAATACAACATGACTGTACAATGACCATGCAAGAAGTGTAAAATCTGGTAGATACAATAACAGCTATCTCACATAACAAAAATCAAGTAATCATTTTTTATATTCATACTGTAAACAAAAATCACATAATTAACAAATAAATTTAAAACATGGATGAGAATGGCCATTTCTTTCAGCACTTAACATTTAATATATTTTTCAAAACAGTTACATACAGCAACCAACAACTACAAATCAATCACTGCACTGGAAATATGTACTAATTTCTCTCTATCCTCTGTTCAGTACGTTAGCATGCTTAGAGAAATGCTGCCCACTCCTGTCCCCCACAATAAAGATAGATGAAATGAGGTAAGCTACATGAATATGAGTAGTGTCCCACCTCTTTTGATAGATTGGAAGAGCAGTGTTCAAAATGATGTACTGACAGCCTGAACACATGCACTGGCTACAGGCGCTCATGGGCAGAGTTCTACCTACCCTTCCCTACTTCAAACGAATCCACTTACTATTTCACTGGGAGAATCCAATCTGGAGAAACCTTGTGCCACAAGCTGCTTTAGGCTAACTAATTATTAAGTCTTGCTAAGAACACAGATACTGTATTTACTTAAATATATAAAACAATGTTTTATTCCAATTTTTTACTTTAAAAAAATTGGAAATCATCTTATTTTTGCCAAATAAAATTTTGAGGTCAATGTTTTTGGTTTGAGTAGTAGCAAGTGATGGTTAATGTTATTGACTAGACACGGTTCACTACAGTACACTGCAATCAACATAATATTCAAAACATTTTTCGTTAATCAGAAAAAAAAAAAATAAACGGACAAAGAAAGTGTGTATTCCTTGTGTTTTGACACATTTGTGGTGTAGTACACACAGTATTAACTGCAAAATTGTGGTTATGTTTAACCTTTATTTATGTACCAAGAATAAATGATCATGCTAAATTATAATTAATGGAGAGTTTAATTTTTCCTGAAGACCAAAGCAAAATTTTGCGATTGTCTTATTTTCGATGTTGTCCTATATTTGGGTGTAAGTACAATAAAAAATCAAGCATGTTCCTATCTACAATCAGGAGGAAAATAAAACATATAATCTGTTAAAAACTGTATGACATTTACCTCATAACCTAGTTAATCAATTATCAGCTGTAAGTTTCCCTTTGCAACAGGTTAAGAAGAGCTAAGTAGCCTTAGCAAGCTTGCAATGCAGCGAATAGGCTAATGATCTAGGTGAACTGCTGGAAAGTACTGTAATTTCCTAAACTGTCACCTTACAAAGCAAGAGGTTATCAGTGCCCCCTAGTGGCCCATGATCAGGGGTGTGATAATTCTATCATTATGGCATCGAGTAATGTTGTGGCCCATGATGCATCAATTATTGCAAATGACTTTGGCTGGCGACTGCAGACATGTACAGTTTGGACAATGCTTCCTTTCTTGTTGTATCTTATTTTGTTTATGTCACTTATTGGATGCTTTGGAGGGATAATATAGGATTTGTTCTCCTACATGGCTATCAGATAAGTTTTTGAGGTGCATATGGCAGTTCGATTAGGCTAACTGTTCTCTACTTCAGAAGGTGGCCATGGCCCCAATTTCAGACAATGTCCTATCCCCGAAAGCTACTAGACATGGTCCCACCTGCCCGAGACATGTTATAAGGTTTTATTTAACCTCAAACTTGGATATTATACAAACTTAGGGTAGTGTGTGATATTCTGTACTCCCTTCTGCACTGAGACTAATAGTACCTTAGTGTGTTAGGAATTAAGAAGACATACATTAAAGAAATACATCTGGATTTTCCTCAAATGATGGTGATGTATTACCATCAGAGGGGTCAAACAATTAAACAAGAAAGTATTAATATAACTGATTCACCTACTTTCCTTTACATGTGTGTGCGAGTAAAGTTGATGAAGTAGGCCCTACTAAAGACTGAGATATAAAAGGAAAATGTGTACTCAAATAAAATATTTATATTGGCATTATGTTGAAAATAAGTGTCTCAACCCACTTAAAACACCAGTTTACATGGCCTACTGTAGTAATATGTACTTGTTTGCCAAAATTTGGTGTGATTGTTTCCCCAAGGTGTGGCATAAAACTGGAGCCATCTTACAAAATGGTAGAAAAAAAGAGGCTCTGTGAAATGCATTTCATGGTTGTAATATATGCTACTGAGAGCATACAAAGTTTGGTTAAACTTGGTTATAGAGTTTTGTAGATACAGTATAGCATAGTAATAAAAAATGTTTATATGGTACAAGGTGTACTGTAGTATTTCTTGTATGCCAAATTTGGTAGAAAACCGCAGATTGTTTCCCTGTATACGAAACAAAATCTTTATTTTTTCATGTGCTATCTTGCAAAATGGTGGATAAAAGAGTATGTATTAGCATAATGTTTGTAGTTGCTATATTTAGCATACCAAATCTGGTAGAACTCAGTTAAACTGTATGGTATACACCAAATTAACCTAAATTATGTTTATGGACGCCACAATGAAAAAAATCACCTTATCTATTTAAGTTCTATATGATAACATAGCCTACCATACTATTAATTATTTTCAAAATTTGGTGAAAGTATATTACATAGTTTCCGAGATATTATGTAAAAGCTTAGTTCTTTAATGAAGAGCTATCTTCCAAAATAGCGGACTAATAACAATAAACCCCCTAAATTAAATATATACAACATAAACTGTGAAAATACAAAATTTTGTAAGTTGGTTAAATGGTTCCCAAGATAGGAAATGGTGTCCTAAATATTAAAATGGCCATTATTTTGAAAATATGAACACAGCATGGCAGAAAACTATAAAAGTTGAATGTAACTACTATGTACTCTATGTGTAGCAAGTTTGGTGAAATGTGATTTGTGGCGTTGCCATCTGCCTAGGAAGTGCCATCGCGGTAGTGCTAACTTCAATTTAATAATAAAATTGTGTAGATAGCACAAGCAGACTTAAATCTTGCAGAATTTTGTGGCACGTCTTCGCCACAATCGGATAGTCTGCTTTAAATGATCACACTCAACAAAATTACTTAATCAAAATTAAATAAATAATAATTAAATAAATAAAATTAAATAATTTGTACCTTCCAGGCCCATGACCCACTAGACCTTGACCTGCCTGGCAGAAACGTGATGGCTAGACGCCTCCAAAAATACATACTTATCAAGGCTTTCAAATATCACGTCTGTCACAAGAGGACTACATCATTTATTTCCCCTTACACCATGAGTTACTATGGCAACCAAATAACACATTTCTCCATGTACGTAACCCCCGTACGATAAACTTATGGTAAAAATTAAAAGTCTGAAAATCTATTCAGTAAAACTTGAGATTTAAAATGTTATAAATAATGCTATATTAAAACCCCGAATATAATTGTGTAGTACATATGGGAATTTTTTTTTTTTAATTTTAATTACAGTTGTATCACATTGATAGGCATCTAAAATGTAATATTTTGCAAAATTTACTCTTTTGAGTGTTTACAAATTCTAAAATGAATGTAGTTTTTTACATGTTCGTTGCAGTTTGAAATTCCTTCAAGTATGGTCACATTCTTTACATGTGTACCGCGACTCTTTCTGACTACGTTGCTCTCCGCATCATGAACACTGCTGCACATACCACGAATTGTTGTGGGACTATGTGAGGTAGGAATAAGTGATGAAAAATGCCGGCCGGCAAGACACACCAGGTTGGTACTACTGGATGGACAACTCGGAGCTTTAGTAGAGATATTCTTCTTTTTTGTGCTTTGAAACCATCATCTTTATGTAGCAATATGAAAGTGAAAAGCAATTTTTTTTCTTCACAACTTTTCTTATATAGTACAAATGTGTTCCAAAATGCAAGTTCGACTAGGAGAAAAAAAATAAAATACACATTTTTAATAAATTTTTTTTTTCTCTTTTTCTAGGCACTGGATTTGCAGCCAAATGCTGGTCAATTTTGTTGACCCCTCCCTTTGTGCTACTGTATTCCACTACTGCCACTGGTTAAATTTTCTTTATGGCCCTCTTCTCAACACTTATCATTTGGGTGTTGTGAATAGTGGTCAGCATACAAATGTCCCTCCAATCCTTCAATTTCAGTGCTGTCACTGTATCTCTTTGATACGCTACAAGTTCACCTTTTCTAAGTTTTTTACTAGGAAATGATGAAGGCATGTCTCTTGTCTGGCGCACAGTACCGTACATATCAATCCCATTTGCAATCAATAGGTCAGCATGTTGAGGCAAAGAGTAACAATTGTCAAAAGTTTAAGAGAGATTTCATCAATGTCATAACAATCTAAATTGACTAAGGTAAGTTTGCAAATTCTTTATCACAATTTGTAATGTTCTCTGTGTATATGATCAAAGGTCATAACTTAAGTAACTGCTTAGTGTTTCACAAATCATAAATGTCTTATGCCAAATCTTACCCTTTTGAGAGGGATATACTGTACTCAGCCTAACCTTACCTTGTACAGCATCAAATTTCATCAATGGTGATGTTTAATGCTTTGGGGTATAGACACTGCTGAAATTATTTTCAAGTACACTACAATAGGCCAGATTTTGCTCAGCTTCAGTTGTGGGTGATTTTCCAAGATCATCAATCATGAACAGGTTCCAGCCACTGGCAGGGCCTGTTTGCAGCACAGGTCTATCCATCTTCTTCTGTATTCCCACCACCTCTCCATTCTCACTCTGCTCCAGTCTTCATCTCTCTTTCTTACAAACTCCTCCACTCCCTTCAGTCATCCATCCCTAGGTTTTCCCTGTGGCCTTCTGCCCCATATTCACATTTTATGTATCCTCCGCAGCATCCTGTCTTCTTCCATTCTCATAACATATCCATACCATCTCAGTCCCACTGTTTCTATTTTACTCTGTAATGTATCTTCTTTCAATATCTCTCTGATCTTTAGCTCCATAAAACATTTGTAGCTGAGAACAGTGTCACAATTAAAGATGTAAAAAATAGGGATGTCAAACTCGATTCCACAATTCCTCAATACCAGCAATTCTTGAAAGATCATATAATTGAGAATCGGAAGACCAAGAATCGAAGCATTAAAAACTAATTACTACAAATACATAACCTATCACCTCTCAAAAACAGTTTAAAATTACTTGATTTATGCCAGTAATTGAATCACTCTTAGAAAATTATTTTGTGCGCGAAAATATTAGATGCGGAAACAATCTGAAAATAAAACTGTACTGGCCGTGTTCAAATTCACGATTTAGTATACTAGCATTAAGTGGCTTCAGTTTGGTCGCGATTTGGTTGTGATTTGGTAATTTTGTATTTTAGCAAGTTTCGTTACATACTAAAAACTAAATACTAAAATACCAAGTACGTCGTCATTTTGTTGACTAATTCAGGTCACATGACCTTTTGGTAAACTGTGCCGATTCGAACACAGCCTCACTTTTTGCGTGACTTATACTTTTCTCACTCAAATAAAAAAGAATGTTTAAAAAACCTACCAAATAGCGGATGATTTCAACATTACCACCGCAAAGGACTTATATACAGAACATAGCACTTTATTAATTTGCACATGACAGAAATTAACTTTTTATTCCTCTCATGGAATGTTCTCTTTTGAACTTTTTGTGCCTTCTTGTGGCTTTGAAATGACGTTTCTTCATTCACAACATCGTAAATTACGTGCACATACTTCACTGTTTGTGTTATAACTTGGTGAAGAATGAGAAGAAATTATATTTGTACCGTTGTAATAGTTCAGAGAAAAAATCTTAAAAATCCCATTATCGCAAAGGAAAACTAAGTTTCTCGACATCTTACGTCTTTGGAACGACCGCATGGCGTCTGCCATGGTTGTTTACTAGACTACTAGCGCCATTGGTTTAATTCTGCAGCAGCGCTGATATTACTTAAGCAAATAAGTTCTGCCATTTCAAAAACCAAACATGTTTGATTATAACAAAAAAAAAACATTTCCATGCAATCGTTTTTAAAAAATGAGCAGTGTAAGTTACTGTCTTACAAACAAAATGTCAAATAAAGTGTGTGCGAAATGCCTTTATAGGTAGGTAATAATGGAGATTTTCTGTATTAACTAACGATGCATTCCCAATCTCATCCTTTTTTCGTGGGAAAATTTATTTTCAGCCCCGCCCAAAATTTTCCTGGCTCAAAATCTCCAATCCCACCCAGCTATGCTTTGTTTATGGTAAACACCAGTCTGTTATAGTATTATCAATCCACAGTTATTGTGTATCAGTTGTGTGTGAGAAAAAGATTCTTTTTGTTGTAAAACATAATGTGTTTTCACTGTGCTGTTCTTGCCAACTTTTAAATAATTTCATGTGTTGGTGAACATTCATCATGGCAAGTAAGGTTTGGAAACATTTTCGAATAAACTATGTGGACAATATATATTAAGGATGGGTTGAATAACAAAAAATATCGGTTCTGGTTCCGGTACCGATTCTACAATTTAAATATCGGTTCCAGTATTCGGTTCCATTTTGAATACTTGCATTTTGCTTGCAACTTCATTCAACCAATGCAGGTAAAATTTNATTTAAATATTGGTTCCAGTATTCGGTTCCATTTTGAATACTTGCATTTTGCTTGTAGCTTCATTCAACCAATGCAGGTAAAATTCATTAAATGTTTTATTTAACCTACTGAAGAATACGAATACAACAATAACAAAGTGTGAAGATAAGATTTAATGTACACAGATAAACTTGTATTAAATTTAACAGGTGGTTTTTTTTTTTTTTTTTAAATAGGTGGTGATTGTGATATGTTTGGAAAATACTTTAACTAAATAACTCGCAGTGGCTCTAAAAGCCTAAACATTGTGGTGTGGCTTTAACCTATGGTCATTAAAAGAATGTCAACAACTCCAATGGGGACCTGCTTCCTTTTTCTTTTTGCTTCTTTTTTCCAGCTGGCTTCCTTTTTCTTTTTGCTTCTTTTGCACAGTGACAAGGGGACCCACTTCCTTTTTTTTTTTGCTTCTTTTATGCAGGGACATGCTGGTTTTTTCTCCTGCCCCCTTGACAAGGCTATTCTCTGCCTTACAGGGAAACAAAGAAGGCATGGAGAAATGTATTGATGGGCTAGCAGTGTTTTAGTTTACAGGGGCAGGCTGAGTGATAAAGACAGAGACAGGAGAGGACAGTTTAGGACTACCACTCCTTAATTTTTTTTTTTTTTTTCCTGTTATTTTTGGGAAAAAGGGAGAGCTATACAAGAGGTAGTTATTTTTGTAAGGACAGAGTTTTGCAGTAAATTTATTGCTTTTTAGAGAGAACCAAGTAGTTGTTAACCTAAAACTGGTTCCGAGTCAAACCTCAAGAACCAGTATAAATTGGAACCGAAGAACTGAACCGACCCATCCCTTATATATATGTATGTATGTATGTATGTATGAGTACATGCATATAAATATATATATGTATGTATTCAATATTATCTCATATGCCTCTTTTGAACTTTTTGGAATTTCATATGCATATGCTCCCATTGTTCAAGTGTTATATATATTATGTGTGTTAGTAATAGGCCTACTACTAATGTAGGCCTATTTTAAATAATTACATTTCACACCCTCTATACAGTATTTAATTCTGTAAAGCAATTGTTTTTAACTAAAGGAATCACAATTTTTGGAATCGAGAATCGTGAGTGATATTGGCATCAAGATCGAGAATCGAGGAAAAGTGGAATTGTTACATTTGTAGTAAAAAACCCTCTACTTATTCTGTAAGAGGTGTGNAAGATCGAGAATCGAGGAAAAGTGGAATTGTTACATTTGTAGTAAAAAACCCTCTACTTATTCTGTAAGAGGTGTGTAGTGGATGCTTGTTTCTTTTTACATGAGCTGCAGTAAAATAATAGTCCCTGACATCTCACTGTCTCAAAATATCAGCACTTGCATGCACTTTGTCAAAAGTGAAATAATTTTACAGAACATCTACCACATTGAAGATACTCATTCTTGTTGGTTTCTGAAGTAACAAATCTTTTTTATTTCCATCTCCCTCTTTTTCAAACTACTCTTTCTGCCTGCTNATCTTGTTGGTTTCTGAAGTAACAAATCTTTTTTATTTCCATCTCCCTCTTTTTCAAACTACTCTTTCTGCCTGCTGACTATGCCATTGAGTTCACACCAAGCACCAAGTCGTAATCGCCTGTAATGCATTTCTTGTACAAGCAGCTCGGGGATAATTTATGGGGCTCTGAGGAGGTGACAATGAGGTTCGGTGGACATACCAGTCTAGGACTAAGAGGACATACCAGGCTGGGGTTCAGCAGTGGTGACAGGCATGGGCTCATGTTAGTATTTTCGCCATGTAGAGGGATGGCCATATCTTTGTAGACTGCTATGAAGTGGGCATGTCGGGGCAAAATTACGATGGTATTGAGTGTACTTTTGTTTCAGCTGGCCATTATTCCTTACGTAGTCTTGAAAACCTCCCATTTTTTATGTGGCAGCTTCAAATCCAGCAACAAAATCATCTCTGCTCTAGCTTCTCCTTGTTCAGCTTCAACTAGTGGATAATTCCCTGGTTCAGGGACTGTACGATGATGGTGGGATTTGAAGGCATAATTACTAAATCAATGCTATTACTCAAACTCTCTCCTGCTGGATGGGTGAGGCAGTTGTCCACGTACAGTACCACCTTGCAATTTTTGCAATCCATGCGAGCATCAATGGCCCAAAGCCACTTTGTGAAAACTGCCAAGGTCACTCATGCCTTCTTGTAATCTAAGTCACGCACTATGGGGTTATTCTTGAAACTCTGGGGCTTCTTGAATTCGCATATCAATAGTGGCTTTATTTTGTTGCTGCCATCCGTGTTGCAGCACAGCAGAACTGTGAAACATTCCTTTATTTGCTTTGTGCCCTCGCAAGCATCCCTTTTATTGCAAGAGTACAATCTGGCAGCAGGTTGTAGGTACATGCCAGTCTCATCTGCACAGTAGACATCAAGTGGCTGGTAGTGCTTCACAATGTTGATGAAAGTAGACCGTCACTTTGTCACAGCTGCCTGGTACTGGTAGACTAAACCACTTTACCCCCATACCTCATGGTTAGAGACGTGTGTGTTTTTAAATCATTCCAACCACCCTTGCCTGCACTTGAAGTTCTCTACGCCCAACTTCATGGTCAATGTCCTGGTCCTCTTATGGAAACACCTTGTGCTTTGAGCACAGCCTGCTTGAGGTTCTATGCACTGCATATTTCTGCATCTTCACTTTCATATTTTGACCATCCTTCTGTACCACCTTTACAACAGAATCCTTTTTTTTAAGAATAAAATATATAGTTGACCACGCAATGCCATGCCATGTCAAATTGTTAAGTGTGTGCTTGCATTCATTGCCTGTATAATTTCACATTTCTGCACAATTGTGGTGGCTTGCTTCTTGCTTCCACACATATTGTCAAAATCACAATCCAAAAAGTGTCCAAGAAGTAGTGCAGAATCCCACAAATTGTAAGAACATAAATCTCAAAAAGTATCAAACATTGAAATCTAAGTAAAATAACATAATAAGGTTGGCAATAAATAGAAATCCAAAAAAATCCAAGTGAATAAAGGCAAAAAAAANTCTAAGTAAAATAACATAATAAGGTTGGCAATAAATAGAAATCCAAAAAAATCCAAGTGAATAAAGGCAAAAAAAAATTAATCCACGTTGTTATAATACTGACAGAAAAAAAAAACACAACCAAAAAACTTCTCACAATAACCCNCAAAAAAAATTAATCCACGTTGTTATAATACTGACAGAAAAAAAAAACACAACCAAAAAACTTCTCACAATAACCCACTTTCATGGGAACAAAAATGGGTGGGAAAGGTAGAGACGAAAAAAGAGGATGAAAGGTGGAGAAAGAAAAGGTGGATAATAGCAGAGAAGGAAAAGGTTGATAAAAGCAGAGAAGGAAAAGGTGAATAAAAGACAGAGAAGGAAAAGATGGACAAAGGCAGAGAAAGAAAAGGTGGATAAAAGGCAGAGAAGCAAAAGATGGATAAAAGGTAGAGAAGAAAAAAGTGGGTGAAAGGCAGTTTTCTGTACCACTTAACATGCTCACAGGATGCTAACAGCAGCAAATTTCACTGTATTTTCAGTTTTTTTTTTACCATGTGAAGCAACATATGGATAGCAACACTATAATATCTATTTTTATAGCTGTTCTTGCAATTGTGTTTAAATTAATTTTTGCTATCATTTCAAATGATGCTGTTTTTTTTCTTCCAATTTTTGTCTATTTTTCCCCCCATGAAAATTATCCTGCAAATGCATCCTGTGCATCCAACATCAAAAAAGAGGAATCACATCTCCTAAATTATTTTGCATATTTAATGAGCCTATATATTAATTTCTTTAAACCTAACATATATTTCACCAAAAAAAATGTTTTATCCATTAAAAGACCCCCCCACGTGCATATTCGTGCACACATCCATGCAAAGATTAAATTTTTTGACCTTTGTCTCAGTACTTACAAAATCGAAATCTTCAAGCCTGGTTTCCACCATGCGAACACAGAGAGAATTCAAAATTCCCTCTTGAGTGTCTGTGTCAATAAACTGAGAGTCTGAATGCTTGTATGTTAACATCCTCTGGTTCACATACACCAAGTGAGCAAGTGGTTCCTGAAAGAAAAAGTTATATATTTGAAAATACACTGACTAAAAATTACCTGAAAATCACATTTCAACAACACTGCAAACATGCTACTTTGAAAATAAATAAATCTGAACATAACAGCAGAAACTAAAGTTGACAGGTAAAATTAAGTTATGTTTATGTTATCTCAAGAAATGTAACAGTCTGCAACTTGATCTGCATGGTTGTAGAGTCACAACATTGTAAGAATTGTTAGGTTTGAGTCCTGGGAGAGCTGAGAGCCTAGTCAGGGACACGTTTCTGCTGCACACTGACCACAGGTGTGATTCTCTGGGTGTTTTGGCATGTATTATGTCACTGGGCCTTTACAGGTTCAAATCCTGGAGACTGGTAGATGCTGGGTGTTATAGCAATGGTTGGACCAAGACCTGTCGCATGGGGGATCTGACTGAATCATGGGCAATATAATCCAGCATTACGGTAGGTTTACAGATGGAAGTATGGGATTTTTGTTACTTGGTTTGCAGCATCAATGCTCCCTAGCAGGTGGTGTGAGAGACAGCTGTATCAGAGTTAGCACTCTCAAATACTCCATTCTCTATTTGGTAGAGTAGGCCGGATCAGTGCAGCGAAGTGAGTGAGCTGGGTTGACGTCAACTGTGGGGTGGCAGCACGCACCCTCTCAGTCTGGGCTTACTCATAAAGTTGCAAGTCTAGGTGAGTGGACCCTACGGAGTTCTCTGCTAATTATCTAGTACAGGCAGCTACTAAGGCTGTAGCCGTATTCTCCCCATCCTGCTTGGTGTATGACGTTAAGTAATGAGGGTAATACAGAGGAAGCATGTGAACACCCTCGTTGGGATGGCCTAATGCTAATGATGTTTCACTGCGGTATAAGAGCCAAGCCATTACGCACCCCCAGACAGCTCTCCTGGCAGATCTAGACATGGAGGTGAGTAGCTGTGTAAGACCAAGGGCAGCAGGTTTCCTTTCCATATATAGTTACCCCAGGGTGAATCATAAACTCCTCAGACAACAGTCCTCTTCTCTAGGTGGTTCTAAACAAGGAGGAAAGGGGTTGGCAAGTCAGGTCTTTGTATCACCTCTTAACTCTGGATGCCCAGTGATCACACCGGCATCCACTGCTCACCCCTGATCCTAGGCGGTTTGAGATGCCTAGAGGCCAGTTTGTAGCTTGGGTTTGTGGTCTGATACCGACGTAACTGCACCACACAGCCACTGATGGGCACGGTGCGCTAAGCCCAGTCCTGACCACCAGTAAACTGAGAAGCAGAGAGGTCAGTCCAAAGATTTATGGCTATAATTCAGTTCTTATTTTTCATGAACTAACTTTATTTTGTTGGCTATTCTGTAAATATTAGTTAACATTTAAAGATGGTGGTTAACTCGTAAATAAAACAACGGCCCTCGGTACTAAGATAAATAATAAGGTAAATAATAAATGCTACTTAAGATAAGTCAACTAATTTACATTTTTGTGCAGTATTGTGAATTCTTCCTTGAAAAATTACAAAATTGTAGTGTGAAATACAAGCAAAATTGCAATGCTGGGTCAAAACTCAAAAAAGTTCAGTCTACAAAGATTGAGTCACTATTCGAGTAGAGTTTCTTCCCAGAAGACATATTGAGCTACTGAATGTGTAAGTCGAGTCACGTGCTTTTAGGTTATAAACAACAAATATTCACTCCTAACAATCACCTTTTGTGTCTCGCGAATCAATAATTTTTTGCTGCTAGACCGCTGAAGTTGAGCCGGAATGAAAACAATAACTCGGCTACATGCCTTGACAATTAGTTGATGTTTGCGATGTTTGGCTGTGATAAAATTAGATGATGCAAAATACACAACCCATGAGCTATTCCGGCAACGAGATTGTGAAGCACTCGCATACAAAAATGAGGCAAAATTTTATTGAATTAGTTTTGTATTGCTAAATTTTTTTCCTGATAATAAAACATAATCATTATCATTAAATAAAGTACTATTTAAGGGAATTTATAATTAAACTTATATGAAAATTTATGTTTAATACACAAACATTCCATTTAGATGGCAATGAAAGTGTTTAGACAGTGATGGTAGAAGAATTATCCCTGGACAGAAGTTGATAGCATAACTTTATACGTACACCAGAACTGGCATGATGACAAAGACAAACGGAAGTGAATTGGCATGGACACTGTACAAAAGTCAGTAAACACGCGTTTAGGAGTTTTATTGTTAATGAACAGTATTGTATATAATTAAACACCTTTTTTTTTTTTAAATCGAGACTTTGTACATGGATGGGCATTATATTTGTGACTTAAGCCATTTTGCCTCCCAGTGAAAAACTTCCTCTTACCACCTGTGTGGCACAGGGCAACAGATAACACGACAGGTATTTAGCTGGATGGGAAAATTACCCAGCAATATTCAACTAAGTTTATGGCAGCTGTGTACCCGTCAAATAGTTTGCACGCCATCTTTAAACGACAACTGTCAATCGCAGTGCCACAGTCGATAATGAACAGGTTACAGCACTGGACCCGGGAAATACAAAAACTTTGAAATAAAACTTTTTACATGTCAACAAACACAACACACATGATGCTAAACATCCCACACTACTTGAAATATTTTATTTCAACTAATTCACTGGCAAGGGGCATAACTTCACAACTGGTCTGGTAATGGTTCCTGACGAGGTGAAAACCTGAGCCACACGTACGACACCATCAGAGCCAGGGAATGTTTTCACAACACGACCCAGATGCCAGTTCATAGTTGGCATGTTAGGTTCTTGAACAAGGAAAAGTGTGCACACTTGCAGGTTAGGTGCATCTTTCGTCCACTTGCCCTGAACTTGCAGCTGATGAAAATAATTCTTGTGACGTGACCAAAAGAATTGATGAAGTTGCTGCAGAAGTGTCCACCTTGAAAGATGATTAGCTGCAACTGTATTCCATCCTCTTCTGGGGGTATCTGAGGTGGACTTAATGATAAAAAATGGCTTGGGGTAAGAACCTGAAGGTGCGAAGGCTCTGTAGACAGAGCACACAATGGTCGCGAGTTGAGGACTGCCTCCACTTGGGTGAGCACAGTGTAGAAATCCTCATAACTCAGCAATTGCTTCCCAACAACTTTGGTTAGGTGTGACTTGACTGCCTTGACACTTCCCTCAGTCCTCCGAAATGAGGGGCTCCAGGTGAGTTTAAGTGCCAAGTGATTTGTTGTCTGCATAATGCTTTTTTTAAAAACTTTGCTTGTGCTGAGAAGGAAAGCGTACAATTCCTTCAGCTGGTTGCTGGCACCAACAAAGTTTGTACCGCAGTCACTGAAGAGATCTTGAATCCACCCACGACGTGCCACGAATCTTCGCAGTGCAGCCAGAAATACGTCACTACTGACAGATGACACCAATTCAAGACACAGTGATGGGAAATGTACAAAGTTGAGGAACAATCTGTTGCATCCTCAGGTACCTTTTCCATGTGGCCAGTAGTGATATAACCTGCCATAAATTCTGCAGAAATCTGAGCCTCATCAGGGTTCCTACAAAAACTTTTCTCCAGCCCATATGGTCGAGTTGGAGCTTGAGGTCTAGAACTTCCTTGCTCTGGCTTTGCTGACCTGAATGGAAGCCATACCTTGTACCTGCCATCTGCAGTTCGCTGATGAGTTTGCTCAAATATTGCTACACATTGTTTCTCGTCTGGGGTAAAAAGAAAAACCAACACATTGTTTCTCGTCTGGGGTAAAAGGAAAACCCAAGGGTAATTCCCCTAACTCCCAAAACCTCTTCATGGTTTTATCAAGTGATGAAGTAGCATGATGACACGTAATGAGTTGTGAGTGACGACGGTTCCACAGTTACAAGCATACCAAACAGAGAATTCATGGCGACTGGTGATTCTGGACAAACTTCAAGGTGAGAGCCCATCAGTATTAGTGGAACTGGTTCAGCTCCAATCAACATATCAATAGGACGAGGAGTTCCCAAGTTGGGGTCCGCTAAGCATAGGTTAGCTAAATGTTCCCATTGATTGGTTGGTAAGTTAGTGATAGTTAAAATGCCACTAATTTGATTATAAACTAGCATGATTAACAAACTATTCCTTTGTTAAATAAAATTACTGGAAGTGCAAAAAAAAATTAATGGAAATTAAACTGTACGTGGGCGTCAAGAGCAGGCATTGTGTAATGTGATGTATATTACAGTACAAACATCATAAATCCTGTAAAATTATATCAATACACAAGATCCTGAAACACTCGTAGGACAAATAAAACACCCTTTTGACGCGAATCGCTCATACTTAGATTAGTCACGACGCTAGATACCCGCGCAGGGGAGCAAATTGAGGTAATGACCCTAGGGTTCCCCGAGGACGCCACACCCACCACCTCTCACCCCGAGGACAGTAACGAGCAAAGGAACCCCCCCGAGCCGGGGAAGCACAGCACGCGCCCACCCCCC
>NQII01000180.1:316169-390093 GCA_002778355.1 Clitarchus hookeri | reverse complement strand
CGTTAGAATTAACCCAGCAGTTCAGACAGATAGGAAAAGGGGATAGGTCTCGTATGTGTAACAGTGACCTGTGTTTACCAAATAAACGTAAGTGTGCGTAAATTAAACCCGAGTACGACTTTGTGTTGACCCCGCATGCAGCCTGTAAGTCATAGGTGAGAGAAGTGTCGAGTCACTTTTGTATTCTAATTGGAACAAAACAAAGAAAAAAAGCAGCAATTTTAATTTAATGAAACTTACGACTTGGTAACACATGAAATAATTGTGAATAAAATAAAATTATGATGCTGCTCATTTAATTCAGTCTAAAGAAATGAAATGTTTTTGCAATATCTACATCCTTCCTTAGAAATTTAATTAAGGGTAAAAGGTGAAACCTAGAACTGTAATAGTCAATTCCTTCTAACTTGTAAACAGTTCATTAATTTCCATCACGTTATTTACTTTTGAATGCTCTGCAGAAAAATAGAACAAAGTTAAAAAATATATATATTTAATTTACACTGCGGCTTTAGTGGTAAGCACTTGGACTCTTAATGCCCACTGGGAAGTTAGGACGAAACGTTTAAATTATGCATAAATTAAAAACATAATTTGGCCAAGACATAGTTAAAATGACTATTTGAACACACTGAACATGGTCATCTTACAGTTTTATGCAGGATAGTAGGTTGTGAAGGTGGGATTGTCAGTAGTGTCATTTCCGGCATCAGGAAATTTATATTCCTCTGGTGGCATCGGCAACTTTAAAGTACTTAAAAAATTAAAATTTCAGGTGCCTCGTGGGATTTCTTCAAAGATCCGCGCCTCCTAACCACTTTACAATTGTTTCCTGGTTCTGCATACTGATCTATACTACTTTCGGAAGAAATTGAGTCTTTTTTTCCCAAGCAAAGGCATTTTTTCCCAAACATGTCTGGCTTCTTTGAAGTAAGAACCAAGAGTACTCTAAAACTTAAATCGAAAGTCTATCATAATACGAGCTTAAATGTTGCCATAGGCAACCAAATAAATAATCACAACTCACAAGAGAATTTATCTAATTGTTCCTATAAATGGAAGGATGGTCTAACCTAGCATTTACAAATATTTAAAACTAAAAGCAAAGCTATACTAATCAGAAATATTTAAAAAAATTATATAACTAAAAAAAAATTATGTAAAAAAAATATTAAAATTGTGCACCATAGTAATTACAAACAAAACTATAAATATTCTACAACATTATATTACACATTTTAGCTCCGAATTGGTGAGTGGGATCATCAACTGGCTGGATTTGGCATATGGTGATACCCTTTATATCTGTCACTGGTGACCCTGAAGGACCATGTACAGGTCTCAAATATTTTTGCCAGGGCAACCCAAGTTTCTGCAAACCGCTACTTGTAATGATGAAATTTGCTTGGCTGCCTAAATCTAAAAGCACTCTAACTGTGTGACTATTACCAGTTTTATCTTTTACACCAACAAGAGCTGTTGTCAACAAAACAAGTTACGTATATGCAAAGCCTGTGAGGGTAGAAGCAGGAGTCAAGTCACTGCTTCTACTCTCAGTGCTGTCTCTATTTGCACGGTCTGATAGTTCTTCAGTTTCAGAGGGAATGTCCTTGTCGAAATGTAACAGGGTATGATGTTTCAAGTTACACTGGCGGCAGTTCATCTAATTCTTCATTTATGTGATGTTCTGCGGCAATTGATACAAACATTATAGCCTTTTACCTTTTTAAACCGTTGTCTAGGTGAAAGATCAGAAAACTGTGAACATTTAGACAATGTGTGAGAGCGTTGACACAGTTAACACTGTGTTGATTCCTCTCCTGCACTTGCGATCAATGACTGTGTGACATGTGAATGACTGTCCTCCAGCCAAAGATTCAACCATACATTGAAGACCATCAAGAAAAGTAAGAAACTCAGCAAGTGTGGGCAAAGTTGTTGGATCAACAATAGTGAGCTCCCATTCATTTCCAAGGATCAGATCCCGCATCCCTTCAAAAAGATGTAACAAAAGTGGGTCCAAAGTTTCAACCGACACATTCAAATTGTGGCTAACAACTGCAGCAGACTTGAAGGGTTACTTGAGAGTATGTGATGTGCATTAACAAGTGCATCAATATGATGAGACACAATAAGATGCCTACTGTTGTACCGTTTCCCAAGTAAGGTTTAAGCTACCTCATAGTTATCTGGGGTGAGTGGAAGAGACTGTATTAATGACAGTGGTTCCCCTGACACCGACGACTTCAAATACGACAGTTTTTCCACATTGCTTAACAAACAGTTTTGAGCAACTAATGTAACAAATAGATTTGCAAAGTCCTGCCACTGCCCAATATCACCACTGATTGTTGGCAGTTTTATCATAGGAAGCGCTACCCTCAATGTAGACACCGATGATGGGTGTTTTTGCTCCAAAGATGACTAAACAAAAACTCTGCAATGGCAATTGTTTTGTAATACAAATCGTCTAAATCATCAAGACGTTTACGATGAACGTCTGCATCAAGGTCATTAATTTTTCCTACAATTGGTAAAATGGTTATGTGATCATCAAAACTTTTGCGTATGTTTTCCAGATTCTAGCATGTGGCCTGAAATAATTTCATTTGCGAAGGGTCTGTTAGTGCCTTTTCGCCTAAGGCCGAAGCTCTTTGCATACCGTTTTCGGCACGATCCAACCGTAGACGAACCGCAACTATTTTGGAAGCCATTTTCATAACTGCGTTGCAATTAACCTCAAAATGCACATGGACGACAACTCCCAGTCATTTAACCTCGTCATGCATGAAGATCCACAAAAAAACCTCAACCAACACATGTTAAATGTTCACGTTTTGATGTACATAATTATTGGCACTGACTGTAGTTCGCATTATTCACGAACCGCTGCATTTACTTGGTAAACAAACATATCCAGATTTCCACACATTTGCTGTTTCAACTACTCACTTTCTCAAATACAAAAACGTTTTTGAATCTCACACAAATTCAAAGTAATGCGAATAGTGTGCGTTTTTATAACACAAATCACAAAACGTGTCTGCACCAAATCACTTTTTGCGAACTGACAACTGTACACGAAACAAAACTTCTGTAATTTACGTGGTCAGTTTTATGATCCAGTGCCCACAGGACCAAATGTTAAGTTGTATAAGAAAATTACTCAGCAATATTCGACAAAATTTTTGAGGGCTGCACGCCTGTCGATAAATTACACGCCATCTTTAAACATCAACTGCAGATCACAGCACCACAGTCGATAATGTACAGGTTACAGCACTGGACCCGGGAAATACTAAAACTTTGAACTGAAACTTGGTATATGTCAACAAACACAACACACATAATGCTAAACAAACGGAAACTGCCAAATATAAAAGTTGCCATATCTAACAAGTCAAATTTTGTAGTAGACACACATCCATTTTACATTTAATATGCTGTACTTAATTTTGAGGGAGAATAACACACACTATATGGGGGCACAACTTTTTACTATTCCAACACACAAAAAAAAAACGCACCAACACACATTAAATTTTTAATTTTGAAAGTTTACCTTAACAACAGCCTTCACACCTTGCACAACCACAGCTTCATTAAAATCAAGTGGTGGCAATGTTGCTTCGTCAGGCACAACATATTTCTGCAGCTGAGACCACAGTAAGTCCTGCACGGCTGGCAACAAATTTGTGTTTTTAAAAACTGAAGAATCACACAATCCTGAAAAAAAATTCAATAATTTAAAAAAACATGGAAAGAAAAATTTATGTTTCTTACTATCATCAGGCATTCAAAGTGCTAAGTCAGTGCACACAAGTCACAACTAATAAAGAAGTGCTGCCTGCTGCCTCACTTTCCTACAATAATAACAAAATATTGAAATCTTAACACAAAAAATCTGTATCAGTCATTTTTGAAACACTACTATGTTATATGGGAATTTATAGGTTGATATTGCATATTCATGTTTCCAAATGTAATGTATATCTTTTGGTGGTTCAGTATTTTTACTGAAGAAAGATGTGGATTTCATTTGTTGACAAATGTGTTAACTCCATAACACACAGAGGTTAAATAATATTGTTCATAACGTACTTTTCAAATCAAAAATGAATGTAGCATAGTTATGAGCCCGTACCAAAGAAATAAGGGGGCTGCAGTGGCGTATTGGTTAGACTATTTGCCTCCCACTAAGGCGCACTCGATCAGATTCCCGGGAGGGTCACTCCCAGATTTTTGCACACTGGAATCATGCTGGATGTTGATGCTAGCTGACCGGTTTTCTCAAGGATCTCTCATTTCCCTCACCCTTGCATTCCGGCGCTGCTCCACACACACCTCACTTGAATCTCACAGGCTCTCGAGACCTCCATGTTAAGAGCCACCCAAATCTCTCCCCTCCACTATCCATAGAAAATTCACAGGAGGGGGAAGGGGAACTTATTGCCAAAAATTATAGAAAAACTTAATAATAAAACTAAAAAAAAATTGATGAAAGCTAGTAAAAAAAAATATGTTTTTTTAAGCCACAACAATAAAATGAGGTACCAACATCAGTGCTGTTAATTGGTAAGCCATTATATGAAAAACAAGTGATGAAAATATGTCAAAAATTGTGGCAACGTGAGCATAGCGACACTACTAACGCACTCACTGCACATCGGGTCGCCACTGATGAGATGGAGTGCTGGACTATCTAAAGTGCCTTAAGGCAGAAGGGAAGAGGTCCATCCCTAAACCTGCCTGAGGGGTTGAGGGTGGTTGGAGTTCATAGCATTGGTGGTCAAGGGAGATAGTATCTATTTTTAGATATGAGTTGACCTCATCAGTACAGTGTTCACCAAGAGAAATGCAATGTGCAGTACCAGAAAAAAGAGCAACAAAATAATTTTTTTAAGGAGTTCCCTAAAATTTTTTACTTTTTTTTCCCACCCAAACATTTTATGGCTCCTCAAAAACAAGTCATAGTAACATGGTCACTTTAAATGTGGTTGGTATAGAGAGGTTCTACTGTACTTCATTTGGTAGGTGGTGATGCAGGTCTGATGATGGGCTTGCTGGGGGCCCTCACAAGTATGAATCCACCCACTGGCAGGCAGGCAAGGCGGGTGGCAAAGGTTTCCTGGAAACCGAGGAGTGTTGCGGAGCAGCAAGGCGGCTATAAGCGGATGGTTTGGAGGTGTAGGCAATAGGAGCCTAGGAGCCATAGTCTCTGGGGAACTGCGAAGCAGCCCTCCCTATACCCGGAGGATGCTGGAGGTGCTGATGGCACTCTGTTCTACAAAGTGGCAGAAGCATGTGTTAATCACCTTAAAAAGGCAGTCTCTTCCCTCTTATTAGTAAATAACATCAAGGTATTATGTCCTTGCTCTGCAGTGCACATGGTTTGATCAAAAAGGATGTTTGCAGCTTTCTTTTATCCAGCCCGGTGTCAGGGTATGGAGACAGTTGTGCAAACAACAGTTAAAAAAAAAATGTTACGTTATAGAAGGATGCAAATATAAGCAAGGTGCAGAATTTATTAATTTATGGATTTAGATGGTTTTAAGTAGGATTAGGCACCGCCATCGTTATTATGTCAATTTGCAGTTTTGCACAAAGTGTGGGAGAAATAGCTGGCATGGTTTGGCCAGGGAGTCAGTAAGACACCTTTATGCCAGTGCCATGGTGTGAATCAAGCTTGGGTTGTCATCAGAGGGGCGGTATTTCTAGTGGCATATCTGCTGGGATGTACACCTCCTAACTAATAGCAATCAAACCCTATAGCGGTTCGGGGTGAAAGCCCCCTGCTCCTCTTAGGAGAAACTTAAGCGAGCGGCACGAGTCACCGAGGGCCATGAGGCAGCATCCGGCTATTACTTCAGCATTGTCTGTGGCAGTAGTGACAATTGTCTGTGGCAGCGGTGACAATCTCCGGAGTAAAGCCAGGAGGACTCGACCTGGAGATGCAGATGTGGCCGAAGGATGGCTCCATGAAAGGGTATGCCTCTTTCCTCTCTTTATAATAGACACTTGGCACATTAGACCCTTGCTCTGCAGAGCATCTGGATTTGGGCAGCGGATTTTCACCACCTTCTTTTACCAGTCTGGTGTTGCAGTATGAAGACACAGCTGTCATGCAAACAACTGTTGCAAATCAGAGATGCTACAGAAATCAAAATAAAAGAAGATACGTAATATATTATGGGATTTAGTATGTGTATATAGGTATAGACAGTGAGTTAATTAGCGGTTCCAAGCGGTGCAGGGATGGAAGGAGCTGGTGTGGTCCACATAAGGATAAAGCTACTCTCCTTTGAGCTAGTGCTGTGGGGTTTGCCCTGCTTGGCCCTATCAGAAGTGCTGCATATTTAGTGTTATGACTGCTGGGACGTATGTCTCACAACTGACGGTGCACAAGCCTATACCGACGCAGGGAGAGGACCCTCAGTTGCTCTTCGGGGAGAGTTGAGTGAGTGATGTAACCCCTACTGAACTTCAACCACTTGGATCCCCAGAGTACCCCAATGCGGCCACAATGGTACATAGAGATGAGCAGCATGACCTGCTCAGAGTCAAAGCCCTATGGTAACCACAAGTGTTTGTTCTCCTCCAAGAAATAATCTCCCTGTCATTGAGACGGTGGTGTCCAGGAAGGCAGCATTACCTCCCAGCAACCAGTACATCAAACTCTGACCAATAACAAGAGTATCATTCGGAGGGTGTGTTGGACGATTCTATTCCTTGTTGGATAGGCATGTACTTGGAAGAGTGAGTGTGGAAAACACAGCGAGTAAAGCAAGAAGGAGTCAGCTAAACAAGAAATGAATGACTGGAAAACAAAGTAAGAGAGATAGATAGATAATAATTCTGTCTAAAGGGTCTGGCATAACCAATATCTCCAATCTGTGCTCAACTTGTGTTTAAAGGATATGGGATAGGTTTCCCAAGTGTTCTACAGCGATGACTGTAGTGAGGGTGCGAGCAAAACTAAGAGCAAGAGGGACCCCGGAATGCAACCGGCACGGAAATGCCACTCAGGGCTAGGTTCAAGAGGAAGTAGTAAGAGCAAAATGTGTTTAAAAAATCTGGTTAAGCAAGCTAACAAGTAAATGAAATTGTGCAAACTGTGTAGAGCAGAGTTCAGGCTGCAGGACCACACTTCACAGTGAACTGCTCCGGTTCTGGTGTATGGAGCAGTATTTCAAGTGTTCCTGAGTGTGCGGCAAGCAAATGGTAGGACGAGATTGCTGGATGGAGGGTATAACCATCCCTATGCATGGCAGAGACGTGCCTTCGGTATCTGCCTTGCCCGCTCGCTCCTAGCTGAGGGGGTGGGTCCACCCACTTTCAGGCCGGCGCGTCAAGACGGGCAGGTTGCCGGGCACCAGGCGGCAAACAAACACAGCAGTTCATGTAGACATCCTTTTAACAGCAGTGGGTATAGAAAGTGACAATGCTCAACATCACGGTGGACATGGGGAAGCACCAGAGGCGGAAGCTATATGTGGTTAAACAACCGTCTGCGGGCCGTGTCAAACTATTAAGAAAAAAATGAAAACCTCAGTCATTTACTGGTCTAGTCTCCGTTGTTTTGTACATATTTTATCTATCAATCTGTAAGTAATAAACAATTCTACACAAGTGCAGTTGTATTCGTTTACAGCAGGTGCTAAACTGAAAGTACAGTAATAAAAGAAGCAAAAGAGATACAAAACAGTACGGCAAACAGCAGGTATGATGCACACTGTAGAACAGAGTAATGGCATGACAAAAAAAAGTGATGTGCTATCAGCATTCCCTATCAGTCAGTTCTGCTGAGGAGGATTAAGCAGTAAACAACTGTGCCTGGACAGCTGTTAAAAGTGTCATAAGTAATGCAGTTTGGACTCAAGAGCATGTATATTTTGAACTAAGCTGTTCCTGTTTTGAAAAGTGCCGGAGAACATTAGTTTTTGTTTGAAAATCTGTAGTTTTTTTTAATGCTTCATGAATTAACATTTGTTGCATGAAATATTAGAGTGATAGAAACAAAAACAATTTTTTTGAGTGATGCGATATTTGATAAAACAATAAAAGCAGATAACTTTAATATTATTTACATACAAATTTTGCCAGGACAACTGGAAATTAGGGATGGGTCGGTTCGGTTCTTCGGTTCCAATTTATACCGGTTCGACTCAGAACCGGTTTTAGGTTAACAACAATTACTCGGTTCTTGGTTCTACACAGCAATGGCAAAACTCTGTTGTTACAAAAAAAACTATATTATTTACTCATCTATAGCGCGCCCTTTTCCCTAACATAAAGGAAAAAAATTCTGGGGTGCCTGCTTTACACGGAAAAACAATTAAGGAGTCATAGTCTTAAACTGTTTGGCGATGTTTGGAGGGAAGTGTATGAGATTAGTCTGTTATCTCATCTCTCGCTCTTACATCAACACTCCTCTCCCTTCTCTCTCTCTCTCTCTCTCTTAACTCTCAGTCCTCCGCCANTAAACAACACTGCTAGCTGATCATAAACAACACTGCTAGCCGATCGATCGATACATTCCTCCAAGCCTTCTTTGTTTGGCAGGATGGCCGCAGGCCATGAGTAAGAGAGGTAGGAGAGAAGTTTTTTTTTTCAAGGTGTCACATTCCAGCACGGCAAAAAAAACCAGGGAGTCACTGTGTAAAAGACGCACAAAAAAAAAAAGGGCCGTCTCGGACACCATAAAAGAAGCAAAAAATATAAGAAATCCGGCCGCCCACCACAACTGTTGACTTCCTTTAACGAACTTTTGTAGGTTACCATCATACAGCACGCCACAATGTTTTGGTTTGAGAGCCATGAGTTATTTAATTAAAGTATTTTCCAAACATATCACAATCACCACATATTAATATAAAAAAAGAATAATTTTTTACATATTTACTAACCTTAAATAAATTTAATACAACAAGTTTATCTGTATACATCAAAACTTATCTTCACACTTTGTTATTGTTCCAGTCTTCCATGGGTTAAATAAAACATTTAATGCATTTTACCTGCATTGGTTTAATAAAGTTTGCAAGGAAAAGGCAAGTATTCAAAATACATAGAACCGAATACTGGAACCGATATTTAAATTGTAGAATCGGCACCGGAACCGGAATCGAAATTTTTGGTTATTCGACCCATCCCTACTGGAAATGTTTGGTAGATACAGTTTTACAGTGCATGTGTACTGTATTTGCATGGCTGGACACAACAATGGGGGGAAACGAATCAGGTGGGGGGCATCATTCCCAAGATGCCTCTTGGAGAGCAGTTATCTCTCTTGCAGTGCAATACCCATAGCAGTTCTTATCTCCTTCCCAAGATATCAGGCAGGGTGGGATTACCACCAGCACGTGGAAAGGTTCGCAAGTTGCATCTCTATGTACAACTTTTATCATCTTTCAAGGAGCATCCAAGGGTGCGACCAAGTGCCCCACCAAAAGGTTAGGTACAGGAATTTCATGTACTCCTCTCTGGTGGTGACCAGCATGATGGGATTATTGCCATATCCCAGAGGGATGCTGCCCTAACTGATAGCCAAAAGGAAATTTGGGGGAGGGGGGGAGGGGAGTAGATACCTGTCAATCACCTGGAAGTATGGTTGTGGAAGTTGGGTATAAACAAGAATTAAAGATGGAGCACGTAAATTGAAAGAAAGTGAGCTGG
This sequence comes from Clitarchus hookeri, assembly GCA_002778355.1. Lineage (NCBI taxonomy): Eukaryota > Metazoa > Arthropoda > Insecta > Phasmatodea > Phasmatidae > Clitarchus > Clitarchus hookeri. The sequence goes on along the minus strand of NQII01000180.1, from coordinate 380,418 downwards.
TAATAAAAGACACACCCAATAGAGTATAATTGATTTTATTAGGAAGCCTGATGCATCGCGGGTGTTGTCATTCACCTGATCTAGCCTCACCACAGCCAAGACCCCTTCCTAAAATGAGCTGTTTCGCAGCACACGCCACAGCACGCCTTGATACCCAGTGTTGGCTCGGGTCAGCTAATTCATCCTGCTGCGCCGCAACCCGCTTTGCACTATGCAACTGCTCTCTTACACCTCCGGCCTTCGCCGCATGAGAGGAAGTAGCTGCCAGCTTCAACCGCCTTCGGCCATCTCCGTTGGCTCGGCGCCACCCTCTCTCTCTGCGACCTCTCTACCGCTACCTCCGCACCACTCGCACTGGCCCTGTGCACCGCATATAAATAAAACTTGCAGTCCTCAGTTCGAAGCTATCTTGCGCCAGTTCTGTCACTGCCCGAGCACCTACCAAAATCAAGTCAACCTTCGCAGAACATCACTCTGCCTCAGAACCAACCGACTTCTTCAAGTCGTCACTGCTATACGCAGTCTATGCTGAGAGTCTTCCTCTGCACAACACTGCCTCGCTGCTCGCCAACCCTCCAAAGCCGCCGCTCTTCTAATTACACTGTAGCTCGCTCTAGTGACACAAGTCCGAGTTTCANCTTCCGAGACTAGGTAGCATACCGGTTGGCAACCTAGGTAGGATGGGCCCTTAGGGCCGTAGTCAGAGTACAGCTAGTTTATGTGTGTTTAACGAGCAATCAATAAACAGACATAAATCAACTTGGTTGCATTGTGACTCCCAGCACTCTATCTTTTATGCACCCTGCTCCTGCTATCTCCTCCATCACCAATCCTTTTAATACTCTTGCACGAGTAGTCACGAGCTGGAACCTCATTCCATACCTCACCCTTTGGGGCAATGTCTTGACGTGGAGCTTGGGAAGCCCGCTTTTCTGGGTAACACCAGAGCAGCTGCTACCTTGGACTATCACCCCCTCCAATGCATGGCAGGGTCTGCCAACGACGTCCCGTTCATCAGGTTACCTGCTGGAGAACGATAGACCAACCCCCGACATAGGAGTCCTGTTTCTTCATGATGCTTGGGTCCACCAGCAACGTCCTGCTCGCCAAGTAGCCACGAGAACGGCCACCCCCGAACCTGGAACCTGATACTGTTACTTTCAGTTTGGTACTTGGGTCTGCCAGCGACGTTTTGCTTACCAAGCCACTAGACTGAAGGCCAGTAGTGCAGGCTGCCTACCCATCCAACAGCTGATCCTTATTTACATTAGGCTGTGCCTATCCCTATTGTACACTTGCTATCCACCCCTCTGTATTGTCACACCCCTTTCGTGTCTTCATAGGGCTGGGCAGGAGGAAAGTAGCCAAGCAAGGATTAGCACTGGTTGGAGTCCTGGGGAGCTGAGATCCAGGTGTTCACCGGGTGTACTCCTGGAAGAAGGGAGAAACTGCTCGCCAGAGAGGATCAACTACCAATTCAGCCAGTTCATCACAGAGTCTCATCTGGCACGTGCCCCATGCCATGTCACCATTGCCGCAGATGCTGCAAGAAACCACCCACCTTTGCCCTTCCTGCCAGTGTAGACAAGGTGGTTAGATGGCTCAATATAACACCTGCATACACCTTCACGAGTGCGCCCACACACCTGACTCTTGCAAACGCACCTCCCAAGGCCCAGTGCACCATAATAGAAGTGGCCAAACCCACCATTGCAAGCCCTAAGACAAACCCCGTCAAAGCGGCGACTCCCACTTCTCAGTCGCCCAGGGGCGGAATAGCCTTGGCGCCGCACACCAGCCGCCAGACTCAGTATGGTGAGCGTCAAGCCAATAAAGCAAATACACTCAACCTGGAACCTGACCTAGACCTGAAGGGCTGGACATAGATTGACAACAACGTAACAGGGGAAGAGGATGATGAGGCTGCAAGGCAAGGGGACGAGGGTGACCCCTACGTGACTGCATGATTCAATCTCAAGTACAGGATATATCGTGAAGGCAAGCTGATGGCAATAATGAACGGCGATCGACAACAAACTGGCAGCATGATGAAGATGCAGAGAAAAATAGCCCCAAACCACAGACTGCACAGGGTATATATACCCTAGGACTGAGAGCGAGCGAGGGAGGAAGAAGCATGCGGGCAGAGAGAAAGCAATGACACTCCGCTGCATAGCTGCAACGTACACGAGATACCCCTTCACGGCCAGTAGTTGCGCCACGTGGGTGCTGGTGTGAAACGGGTAGTCAGCTTACAGACGTGCCTCTTCGCCCCTTTTGCACACCTTTGGTCACAGAATATATATACCCTGTAGAGTCTGTGGTTCGGTGCTATTTTTCTCAGCTACATCAACACGCTGCCAGTTTGTTCTCCAATTGTTTTACATCATTGCCATCAGCTTACCTCTGCGATACATCCTGCACTTAAGTTAGAATCATGCAGTCACCTTGGGGTCATCCTCGTCGCCTTGCGACATGGGATCTCAGTGGCATGTGTGACCTAATGGCTCTTGCTTGGAGAGCATGGCTGTGGCGGAAGATAGAATGGAATGCATCACCCGTGGTGCATCAAGGAGCATTGTGGAAGGTAAAGAGAGCCACGCACCCCACCTACATGGCCGGTACCCCTCACAGTGGCACAACCAGAGGGGTGAAAAGCAGACACCTGGCAGACTGGTGAGCGCTGGAGCATGGCATGTGGTCTGCATATAGGCAGTGGCATCAAGGACAACGAGCAGGCTACCCTCGTAACACAAATAAAGTGGCATATGACAGAGTAAAAATACTTGCTTGGGGCGCAAAACTGTGGCAAAAGCTGCAAAAGGATAGTGACCAAGCCAGCAGTGATGCATCTGAATACTATTACTGTTCAACAACGCATACAAATGCCAAGATGGTAGAGAATTATTGTGAAGCATATAAAAACTTTATTATACACCACAATCTCTCATAGGACTGTGGTATGTTCACCTAACAAAGACTTACCTGAGTAGAGAATTATCTTCTCTGGTCCTTGTTTTTGGAACACTGTCTGTAGGATGCTTAGCACTTCTTGACAGATTGAATTACTGTCTGCGCTCACCTGGCTGCTGTGTTGAGAAACTGGTGAATCCTGCACAATAACACGTGATGTTTTGCACTTTGGAGGAAAAAAATGTTAGGTTCAATAAAGTTGACAGAGCACAACTTTAAGATTCAAAGATTATGAGCTTCATAATCAAAATCATTTAATAATTGTTTAACGGTAGTGAAAAATTCAATGCGCCTGTTGTTTCTGCACCACTCGAGGACATGCACACTAAACATATGACACATATTATGCTAAACAGCATGCATTAAGTGCTTCCCTCCACATGCATCAATGCAGCACATCCCATTTACTACATGAACAGTACACACCCACCAGCCACTCAAATCCAAGGAGAGAGGAAGAAGTTAATCTGTCACTTGGTGATTGGTTCAAGTAGCATCTATCTTTACCCTTAGGAGCTGGGAAGATAGGAGCTCCTAAGGCAAGGTTCTTGAGCAGTATTAGAGGTTTCTGGGCTTGGATGATCTGCCCGGCATCTCAATGATCCGTCTCTTTATCCAAGGAATGGCTAGCTTGTATGTAAGTGGGCTGCATGGTGGCCCTCACTGGAGCAAAGCAGCACCCGAACAGACATCCTGGTATTGTTCCAGTAGCTTCCCCTTGGGGGTCAGGTCCCAGTAGTCGAAGTGGCACGTGTCTGTCGGACAGCTTCTTCCTGGGGTTCTGTTCAAACTCTAGGGGTGTTGGGTTCCTGCTACGCAGCATACCGAGCCTGAGCAGTGGCTGTCCTTTCTGACTTCTGTCTCCCAGTCCAGTGAAGTGGCATAGGTGGGAAAAGGCAGCAGTCCTAGGTGCAGTTTGGGTGATGCAAAAGCAGGCTTGTGGTGGAGGAATAGTTGGGTGAACCTCCCAGAGAGCAGGAACCTCCCTTTGGTACAAATGCCTGGTGGGTTTCAAACTCATGCCTATGGGAGGGCAAACAGTCTACTTCAGAAAACCTAGAGAAAATGCAATATCGCTACTAGCATGGCCTCCATTGAGGGAACAGTAGCATGTCTCATACTCTGCCCCAGTGGTGCCCAGAGCAGCAACACTATTGCTAGTAACCAGGTGCCCAGATGAGAGAGAGAGAGAAAGAGAGAGAGAGAGAGAGAGAAAATAAAAAGCGATAAAGATTTAAAAAAAGAATAAGAGAGAAAGAGAAAGAAAGAGCGAAAAATAGAGGAAAGTAGAGAAAAAGAAAAAAGAAGAGAAAAAAGGAAAGAGAAAAAAGAGAGACAAAGAGAAAGAGACAAAAAGAAAAAGAGGCAGGGTGAGAGAGAGAGAGAGAGAGAGAGAGAGAGAGAGAGAGAGAGCACACGTTTGTGTTTTTTCCTTTGTAGCAGAAGATAACTGCCTGAAGGGCTTAAAGGGAAGGCTGTGTGCAGCAGAATGGACTACACTCATGAGAGAAAGGCAGCTTTGAGTGTAAAATTTGTTGGAAAATTTAAAAAAACCAATACACATCCAGCCTGTGCCCGGGGTGCCTGAAGGACAGAGGACCTAGTTTTCCAAGCTCATGCCCAAGAGAAAAATGGGCGGTCAATCTCTGGGCAAAGGTGAATACAATAAAGTTGTCGCAGAGAAGCCCAGTGTGGACGTGCGAGCAGATAACAGCCGGGGCTCTGTCAGATGCCATCCAGAACTAGCTGTTCCTTGGTCACTAGGCTGTCCAAGACACCTATACAGTTGTGGCTGGAAGACTGTAGACTACTCAGTGGAAGGGCCCTCGTAACTACATAGGCCAGGGAAGACAAAGAAATTTGCCCTGAGAGAAATGTACATGGCAATCAAATGAGTGGAAATGAAGGGAGGAGGGGGTAGCAGTGAAGGGGTGAGCACCAGCCATCCATCTTTTGCAGCCAGGATGTGTGTGCATGCAGAATCCGGTTAGCACAGAGCATCCAATGGGATGGTGACTACCACTCATACAATGCAAGCATGCTGAGGCTGTTTATGTGGGATCCAGACAGCAGGAGGCACATGGTTGGCAGAGACCTCTCCTGTAGCTGTATTAACAAAGATGGGGTGGAGATTTGGGAGGCTCTTAACATCAAGGTCTTGAGAGCTGATGATGGTGAAGTGAAGTGAGAATGGAGCAGTGCTGGAATGCAAGGGCAGGGAAAACGGGAGATTCCTGAGAAAACCAGCTGACCAGCTGCATCATTCGGCACAATTCTCACATGCAAAAATCCGGTAGCGACCCCGCCAGAAATCTACCCCAGTTCTACTAGGTGGGAGACGAGCAGAATAACCTCTCAGCCACCACGGCCCCTGCATAGTATATATGTAATGAATTAAAATATTAGTTTTCCAATGTTTAAAATAAAGATTGATAAGTTTTAAAAAATGTCCACAAGGTAACAATAAAATGGGTTAAGGTTTACGTACTATGTGACGCTCATAAAGTGGAATATGATATTTCACAGTAATCCCATAACAAAACATATTGCATATGGGCTTAGTAACATGAAACACATCCTCAAGAAAACAATGGAAAATTTTGTGGTAGACATCAAGCTGATCGAGCAGAAGTGTGTTTGCCAGAACAGGATCTAGGGTCACGTGCCATCTAACAAGAAACTGAACAATTGTACGTTGGAATAACAGTGCAGCCATCTAGCGGATCATTTAACCACCACACACTGGCAAAAAGAAACTGTGTGGCCGTTATCAACTGTGTTATTGTACAATTTCATAAATTATACTGCTTCTTGAAAATAGTTTACACATTACATTCAAACAAAAGCAATCTGTAAATGTTATGGTTCAAAAACTTTAATTACAGTTGCAATATACTTTCAAAAATGACGTCAGTGCTACTGTAAAATAAATAGCGTTCGTTTACCTTGTGATTCAGTTTTCAAAACAAAAACTATAGCTGCGATTGACATTTCAAACGATCATCCATGCATTGACTGTGCCATTTAAACGCAATGCTTCATTTATAGCTACAGAAAAATGTAAGTGTTATTTTGCTTATTTGCAATATAATATGATTATTTTGTACAATATAATGGAAATACAGCGGCTAGGAAGTAATTTGAAATCGATGAATTGATCTTGGGGTCGTTAGAGACAAGCAGGTGATGAAATAATTTGCTTACAAAAGCACAAGAGTCTCTTTTGGAAGAGTGAAATATATTTGTTTTGATGGAAGACCAGTTGTAATGAAAGCGGAATTAAACCTCCCACTGAAATAAAATATCCTAATGAAGTGGTTCAACTAGTTAGTAACTTCATAGGTATACACAACATTTCTTGAAATTTTCAGTAACGAGTATTGGTAAAGGTATTGAGTATCAAAAAGCTAATTTATGGAATCGGATCAAGGTATCAGTATCAAGAAAATTTGGGTATCAGCTCACCACTAATTTTAAGATACAGTAATGTGGAAAAAAGTCATTTTTTGTTATGTTTGAGAGATTAAAAAATACTTAAAATAGTTTACGGTTTTTACTGTGCATGACTCTAAGAGTACCATTTATATATCATCTATTTATGGATTGGTGTGCCATGCATGCATTCTTAGGCTTTCAGCCTGCTTATCCATACAGCTCCTTCCCCCAATGCAAGACAGTGTACTGTTACGGATGTGCCAGATGTGGCATTCGTCGAAACATCAGTTCATATAGCACAGCTCAGAGCAAAAAGAGACAAGTTCATAGATGAAACGTGCCAAAAAAAGATATAATTGAAGGTGCCGGAAAAACTTTTCTACTGGGTTTTACTTGAATATGCAGTTCCGTTACGGCAGCTGCACAAAAAACCTTCACAACAAATGGACACGTAACGAGAATATAGACTACTTTTTTTGCTGCAACAACGTATCATCACGTGCGCACCACATGCCCTACAAGTGATGCAACCCTGAACTGCAGCTACCCAAGACAACATTATGTCTCCTATAATAAGATGGATGCCTGGAGACCGTAATGCATTTGAAGGAAAAATATATTAAATTGCCTCCGCCTTAAAAGAAACCCCGTGAAATGGGAAAATACCAGTAAACCATGCCAGTGAAACTGCACTTGAGCACGGGTAACCAATACAATCCCGTATAGCAGGGAGGCCTGCCTCCAGCCGCCCCGAGAGATGGCAGTAGAGTTCGGCACTACCAAGGAGAGAGAAGTTACCCCCGCCAGAGCTACCCGAAGGCCGGGGGCACCAGAGACGACCCCCAGCGCAGGAGAATATATGTCCCTATACCGCCGCCGAACAACCGATCATATCAGCAGCTCGCTTTCGCATAAGTCGTGCCAAGGCTCTCTGCTCTGTTTGCTCTCTTCCACTCTCCTCATGAGAGACAAACAGTTGATCTTCAGCTACCAACGCCAAACTTCTACAGCACCCGCTGCAGCCCCAGAAGAGTAGTCGTTTCCTAACAATGGACATTTGACGTCAAAACCCTTACACCCCATACTTCCCCCCCTTAAGTCCCTTCAGGACACCCCCAGCTTCAGTTAGCGTCTAGTTGTTATCAAGGCTTCCTAGTTGTTACTCTGTGCTCTTTTAGCTCGCTCTTCAGGCCAAGCTCTTCAAGATGAGAGACTCCTTCACCTGTCTTTGCTTACCTTCCGAGAATTAATCAGTGCCTTGGTTACAGTAGGAGTGTACAGGTCACCGTGTCTTATTCTGGAGAGAATAAAACTCGTATTCCATTTAACTGCCGTCTGCTCTTTCTTGTGTAAATTGTGCTTAGTCATCCCTGTAAGCATCACCCCACAACTGAGAGGCAGGGAACCACGGATATAATACTGATTTTGCCAATCTTAAAGAGACAACCCATTAAACGGCCACAAATACTGTGGACCAGGCACGTGAAGGTACACACGTACGGTAGAGCCACAACCACTAGCAAGACACATGACGAAGAGACTCGATTCCCCTTGTCAGCTAACCCACTACCTCCACAACGTATAAACTCGCCAGAGGGAGTGCCAGGCCTGGCAAAGGAAGGATCTACCCCCTCCGTATCACACACTAGCTAGGGTTATCGTTGCCTGCCACCCCGTTGCGGAAGTGAACCATAGCACCTAATTCCCTGGTAAATGCAGTTCACCCACAGGAGGGGTAGTAAGTGGAGCGACAGGAAGGCAGCTGCTATCATATCTTGCAAGCAAGCACTGCTTCAGCAACCTGCCCAGCCTTCAGCTATCTCGCCCCACGGGAACGAGCTTACGCTGCCCACCAACTTTAGAGGTCTCACCTCACAGTTCCCCCAGTCATCTGTTTAGACCCCTGGTACAACTCCCTGGGGCTGTACACCCGGCTGTCGAGATCCTCCGCCTAGGCCTACCACCTGAACTTGGCGTCGAGCCCATCGATGGCGCAGACCCAGCTCCACCAACCAGCACCAGTAGGCCAGATGACTGCCAGCTGCAGCCGAGTATACCTCTATGCCAAGCCGTCCAGCAGATGGCATCGCCACCAACCAGCCAGGCAAGGAGACCCGACGTTGGATCAGCTCCGATGAGCACCCGTCGACCGGCAGTAGGAGGTAAGCCAACAACTCCGTTAACACCCTGCACTCGTAAACCGATATTAGTACAGCTCGACTTCATGCCCAGCCAGCGGTCTACCCTCCCAATGATATATGAAGGCACAATAATAGCAAAATGTCAAATCTTATAGATCCCACCACATTAGGGTCTGTACCCCTTTGTACCTGTGCACCTGATCTAGTGCAGAACTAAAAACAACTTCTATTGAGATGCTGATGTGTTCCTGTCCCTAGACTGTCACTTGTCAATAGTTATAGAGGGTTTTAAGTAGCGTCCAACGTGGAGCCACAGGTTAAATTAACCCCAATTAATTAGATAGAATCAGATCAGCACGACCACAAGATAACAAAGAGAGGCCACGAGAAACCCCAGACGAACCGGACTTTGGGGAGTAAAGAAAACCCAGTTAGCCAGGACCATATCCGAAGTGGTAGACAACACTGCCACTGGTGAAACCTCCACTGCCATGGACTCTGACGAGCCCAACGAAAAGTGCCGCATTGCTTCGTGCAATGGTGCGGGACAATTCCTAATTGAGTGCACGCACTCCAAGGTCGATTTCACTACCGCTGCCGGGGGTGGAACGATGAACCCTGCTATACCGAAGGCTTAGAGTTAAGGTGTAAACAGTGCCGACAACAGCAAGCCGCCCACTACAACTGGATCACGTGTCCAGGTCACGGCATAAACACAGTGAGGTGTAAAACCTGCAACCAGACATTTCCCCACGGCTGTATACGGTGGCGTGACGAGAGTTTCACCCACCCCGGTCTTGTATACCATTGCATGATGTGTTAATGAGCCGAACAGTATAGACCGGGTAACCCAGACCCCCACAATGCGACATCAACCCGTAATCCAGACGGCTCGCAACTGCCAGCGTTTGCCAGCCGACCGCAAGAAGACACAATCGCCTTCACCCAGGAATGCGAACACAAATTTAGGGCAAACGAAGTATCCCGTAAACAATGGGTCACCCGAGCCCACAAACAAATGAGTGGGAGTTCAAGAATGGTGGACCAGGTACGGTGAATTCATCACTGATTGGGCACAGTTCCACGACTGGCTAGCAACCCAGTTCTCCAGCGAAGAGGTCCTTGCCCGCCTGGCCACTGAGTTCTACACCCGCCCCTAGGAATCAAGGAAGAATCCGAGAACAGTTACACACACGCTCTTACCCAATCTCCACTACCTACTACAAATTCCACAACCGCAAACCATTGACGAACTCGTGGAGAGCCAAGGAATGCTAGTGGAACTTCAAAGGACAGGCTGTGCTAGACAAGACCAAGGAAGGCACTGGGAAGGAAGAGGCGAGGACGAGTGAAGGTCGCACGCCATCCCCTGCTGTGACTCCCCTCCCCCTGCCCTATCACCGGCGCTCCCTAAGTGCTGGTTATGCCCGGGTCTGCATTTTAACAGAGATTGCCCGACCAAGAAAGAGAGAGAGCGCCCAGCGCCGAGGGAAGGGGGAAATGCTGACCGGCCACGCGACAAGAGCGGGCAGACACCTAAGGATGCAGAAAAGGGAGAGAGGCGATCTGGAAACAAAAAAGCAGGGGGTGCAAAGCGGGTCACTACCTCCAACCACAACCAGCCCCAAGATACCATTAAAATGCGGATACTACAGGAAAACCCACAGAGGTACGAATTCAGGGGCAAGAAATGGAAACCCAGGAGCAAGTTGGAAGACAAGGGTGCCGGCCACGCTCTGCGCCGATATCTGCCAATACTATCATGACCACCGTCAAGCTGGCCACCCGGGTGTGCAGGAAACCCTGCATGACGTCGGGGAACGTTACATATAGGATGGCATGATTTGAGACGTCTGGCAGTACGTCACAGGATGTGAAGTTTGCTATTGTCACAAAGCCTACCCAGTACCAAAACAAATTGGATGTCCACGTCACCTCCAGATCCCTTGGACACACCTAGCTGCAGACCTAATGGAGCCCTACACCAGGAACACCAAGGGCAACTGCTACTTCCTGGTGGTCACGGACCTATTCTCAGGTCAGTGGAAGCCTTCCCTGTCCCTATTCAAGAAGTAAGAGGTCCGCAAGTTCGAGACCGAGATTTTTTCCCATTGGGGATACCCACAGGCAATCTTGATGGACAACGAGATCCAATTCACTGGTAAACTGTAGCAGAAGGCGTGTTACCAATAGGGGATTGAGACCTGGACAAACCCGCCGTACCAACTCTGGGCCAATTCCACGGAGAGGCGCAACCAAGAGTGCGTTGAAGAAAAGCCTCTGGCTCCGAGTGGGAGAGGACCACCGCCACTGGGATACCCAGATCCCAGACATATTATTCACCCTACGATGCAGGAACAATGAAGTGATTGACACCTCCGCATGTCAGCTGATCCTGGGACAGACAATACGGCGCCCAGGCGACTGGCAATGGGAGCACGAGCCACCACCCTCCCGCAGCCTGAAACCATCTGACAGGAGGCTCTAACCTGCCAACGGCAAGCCCAGGAAGCACAAAAGTACATCAACCAGAAGTACCCGAAACCCAAAACCGGAGTTAGGACCTTCGAAGTGGGAGGCAAGGTCTTCCTCAAGAATTACGTTCTCAGTCACAGCTGTGACAAGTTTTGCGCCGGGCTGGCTCAGAAGTGGGAGGGACTCTACACTATTGTCGTTATGCAAGAAAATGTCTACTGGGCAGAAGACGAGAGAGGGCAAGTAAGGAAGGCGACCAGGGGCAGATGAGGCATTGCCCCCCTGGAACTGAAAGACCCGCCAAAGACACCCTCAGTGCGTGGGTAGAAGAAGAGGAGGAGGAGGAGGATGAGCCCCAGATGGAGCACGAACAAAACCCCTTCAGAGAGTCCGAAACCAAACCTCCACGAACCCAAACCAGCCTCGAACACCGGACTCCCGCCTGAAACCCGAGGAAAAGAAGGTGGTGGAGCAGAGATCGCAAAGGAGCACCACGCCTACGTGAACATACCTACATGTCACACTGTATGGTTCGTACAGATCCGTCCCCTCAACCCCTTCCGGGTATACGCAACGAAGGAGCACCCAGGGGCGAAGAAACTCCAGGATAGGTGTTTCCTAGTTATCCTGGCGGTCCCCAAAGGACCGGGAGCACTTGGACACACCCCCAAGACCATGCCCAACGATGGAGAGGCTGGCCGAAGAAGGCGTGGAACAACCTCCCTTGTCACCTCCCCGTGAGTCAAACAAACAGGATGAGCCCAGCAGAGCAGGGGTCATCTCTGAACCCCTGTCCCTGACTCCCCCAGCAGAGAAGGATTAGCCCAGCTGTGTCGCTGTGCCGGATGGCAACATAGTGCACCCGGAGTAGTTTGAACCACAGACAGAGGAGTCTGCATCCTCACCAGTAGTCGAAGCAGCGGTTGAGTCCGAACCCTTGGCCACAACTACCTGCAACGAGCATGGTGAGCCCGGGTGTGTTGCTGTGCCAGATGGCAACAAGGAGCAGCCAGGGGAGTCCAAATCCCGGATGGATGAGTCCACATTCGCAGGGAGTGATGCCAAACCCCGGTACCCCGATGAACCGGCCGCAAGATGTGAGCTACCACAGTGAGCCTGCCACACTGCCCTCCAAGGTCAGGTCGACAGGTACCGGGAAACCATGTGGAGCTTTATGTGGCCGTACCCACAGCACGCGGAATTTAAAGCCACACCGTAAATGCCGCGCCCAAACACCCGAACCCATAGACAGTGAAGAAGAGGGGGGTAAGAAAGCTGTAAATAACTTTATCAGAGACAGTGACAATTAATCAATGTCAATAAGTGCTACATCTAGTGTAAACATTGAAAGTGTATAATACAGTGAAAAAATAGAGACAGAAAGGAAAGAAATTAACCAGTAGGCCGTAAAAGGTCCGTAAAGACAGTGACTGTGTAAATAGCTAGTTAGTTTTAATAACATAAGGGTCAAAAGTCACGATGATAAGAGAGATCATAATCATAAGTGAAAAGAAAAGGCAAACGTGAGTGTAAGCCAGTAAACAACATACAATGCATCTACTGACGTGAAATAAATCTAGGACAGTGTGACCAAGTACTCCATTAAAAATACACCTACCCGCTGAACAGCAACCCTGAACTCATGGCGTATCCCCGAACACTCCCCAAAGGGAAAGGCAGCGTGAACTGCATTAGAAGGAAAGACTAGGAATAGGTAGAAGCCTGCCTATTAAGACTGTCTGTCTGAAAAGAAATTACTGTTGTAAATAACTTAAAAGTGCTATTATGTGTCTTTTAAGCGGCATGTGTTTTTTTCTTAAATGTAGCGGACCCGCACGTATTTTAGTAGTTAAGTGTGTACATAGGATTTCAGTATAACTCACGTAGGTTACATAACAAATCGATACGAATCTGTCACACGTAAATTGCATCTACCCTGCGACCCATAGAAGACTACAGAGCAAGCTGCTTTTACCACGCCTTCAGCGCCAGGGCAGGCAGAAAGATAGATTCACGGCACCCCATGTGAGTTTGAGATTGTAAATACCCTATTTCCCCAGTTATAAAGTTTTGCGTGCACGCCTACTAATTTAACTCTCCACCTGTAAACATCAATGTAGGTAACCAGCACCCTCAGCTGTTTCTCATGAGCATCACACATTTTCACTTTTCTTGAAGGACCGCGGACAATCACCCAAAATCCCAGTTACTCCCTCCACGCAACTCAACTCCCCAGGGAGCCGAAGCCATTAGCGCGCCGCGCCACCTGCCAAGTGACCCGAACGGAAGAGAGAGTGAGACCGAGCAACCAGTAAACATGCACGCGCCAACGCCGCATAGAGAGTACACAGAAGAGCAGCTGAGACAGAAGCAAAAGCCGCCCACATTAAGGTGACAGTCTGACATCACCTACCCACAAGAATTGAAGTGGTGATTCTTCGTCGCCAGAGAGGGGGAGCGATTGATGCGTGACGTGTATATAGACTACTTTTTTTGCTGCAACAACTTATCTTCAAGTGCACGCCACGTGCCATACAAGTGATACAACCCTGAACTGTAACTATAGTCCATACTGTATAAGAAGACCACTTTCTGAAAGGTCTGCGAAAATAGCACCACTGTTTACATCTGACTACATCTGACTACGTATCCTTCCGCAATCAGCTGGTCCATCAAGTCGGGGCTGTATTTTTTATCAACACGCTGTCAGTTAATCCACTTGCCATTGTGCTGTATGCTAAACCAATTTTAAGATATTTTAAGACTGACATCTGTCTAAAAAAAATAAGAAAAATATAAAATGTTGCAAATAATTAAATATTTGCTTACTCTTTTTTAATTTGTCCGAGATAGTGAATTTGGGTTAACATTTGCGAGACGGTCTGTTGTATCTATTATCACACTTTGGACGTTATAGCTAATATATTCGAGTTGGAAATATGTGACGTGGAATAACGTTAGAATTGCTTAAAAACTATTCACGCATGTCTCATTTTCTACGGAAACAAGGAGATGGGTTTCGAGAGAACAATATGGCACATAATTTACGTAGACGAGCGATTACCGGTCGAATATAAATTACTTGTACTCCAAATTGTTGTACATGAAATATATGTTACTTTAAAAATTATACAGAGCGCGTGAAAAATTATCACTATTGGCATCTGTTTGTAAATTCGTTATATATAGCGCAGGAAAGCGGTTCATTTCTGGCTGGTAGTACCTCGCACAATATTCGACAGATGGCGCGCACAGCACGTCACGGCAAAGTTTGAGCCGCTGTTTTTGGAAAACAGATAGCGTATTTTTGAAGTTGATTGTTCTTGTATTATGGGCTGGAAATATATTTCAAATTCGTGTTGTTTCGTCAAATTATTAGAAAAAATAATTAAACAATATTATGCAATATTTTTGTATGCTTTTGGAATTAATATCAAGGACGTGTTGAAAGCGAGGTTGGAGAGGGATGATACATGAAAAAGCTTTCTGAAGATAGCACAACTTCAGAAAACTTTTCCACGTCGTATCGTTTTATTGTACATTTCATTTTGAACACCTATACATAACATTATCAATAAGTTTAGTTTTTAACACTAACAACCATTGTTTTGTGACCTTGTAAAATAAAATGTATTAATAAATCTAAGAACTCTATCTTATCTGCATATTTCCTGCATTTCTGATGTGCATTGGCAGTGCACTCAGAATAGCCAACGTAATTTTAAATTTTGTTCGTTCGTGAATCAGCTGATACAGGATTTTGTAACTGGCACTTTGTTTATTTTGTATGCATCCAAATGCCACTCACTGACTGTCAGAAAGTGGCCTTCTTATACCGTATGGACCATACCTAAGCCAACATTACGTCTCCTGTAATAAGGAGACCGGGATCCACCCAAAATAAGAATAAACTAAATTGCCCCTGCCTTAAATAAAACCACTTGAAATGGGAAAATACCAGTAAACCATGACAGTGAAACTGCAAATGAGCTCGTGCAGCCAACGCAATCCCATATACCGGGGAGGCCTGCTTCCAGCCACTCTGAGAGATGGCAGTAGAGTTCATCTCCGCCCAGGAGGGAGGAACCACCCTCATCGGAACTACCTGAAGCCCAAGGGCACCCTAGACGACCCCCAGCACAGGAAAATATATGTCCCTGCACCCCCGCAGAACAGCAGTTTACATCAGCAGCTAAACTTCGCACAAGTAGTGCCTAGGCTCTCTGCTCTGTTTTCTCTTTTCCGCTCTCCTCAAGAAAGACCAACAGTTGATCTTCAGCTACCAATGCTAGACTTTTTCAGCAACCCGCTGCAGCCCCAGAAGAGTCATCGTTCCCCCCTTAACACTTGATATTGCCATCAAGACTCATACCCCATACTTCCCCCTTTAAGTCCCTTCAGAACACCCCCAGCTTCAGTAAGGGTCTAGATGTTATCACAACTACCTAGTTGTTGCTGTATGCACTTTTAGCTCGCCCTTCAGGCCAGGCTTTTAAGACGACAGGCACCTTCACCTGCCTTTGCTTACCTTCCGAGAGTTAATCAATGCCTTGGTTACAGTAGGAGAGAATAAAACACATATCCAGTTTAAATGCAGTCTGCTGTTTCTTGTGTGAATTGTGCTTTGTCATCTTGTAAGCGTCACCCCACAACTGAGAGGCAGGGAACCGCAGATTTAATACTGCATTTGCCGATCTTAGTGTATTACTGCGGCCCGTCCCCTAAAAAGGACTAGACATACGTCATAAACACACAACCTATTAGACGGCCATCCATACTCTAAACCAGGCATGTGAAGGTGCCTGGTGCACACATACGGTAGAGTCACAACCACTAGCAAGAGACACGACGAAGAAGCTAGATTCCCCTTGTCAGCTAACCCATTACCTCCACAGTATATAAACTCACCGGAGGGAGTGCCAGGTCTGGTAAGGAAGGATCTACCCCTTCCGAATCACACTCTACCTAGGGTTATCGTTGCCTGCCACCCCATTGTGCAAGTGAACCGTAGCACCTAATTCCCTGGTAAATACCGTTCACCCACAGGAGGGGTAGTAAATAGAGCGACAGGAAGGCAGCTGCTCTTCCTATCTGGCAAGCAACATGCTCCCGTCTTCAGCTATCTCATCCCACAGGAACAAACTCACGCCGCCCGCCAACTCTAGAGGCCTCACCTCACAGTTCCCCCCAATCATCTGTTTAGACCCCTGGTGCAACTCCCCGGACCCGGTCGTCAAGATCCTCCGCCTAGGCCACCACTTGAACTAGGCATCGAGCCCATCGACGACACAGCCAAACTCCACCAACCAGCACCAATGGGCCAGACGCCCGCCAGCCACAGCCGAGTACGCCTCTATGCCAAGCCGTCCAGCAATTGCCGTCGCTACCAACCAGCCAGGCTAGGAGACCCGACGTTGGATCAGCTTCGATGGGTGCTTCTATTGAGGCGCTGACGTGTTCCTGTCCCTAGACCATCACCCATCGAGGTAGAATCGCAGTATCAATTTACATCAGATTGAAAATACTTGTATCGTATAGATGATATTTACAAGGATGGGGAGAGAGAGAACTAATTGTCTCCCAGCACCCTATACGACCCTTCACGCCAGACAGAAACAATCTAGAAACTTGTAGTTTGAAACAAAAGTTGAAAAGAAAGAATTTGCAGGAGTGGCTGGTGAAAGCACTGATTGCTTCTTGCTCGCTACATCTTAACTCAACGAGAGCACAACAGGTGTGTTAATTGACTGTCAACTGTTACCAAATGTGAATTCTGAACTGGCAAGAGCAGTGTCCACCCTAAGTACCTGTCAAAAACTGCATTGCATCTCCGAAAACTGCTCAATTGATCAGTTATGTGATGCGGTCATATCTAAAAATAACACAAACACACTATTATGACTCTGGAACCCTCCAAACATAGGCATGTACCTTGTCGCATCTGCATTTCTGCCTAGTCATTCTCATTATATTGCACCATGTTGCAATAGCCAATTACGTGTCCTTAACTACTAGAAAAATTCATTACAACACCTCACAATTGTTGCTATTGTCAAATGACTGTAATAAAATTATAAATTTTGAAAACCAAAAATATATCAAATAAATACAAATGACTATTGTCACCAAGTTCTGAACTCTGCATAAATTACATTTCTCCCAAAATTGAAATAAATAAATATTTCCTATACATATAAATTACTATAGCCTGCATTATTACAACAACCTAAGCAACACATGTTGGCATCATCCGCACTGGCATAACGTCTTGTTTGCTACATAGGTTACCCTCCCACCAATAAAACCCATGCATACCATAACTGCTAGCTTCACTTGGCAACTTAGGCAACTATTTGGGTGGTCAGACTACTTGCCTCAAACCTAGGCGAACCGGGTTCGATTCCCGGAAGGATAAACCCCAGGTTTTTGAATGTGGTAATTGTGTTGGACGATGTTGCTGGTCTGCTGGTTCTCTCAGGGATCTCCCATTCCCCCACCCTTGCATTCCGGCGCTGCTCCATACTCACCTCACTTCACCCTCAATGTTCAGAGCTGCCCAAATCCCTCTCCTCCAACCAGTTGGATACATGCTGGAGTGTCTCTTGTATAATTCCCCATCAATAAACACGCACACAAAATCCGAGTCCGGACCTTCTATCTCTCAGTTATCTATCTTTCAGAACCTGAATCCCACTAACACCCATTTCATCACCAGTCCTACAATACTCTTCGAGGGAACGCACAGACTGCAACCTTCTCCTGCCCTTCAGGCTGTATTGTTAGTCCTGCACTCAGCTCCAAACGTTTCAACCCTAAATATTGAGATCCAGCAGGACATGCCATTCCTCACGGACTCCCACTATCTTCTCCTCTCTAACTCATCTTATGTCTTTATGTCGGGCTGGGGGCAAAAGGCCACCTGGAAAATGTTCCACAAGCTTGGTAGACTTTGGTAGGGCCAGGGAAAGCATTTGTCTATACCAAGTTGAGGGAAGACGCAGCTCAAAAGAAGGATGCAGCAGTTGGCAGGACTCCTGAGCATAGTTGACAGACTGGACCATGTTTCACAACTGGATAGCTGCCGGGTTGCTTTGCTGTACCAAGACCTGTAACGCTGCTACCAGCCCCTACGAGACCAGAGCTAGCAAAGACTTTTAATTAAAGTACAATCATTACACGATTGTATTTTATCCTTTTACAAGCATATGAATACCACAGTTCCTTGTCCAGCTGCTCCCACCTCTACTGTGAGGAAATTAAAATTCCATCAGGCTCAACCCGCACAGTTACTTGTTTGTCAATTAAGCCAGCACCACCTACAGCCATCCTCACAGAGGTACATCCATCAGCTAAGACAGGTCCAACAATCACCACCCAGCCACCAAGTAACACCGTAACTAGGGTACACGTTCCACAACCCTTAGGGGGGGAAATTATGGGAGTCAACACCTGTCTCTGTTATAGTCGGTGAGGTGGAAATGTGATCATCTTAATCCATTTTTATTGTTTAACATTCTTGTTTGGTGTGCAATTTGAATAGCACAGAAATTAAGCCAAAGCAAATTTAATTGAAAAAAAAATTTATGATTGTGAAATACAAAATTTTATGGTATAAAATAGAACGTGAATAAAATTTAAAGAGAGCAGCAATGTTATCAAATGTCAAAAGAACCATTATTCTAACCCAATAGTTGAAAATTGTGCATCATGTTGTCAGAAAAAGTAAAAAACTATGGCAGCACTAACACATTTGTCAACTGAAAACCATTCTTCTAAACAGGATTTCCCTGTCCTAAGAAATTCATAAACTACCTTTGTTATACCATAAAAGAGAAAGTCCTGCTGTAAAAAGACTTACATAATCAGGATGGGTAGGTTCCATAATTTTATTGGTTCTCAATTTGGTACCAGTGCTTAGAAATCAGTCCTCAGTTTTCAATTATTTTTGTATTTCTACTGAAGTGCAGTAAGTGTAAACTTAAAATACTATTTTGTAGCAGCTTCACGTTTTCATGTTATATTAAGTGGCTCTGATCTCAAAGAGAAATACAATACTAAAATGCAAACAAATTAAAATTATTTATATATTTGCCAATGAAAGAAACACTACCAATTTGGACAAGTTTACTAACTACAAAAAGGCGACGCACAGTTTTTTTCAGTTTTGTACTTGACAATTAAATGCACAGCATTATTTTAAAAATAATATTTTTGCTACTTGAATATAAGGTTTGGCAAAGTGTTAATAATTTTAACATGCATATATATCACATAACCTATAAGATAAATTTTTACATTTGTGGACGCCAGAGATCTGGCACCAAGTTGCATGTTGCACAGAACATATCGTTATTAAATGGTTCCTCCAATTCACCACCATGAGCACTTCATTTTCTATTGACCACCATAATGTTGTCCATTTTGTGCATGTTGCACGTAACAACGGTATAAGACATCTATGGACACTTTTTATTTTTGTTTACATATGAGAAATATGCGTTTGTAAAATCTCGAAATGTTAATAGGAGCATTGTGGTAGGTAATTCATTTCCCAATTAATGTACTTCTATGTATATAACTACAGTGGAATCATGTTGTAACAACAACTGAAAATGGCAAGATAAATTATCGCTATACTGAATTATCATTATAACTAAAATTTACTGTGCAACATCATTTCATGTAGTGTTATCACATACTTGTTTTATAGGCATCGTAAATTGTTGAATGCCATTATGTGCATGGAAATTCGTATTTCAACCATAAAATACAACGGAGTACATTTTACAGTGGCATTTTCAACATGACCATCGTTAATGCAAAGATTTTAAAAGATGATAATTGGTGATTGTGAAAAACATTTTTTGCCATCCCCAATTTGTTAATGACAATAGTGAACATTGCAAATAAATATTAGACATTACAGCTGTCTTAACCATTCAAATGATACAGCCACTAATCTCATTTGCAGTGTGTAGGTGCAAGAACTTTTATTTCCTAAAACAGCAGCTTTTATTTGTTCTCCTTCCAAACGTAAACAATGACGACGCCAATGGCTGACAGATATTGTCTGTAGATGAAGAGACTAAAAAGTGTAACGCTAATATTCTTCCCATGACCCTATCTCTGTCTCTCTTGTGCTTGGAAAAACTCTTCTAGCTGCTATTGCGATCAATACTTATCTCCACACCTCTTTGTTACCATGAATGGCTCCACCTGGCAACAGGACAATTGACAATGGCAAGAGGGGAGCGAAGAAGCAGTACGGTACTGAAGAGGAAGAATGAGATGAGACATTCCTATCCCTTCCTTTCATCTGTAGGAGGGAAGGAAAATACATTAACTTTCTCTTGACCTGTTTACACGATGACATGTATGAATACCAAAAAATTAAAACAATTACACATGTTTAAACTTTAAGAATTAGCAATACTATCTCTACAGTGAGCAAATACACAAAAAAGTACTCGTTTGAAACTAGTGTATTAACCTCGTATTTACAACATAACACGATAGTGCATTAAAATTAGGGATGTTCTGATACCTTAATTTCCGATACCACAACAGATACTTGTCTAGGTGTTGTCATTGGAATCATATTTGTTTTCACATAAAACTTATTGCAGTTCAGCAACATGTAAAAAAATAGTCACATTGTATAGTATTCCTTCTTTGTTTAAATAAAGAGAAAATGGGTACTTTGCTGTACTACTTTAAAACTATGGTCGTATGAGCACTCTGATTGCTACGTTAATATCCATGTTTTGGTTATTATGCAAGCCTGTGAGTTTGAGACAATAACACGTGGTAAGAGATGAATTAATTTCCGAATCTTGTTGTAACATTCAACTGCAGTAGTGCTAGTGTTAGTAAAATGTCGCCATTACATCCATGAAAATTAATTATAACAGTGCGTTAAAAATTATTTTGAGCAACAGATACTCAATTTTGACTAATATATTTTGTAAATTATTATAATCATAATAAATTTATTGTGGGACTGATGTGTTGTTTTTTTGTAAATACATACAGTGTGCTGTACATACATTGGATCTTCATTGGGAGGTTATGTTTCGGTTCAGCAGATCAGAGTTTATAAACTCCGGTCTGGATTTCACTCCTCAAGACTAACAGCAGGTGAAACTGAAAACCTACACTGTCATGCATTACTATCTATCCGTATTATATACATATATGTATAAGAGTTTGTTCATATCAGGAAAGCAAAACTTTAAATATTGCTAAAGTATTAATCTTTCTGGAAATTAGTGTACTGCTTTAAATACGTCGATTTGAATGCATTAGGTCGAACTTGCTTAGATTTTGAAGCAAGTACTAGTCGTGTTTTTGGGGTGAAATAATTCATGAAATATACATTTCCCGATACCTGCACCGACAACTTGTGACTCGGCTAGAAGCTTCATATCGGCAGATAACCGATACCTAGAGTTGATATCGGAACAACCCTACTATTACATAGTTTGTTGCTTACATGGCATAGAAGATGAACTAGTCATGGTATGAAAATTCAGAATTTGAGCAATGAGTTGCCACCCAGTGGTTTGGAGTAACAATAACCTGGCAGTGCTATTTTCTTTAACTTTCCTGTGCATAAAACACATTACAGTACAATATGTTCTGCCCATATGCACTAAAAAATAAGATTTCACTACAATTTCAAAGCTATTAGCATTAGTAACAGCTATATACCTATAATTGGTACTTACACTTATAGGTGTCAGTAATCCTTCTGGATGTACAAAGTTTTGGGTAAGAACAGACAATCCTCTGAGGCCTTGTTGTTTTAGCAAGTCAAGAATTCCACGCACACCCATCTGTCTTTTTGCAGTATCACTGAAAAAAATGTTTTCGTTTATTTGCAAATGTATTTGCAATTACCAGTTGCACTGTTAGGCAAAAAAATAACATATTCAAAGAGACTAGGTGCAGTGCAGAAAAATATATTATGAAAAAAACTTATAAAATTACATAATGTTACAGTTGAGGGTACAAAACCAGCCAGTGATTAATCTGTAACAGAAACTATGTAGTATGTTTGATGAGCCAAATTACAGTATGTTGTTAACGTTTCTACCATGGTATGTACATACATAAATTTTAAGGCAATAAGCTGGTTTTCTTGTAACTGAGAGAAAAAAGAAAGAAATAATTCAGCCAGCATTGTGTACTTAAGGGTTGTCCAGTCACCTAAAATAAATGTTTTTTTAGAACTACCCATTGCTAGAAGCAAGATTACATATAGTGAATAGAAATAAAAGCGTAATAACATTGAACTACAAATTTATACACTGCCAACACCAAAATTCAAGTTTATACACCACATAACACCAAAATTTAAGTTAAAACCAGGGTTGAGAATCTACACGTAGAAAACCTCTATGTATATCATGCCATAGAAAACCTTATATAAAATGTGGAATATGTATAATACATAAAATATTTAGTCCCAATTTATTTACACTTAGTGCTTGTTAAGTGGATAAACACTTTTTAATATATTTATTAAAAAGTCTTTATGCACTTCTTCACCAGGTATACAGAATTTCTAGAATAGCAAACTTCTTTAACCGGTATATAGGCCACTGTTAACAGGAAAAAAAGGATAAAAAGACTACTTCACAATGTGGTTATGTCATAAAAAACCAAAATTAAATGTAAACTTATACAATTACAATACAAAATGTCAGATAGATTACATAACAAAATAAGCAGAAAGTTTACATAATAAAGTAATGACGTTAATAAAAAAATTATTTAGAGCTACAAAATTAATAAAAAACTTTAAGACATTTAAGAAAGCAGACTGTTTTATATATGTATAAGCATGTGTGCATGTAGTATGTGTGTATTTATAGATTTTACACATGTGTAGGAAATAATACACAATGGGCAGAATATGGACGTCTAATTCTCAAAGACATAACCAAACTAATGTATGACCAGAACTTCTTAAGATTTATTGAAGACTCAATTCGGCTCTTTGATCCAGTAGGTGAACTCCTAAATGTGTGCCAAAATAGTGCAACGAGTTGTGCAGATGCTGTCTAATAATGGATACAGTTACATCTTGCCATGGGTTTTGAGGAAGCAGAAAAGTACCTGACACAAAAAAGAAACTATGCCCCAAATAGGGGTCTGCAAATATTACGAAATTTTCATAGTTGTAAATAGCAATTTACAAATTATTTGAATTCAAACTTTGAATATCTCGTGCAAAAATTGTGAATAATTTACATTCCTATTTCAAGTGATTATATGAATTGCAGATCACTTTCAGCTTATTTGACAAATATAAACATTGCCTTATTCTTCAGTATAAATAACTGATGTTATGAATTACGAACTTTGAAAGTTAAAGTTTTACCGTAACTAAGCACAGTAACCCTCAGTGGAAAAGATGATCAACTTCCACTTTTTTTTAAACAAAGTTTGTAGTTTTTGTCCCAAGTCCCACCCTGCTGAGATAACAATCTATCAGCTTGGCAATGATGATGGATGGAAGAAACTAGAGGAGGGAGGGTATGTTTTCACAGCAGTGCCCAGCGCCAATCAAGGTGAGGGGGTAAAGCCTTGTTTCCATTTTTTCTCTCTATCTCTATCTCAAGCTCTCTATCTATCTCATTATCCCTATCTTGTGCTCTATATCTATATCACTATCTTGTGCTCTCTATCTATCTCTCTATCTATCTATGCATATATCTATATCTATCTATCTATGTATATATATCTGTATGCATATACATATCTCTATATATATATCTCCCTTTATCAAGTGTATGACGTGATATTACTTTGCTCTTGCTTATACAAACACACACCAGTTGAACCGCCACTTAAGAGGAGGGTGACTAACCATAAGATAACACAAACACAATGTGGATTTTCTGTCTCGAAAAATTCTTGTTGCTTTGTCTTTCTAATCTTAACATGGCTATTTTGTCTTTATGCTATTATTTTCTGTGACATTTTGCACAAATCCCACACCAGCAAACCAGATTTTGAAGTCTGGATGAAGATCATGTCTGTATTCATTGCTTCTCAAAATGCATCAGTTTATTATTTTGATCCCTTGAAAAACTATCCATACAGGTTACTGTGTATTTCAGTGTGACTCAAATTTACATAACAATTTTTTTTACTAAGTTTTTTGATTATAAGAAGCTTTCCCACAAGTTATTAAGATTATAAATTACTCTGAAAATTTTTATTTGGTATGACAGTTTTGTATATTATTTCAAGACATGTATACCCATGAAGAGAACATAGAAAGTGTTCCCTTCAGATTAATTATAAAAAAGGTTCTGTATTAATTAGAGTTGTTCCGATACCGATACCAAGTATCAGTATCCGCCGATACTTAACCTTTCTTTATTGTATCTCTATCGGGTATGGTATCAGGCTGATACATTAGTATTGGTTATAGACAATGAAATCAGGTTATCACTTTCTTTAGACACAAAAATTATATGGTGCGGTTGTACGTTTTACAATAATAATCAGCCCTGCCATTTTTTACAGAATCTTAAACAAAAAAAAAAAAGGCCTGGATTTAAAGGCAAACATCACAGATTTTCTATCACGCTACTCATGACTCGCTACTCATGACTCGCAGACATCAGTTTACATATAAATGGCTGGAGTTCAGAGATGTATATATCATGGATGCAAGTGAAGAATTTTCATTTTGCTGTGCTCTGGGTGGCGATATTGCAAACTACAATTGATACAATTTTGAATATTTACGTTGACCTCTTGCGGCTGCACTGAGAACTATTCGATAACCACCAATGTGTTCTCTAATCTTGCGCGTATATATTTGTATTTTTTTTTTTGAATGCCCGTTATTATTATTGTCTGGCATGAAAAACGGAACTACGCCAAAGTGAAATGTATGCTTTATACTTAAACATACTGTGAGCTGTTTGAAAATATTTTAAAAATAACGTTCACTGCAGGAAATAAATATTGCAGCCAGTAACTGTTGAAAAGTATTTATGCTCCAGATGGCGTGCTCCAATAAGATGCGTATAAAAACGTAAAAAAAATCAGAGGAACAATACATTACTACAAACTAGCAAGTGAAAAGACAAAGAGTTGATAAAAGTTGAAAGCCGGCGAATGCACTTACCGTCTGTATGGACTATTGGTAAAACTTATTAAGTCTGAGTCTGTGATCATTAAATACTTAACGCTAGTGGACAAGACTCTGCAAAAAAATACTGAGCAGGGAACATTCACAAATGCATAACGTATTTGACTATCTGAACATAATCCTGATTGTTTTTTGTTTATAGTGTTTTTTTACGAGTGCAATGCATTTTTTGGCACCCATGAATTGTTACATACTGCGTTAAAATGTCTAGTGTTTGGAAATAGTTTTCCTAAGACTTTACAGACGTAAATAAGGCAAAATGCAACCAGTGTGGTTAAATAGTGTCTCACAGTGGTAAAGATAAAAGCAGTTTTACCACATCAAATCTAAACAAGCACCTGACACATTGTGATGCACATAAAAATATGTTGAAAGTTGCAAGTTTAGAATCGAGAAATCAAGAAGAAAAAATTAATTTGCATCTATCAGTCATAGTTTACCTAAAAAGAGTGAAGATAGTACATGTTTAGGCGATAGTAAACAACTAACTCTAAAAGATGCTTTGAATAAGAATTCTAAGTATGGTAAGAATGACAGACGAGCAAAAGAAATAAACAGAGCAATTGGTGAAATGCCCTGTCTGAATAAATTACATATCGAAAAGCGGTGATTTGATTTTGCTTGCTATCTTTCTAATACAGACATTAGTTTAATCATTACTGTCTTGTGTTGTGTTTATACTGCAGATGAATTGGGAAAATCTCTTCCTTTTTAATTTTTCTTATTTCTCATATTTCTGCACAATAATGGTGAGCTGGAAAAACAAACAAAAGGGAAGGGCATTGGTATCGGGGTATCAGCATTAGTATCGGCAATGATATCGGGGTATCAGCATTAGTATCGGCAATGATATCGGGGTATCAGCATTAGTATCGGCAATGATATCGGGGTATCTGTATCTGTATCGGAAAACATGGTATCGGAACAACTCTAGTATTAATGAGTTCATTGGTAAAATTTTCATGTTAAAAATTAATTTTGTGACACACATTTATCCAGTAGCCTACATTTTGTCTTTTGAAAGAACTAGGTTTTGAGAATAGATATTTTGCAAGTAACATTCAACCAACAGAAGTATAACGATGGTGAGGGCATCTTCTCTGATATACAAACAAAGTGTAATTCTTCCAACTACTTTCTGGGTTATGGCAAAAACGAGAAAACCTGAAGAGCTGAGCATATGTACTAGCTTTAAAATTAATTAATATACCTTCCTCATCA
The DNA here is from genome assembly GCA_002778355.1 of Clitarchus hookeri. Lineage (NCBI taxonomy): Eukaryota > Metazoa > Arthropoda > Insecta > Phasmatodea > Phasmatidae > Clitarchus > Clitarchus hookeri. The sequence continues at coordinate 354,000 of NQII01000180.1, read as the reverse complement.
GCACAGATAAACTGGATGTTCTAAACTGATTGTACATCCATACGAAGTATGAAAACAGCTAATATTTGAAAGAAATAATAAACTCTTGTTCATTTACCACACTTTGAACATCAAAGAGCCTTAATTGTCAGCATAATGATTTTTTTTCCACAAATATGTTAGTTTTACTAAAAATTTACTGTTATTTTATGCAATTTATTAAATTCAAAGAATATTTTTGCTGTACTTTCTATAGCTTAAATAGTTTCTCAATCCTTGCAAACTGTTAAAAATATTTTTTTTGTGAATTTTTTATATTTAATGATGCCTAATAATTATTACTTCAATTATTTAAGCTTGTAAACCACTAGTTAATTAACCCTAGTACATAAGTTTTTGTAAATTTCATTACTCAAGTTGATTTATTTTTATTTCTAAGAATATTTCATGCCGGTAACTAATATATCTTATAAATCCATTCACGGTATCTTCGATACTTTTGAAAAGAACCTTTGAAAAATCACCCTAGGAGTTACATGTTCAATTGGTTATAAAAAAATGGTATATGGAAAAAGGTTTTGTCTTGCTTTTAGCACTGAAGCACTATATAAATTGGTTGTTTTAAGTTTTAAGTATATTTTTTCAATAAATTTTAATAATTTGTTAAAAGTCCGTAAGAATTAACAACGGATTTTGAAGGGACATGTTGGTTATAGCTGAAAAGAAATAGTTCGTAGGTTAAATATTAATATGTATAAATTTAATGCCGTAATTGTAAAGTTAATATTGCTAAACTATATATTTACATTTTTACGTAGCACTCATGGGTAAAGATTTCACCGTTATTAATTGAAATTAAATAAATTTCAGTTGTTGTCCAGCGGACTCGTACACTCCATCTTGTTCGTTTGGGCACGTTTTTTTCAGAAGTATAACCACGCCATATTGGAGACGCTGAATTGTGGTTATAAAACTAACGTAACACATTCTTTCTACTTACAAGATAATTCTAGGTTAAGATGTAATTTTAGTATTAGCGTTGTTATTTCTGCAGTTTATCACATAAACGTGCAAAATGTAGAAAGGCATTTGAATATTTCCGTTACGTTATTCCCTTCGCAAAGAATGCAAAGGAATCGAATTTTGGTCGCCGCCAACTGATAATCGATTATTTTCGAAAGCTTTTTGTGGAGACCAAGAGATGGCAGCACATTAGCGTTGGTTCTTCAGTGCCAAATGTTAGCCGTGACTCGTCTTTCCGCCGCATAGTGTTGTTTTTATGTTGCAGTGAAGAAGCGCGACAGTTCTTGATGGAACAGAGATGTACCTACACCGCAGGTTTCAAAATGAAAGTGATTTTGTTCGCTGAAGAGTTTGGAAATCGAGCCGCGGGCCGTGAATTCGTAGTAAATGAAACGTTAGTGCGGGGCTGGAGGAATTTTTCTCACTTATAAGTCGCACCCCAAGTTTTCAATAAATTTTTTTTTAAATAAAATGTGCCACTTATATGCGATAAAATACGGTACCATTTATCACAGTGAAATCTTTAACCTGAGTGCTACTTCCAAAAGTTTATTATGTAAAATTTAACTTTTTCCTTACAGCAAATATGTAAATAAATCTTAATACAATAAGTAAACTTTAATTAAATTATATAATTAACAGTTCCGATATATACTTCAATCTACCTTTTTGTATGTATTACAACATTTCGCTAAATTGATTAGCATTTTTTAGACATTTAGAGAATTTTATTAAAGTATATGACAGTTGAGATTACATGGCATTGTTTCTCTTCAAAAATAAATTTTGGTAGTTCCCACATGGACACTGTTAATAAAATATTTGACAGTTCCCACAAGGCACTGTTTGTTTACAAAATATTTGACAGTTCCCACATGGCACTGTTTACAAAACGTTTGACAGGTGTCACATGGCAATGTTTTGTTTACATACTGCGGAAGGATACATAATCGGCTCCCTGAAAGTAGATATTTAGCAGGGTTTCAGAAAATCTTGAAGTTACCGTGAATACATTATACCAAACAATGATGTTCTTAACTTAACTTTTACAGCTTTTAAGATGAAAATTTAAAGTCCTATGCTACTATAATGTTGAATAAAAGAAATATTGAAATTTAGGAGTAAGATATCTTAATGTGTTGTACAATATTATTTTGTTGCCTGCTAGTTTTGTTTTCATAATGTCATTGTTTATTTAATTAAATATTATAAAGTCGTTTTTCTATGTAAAATGTTTTAGTGTAGAATACTCTCTGGGTTTTCTATGTGTTTTTGTACAACGTTTAATCCATATATAGCATACATAATTTCAATGTTGTGTATTATACATTCCCAACCCTAGTTAAACACAAAATGAAATAAAATACATATAAACAGAAAAAAACCATTTTATCAACATATTGAAAAAAAAAACTTTACTTAACTTTAAATTTATGTGCTGTGTGCCAATAATATAATGGAACATTTTTAACTCTGAGGGTTTTTTTAACATATTGGAGGATGGGGAAAGAAAATAATATACATGAGGAGGTGACGTGGTGACGTTCAAAAAGAGTTGTCACAAAAAATCAAAAAGTGAGTTGAAGGGATTTTTTCGTGTTAATATGTATTTGTGAACTCTACAGCATTGATAAATCAGACAAAGTCAAAAAATATTTAATCCCATACAAATTCAATCCAAACACAAACCTGCCAGACAAATAAAGTTTAATTTAGGGAAGGGACGGTTCGGTTCTTCGGTTCCAATTTATACCGGTTCTTGAGGTTTGACTCGGAACCGGTTTTAGGTTAACAACAATTACTGGGTTCTTGGTTCTGCACGGCAATGGTAAAACTCTGTTGTTACAAAAATAACTACCGTATTTACTCATGTATAGCGCACCCTTTTTCCCAACATAAAGGAAAAAATTTCTGGAGTGAGTGTGCTATACACAGAAAAACAATTAAGGAGTGGTAGTCGCAAACTGTTCGGGGATGTTTGGAGGGAAGTGTATGGGAACAGTCTGTTATCTCATCTCTCGCTCTTTCATCAACACTCCTCTACTTTCACTCTCTCTTTTTCTCTCAGCCCTCCCTGGTAAACAACACTGCTAGCCGATCAATACAGACTTCTTTGTTGGCAGCATGGATGGGGCCCTGAGTAAAAGAGGAAGAAGAGACGTTTTTCTTTTGAGGTGTCACATTCCAGCACAGCAATGGCAAAAAGAAACCAGTGGGACACTGCATAAAAGACGCAAAAAAAAAAGGGCTGCATAAAAGAAGCAAAAAAAGATAAGGAATCCGGCGGCATACCACAGCTGTTGATCTTCTTTTAAGGAACCTTTGCAGGTTTCCTTTATTGTGCAGCGCGGCATCATGTTTGGTTTTAGGGCCAGGAGTTATTTAATTAAAGTATTTTCCAAACATATCACAATCACCACATATTAATGTAAAAAAAGAATAATTTTTATACATATTAACTAAACTTAAATAAATTTAATACAACAAGTTTATCTGTATACATTAAAACTTATCTTGACACTTTGTTATAGTTCAATTCTTCCATATAACTGTTAAATAAAACATTTAATGAATTTTACCTGCATTGGTTTAATAAAGTTTCAAGCAAAAGGCAAGTATTAAAAATAGAACCGAATACTGGAACCAATATTTAAATTGTATAATCGGAACCGGAATTGACATTTTTTGTTATTCGACCCATCCCTAGTTTAATCCATAGCATATGGTCAACCAAAAAAGAACTTCTCCAACCCAGCCAATCAGAGAACTGTTAGCATGGCAACAATGCTTTGAAATGTTGTTTACAACAAACCAGAATCGTCTGAATACAGATGAGTTTCTTTTGGAGGCTAATAATATTATTACTGTCTAAGTGAATGTTAATTTTACATATTTTGTACATAGTATTTATATTGTTTCCAGCATGGACTTCGTGGCAAATAGCACACTTAAGTTTAAACCTGTTGCTAAAAAAAACGAGTCAATTTTAGTTTTTATTGGTCTTTCTTTATAGGCATTACTAACAACCGTACAGAGTTTATCAAATTCCAGAAGTGTTTCCCTATCAACATCTTGAAAGCACATTTTCCAGGGTGGCTAAAGCTTGGATAGCATCCATTTCGTTGGCAGTAATGCACAATCATTATTTCTCTATTGTTATCTTCAGTTTCTTCAACAGTCCTAGAACTTGACTGAATGTCAAAACACATCAGTTCTTCCACAACAGGTGCTGCAGATGTTGCAACATCATCATCCACTAGCACAAAGTGGCGAAACTGCTCCTGGAATTGCAGACGTTCCTGAGTCTTCCTCACCGGCCTGTTCTTCTTTGGCACCATTACCAGCTCTTCTGAAGCAGTTCGCTATTGTAGACGATGTGGCTTCATCCCAAGCCATACATACATTCCGCATGGCATCGCAAGTTGGTCTCTTTCTTCAGTTCCAGGTGACGAATTAAGTAACATGTGAGACGAGTTCTGCAGTTCTTCTTCACACACTGGATGATACCTTGATCAAGAGGTTGTAGAAAACTTGTGGTGATGGCTGGCAGATAAAGCAATGTCATTTGTAATAACTCAAGGCCAACAGTAGAATGTGCTGCACATCTGTCCAAAATAAGTAAAATATTTCTGTGTTTGCATGCCATGTGTCGTTCCAATTAACAATTTCTGAAATATTTGCACTGTCACCCACGCACAGGAATTTGTTTCATAAACACATGGTAGGTTAACAATGTTCTTGAAACATCTGGGTTTCTGAAACTTGCATTAAACAAGGGGACATAATTTCTCACTTCCACTTTGGTTACAGCACAGTAACGCAGTAACATGTTCCTTGCTGCGTTTACCTCCATGGCACTTCTCACCTTTCACAGCCAATGTTTTATTTGGCAACAAGTTGTAAAAAACTCCAGTTTCGTCGATGTTGAAAATATTATCTGCAGTGAACTAATTAAGTATTGACTGCACAAGCTTTAGTCAATACTGAGTCTTATCCACATTGATGGCTGCCAACTCGCCACACACAACTTTTCCAATAAGGATGTTATGTTCTTTAAACCATTGCAGCCAACCATTGGTAAATTTGAAATCAGGAATCCTTAACCTCAAAACCAGGTAATCTGCCTTTTGCTGGATTAAAGGACCAGGAATAAGTATGTTCGCTGCATGCATTTCGTGATACCACTGAAGCAGATTGGTTTCCATTTCCTCATGTTTAGGTCAACGCAGTAGTTTTCTTGCTGAGAGTATAGAGGCATTGCCAAGAGCAAGTTCGACTTTGCTACGATTTTTTAAACTTGTTGATAAAGCCGACTGTGGAATACCAAATTCTCTTGCAATTTCCGTTTTATTTTTACTGCCTTTGTCCACTTTCCTTATTATTTTAAGCTTCATTAGTAACATAAGTTCATTACGTTTACGTTTAGCAGCCATCACTAAACCTTTAAAAACCAATAAGCACAATCAAAAATATTAAAACAGCAACATTAAAACAATTTCGCACATGTTACCAACGAAAACTATTCTTCTTCAAGTGTTTTTTTTTTGTCGCTGTGGCCTTGTTTTATCCGTACAGCCAGAAAAACCAAAAATTTATGTTGTAATGCACTAAAATATAGAAAGTGCATTACTCTAAGATAAAAAAAGTACCTACATCATTTTGCGTGTATGTAAAAAAAATAAAAACCCTGTAGTGCATAGCACATCAGGAAATAAATGTGTCAGTCTTGGAATTTTTCCATTGCACTTGGTGTTCACAAGATGGCAGCAACTTGCAGGTACAAACTTCAATGTCATTAGTTTCGAACAAAAAAATTTTTTCCCACCAGGATAATGTTAGTTAATTTTACCAATTTGAAATAAAACCAATTTTATAAATGCAATTTTAAACTAATTAACAGAATTCTCCCATTTACCGCAATGTTACCATTTACATCTTGGCGACATCAGTGCACCTCGCTGCAGTAGAAGTAACTTTACCGCTAGTATCGATTTCCATATTTCCAGTTGTACTACAAAGTATGTATATCTTTTGCCAGTTGTTTATTTATGTTTTACTGTTTTACGTTGCGGTGTTACAAACATTGCATATTAGCTGTGTTTGTTGTCATTAAGCTGCGGAATTTGTATAAACGATTTGCCAACATGTAGAATTACTGTCCTGCGGGATTAAAATCACTTTGTATTACATATTAACCGTATTTCGTATTAAGGAAATAGTTTAACATTATAAATCCTACTAATTCATGGGACCGCAAAAACACTTTGCACAAACGTGAATTTTGTGTTAAACTGGGATGTATTAATGAGGTTTGACTGTATTGAGGTTTGACTGTAACATAAACTATCTTTATAATTTCACTGAAGGAAACAAAGACTTAGTTTTGGTCATAATAATATTTATTCTAACTTGTTGACATAGTCTGAGTTCCCTGAGGGGCAACTATTGGTCTGCTGCAAGTATGTTGGCTGGGCGGGACATCACTGGCAGACCCAAGAACTTTTACAGAAGAGGGCAATAGCTGGGTGGGGTACTTCTCCCGTGTTACTCGACAAGGTGAGACGTCGCCATGGGATCCAAGTAACATGCTGAGTCGGAGATCCTGGAAGGCGAGGAAGGAAAAAAAAGAGGGGGGGGCAGGCGGCACATGCCTACTCCTGGAAGAGTGTTGGTGGACCACTAGGATGAAGTGGGAAGCAGAAGGAGGCAGGGTGCGAAGAATAGCTGCTGTTAGTGATAAATGCAACCAATTCAAAATATGTCTGTTTATTGCCAGAACAATCAAACAAACATAGCCAGCCTGTATCCTGATTAGGGACTGAAGGGCAGAAACTAAGTTGCCAATAGAGGTGTTTCCCTTAGTCTCAGAAGACGCGGTAGCGTGGTGGGCGAAGATAACCCCAGGCGGTTAATACTTGGACTTGTAAGCAGTAGAAATGTGGCTAGAGCTGTGTAGCAGTGAGAAATTGATGGCTTCAGTAGGCATCCGAGCAGACTGATGTCCTGCAATTGAGCTGCATGAGTCAGCTAGGTAGTAGGCCGCGGTTTGCAGCCAGGCAAAGTGATGCTCTGTAACTGAGCTACGCGAGTCAGCTAACGACCATGGATCCTATTTATGCTCGAAGCACAGGGCCAGTGCGGGGGGTAAGGGATGGTGGAGAGAGGTGTGGAGAGGTAACTGCAGAGATGGCCGAAGGCGGCCAAAGACTGGGCTGTGTTCCCCTCCGCAGCAGGCAGCCAGAGGGTTAGGCATGCGCTGAGGCGTGAAGTGGGCCCGCGAGCAAACCCTGGCATCACAGCAGAAGGAGATGCCAGTGGCGTGTACAGCATAACACTCTCCTTGGAGGAGGCCACAGCTGTGGCGAGGCTCGATTGGGATATCATCCATGGCATGTCATATATACAGTAAACTCTCTACCGGTATTCTAAGACATTTCATGGTTCCCGGTAACTCTCAACTACACAAAGAATGAAGAGGGACACAGACATGACCTTTTCTCTCACCAAGCCTTGCACTACGTGAACGCAGGGTGGTGAAATGTGTCACATATGCACCTAGCATTGGTGTTATCACCAACTTTTCTTCTTTTTTGGTTGGGCCCAAGCTTGGGTGGTATGCTCATCCTTCTCCACTGTGGGAAAGTTTTGTTGTTGATTGATAAGTTTGGAATGCCAAATGGCAAGTATTTTTTAAATGTTTAGCAAAGGAACAATACCATGAGCGCCATAAATTGATCAAAATTCCAGCCCCTACGTGTATACCAGACAGCATCTTCAAATCTTATTAAAAGAGTTATGTGTAAACTGGTTTCTAAATAATTGCTTTTTCTGTTTAATAATATCAGATAAATAATCTGCAATAAATGAACTACATTAATGTCTGGGAGTAATTTTTACATAGAGTAGAATAAATTTAACAGTACTTAAAAACTGACAAGTGACATTTACTTGACATAGAGAGCCTTGCGCAGGACAATGATGAGGGCATCCTTGACAGGTTGAAAGGTCTTGGTTAGAGGCATGAGGGCCTTAACGACACCCTCTGCCATCTCGCTACGCATGTATAGAAGGTTGCTGACAAACTGGGCAATCTCCTTGCGACACTCGTACACTTCCTTGGGCACCCGCAGACACAGCTCATGCAAACACCCTGCAAAATACCACACTTTATACTCAGACCCAACTGGCTAGGCTTCAGAGAACATTATACAAATTCAATTGTGGACTTCAACTCAAATGCTAGATTACTTTGCCTTAATTAATTAATTTATCTTCAGTAATGAGAAAAAATTTTAAAAAGTGTCTTCTTGCTCTTTAAACAACCCTGCTGACTTACTTATGTATAACTACAGGATGATTCTAAAATCATAGGACAAACATTGAGGGGTGGTAGAGCTCACTAAAACAAACCATTATTGTATAGGAATATATGGGTGAAAGTGACGCGTTGAGGAACAAACACGAAAATAACACATGAATGCAACACATTAGATGCATGTCTGTCTTTTCGCTATTCGTAAAATCACCCATCACGGCCAAACTCTCAAGCGCAAATGCTACTTCAAGGATCACTTCACTGCTATCAAAAGGGGTGAAACATGCAAAAAGAACATCCAGGCACTGGCACATTTCATTGATTTGCAAGGAACTGTCTGGATGTGCGGCAGGTTGCAGAATGCAGTGACACCTGAAACGGCTAAGCAACCCACCCAGTTACCGCGTCACAGTAAACTTTCAGAGTTAATTTTGCTTCACTTTCATGTTCGCCACCTACACACTGGACCACAAACAATGTTGTATCTCACTTGTCCATATTATTGGATCGTCTCAGCAAGATCACACATCCACAGGTTGGTACATAACTGTGTTGACTGCTTTAGAGCCAAACCTCGATCATTCAACCCTGTAATGTCTGTGCTGCCAAAGGTTAGGTTGAGCCAGGTGAGAGCCTTCCGTTCAGTTGAGACACACTTTGGAAGCCCGTTCCATTCTATTAAAGCCATAAGTTGCAAGAGGACTGCACTAAAGGCGTATGTATGTGTGTTTGTCTGCTTGTCAACCAAGGCAGTGCACATTGAAATGGTGACAGTTCTGTCAGCGGCAGCATTTCTAGCAGCTCTGAAGCGTTTTGTTTCCATCAGAGGCTTGCCATCGGACATCTACTCGGACAATGGCACCAACATGGTGGGGACAAGCAATTACTTGAAAGAGGTTCAGGGTGCTAACAAGCAGCAGATAGCTGACAGTGTGACTGAACAAGGAATCAAATGGCATTTCAACCCACCTGCCAGACCTCGCTTTGGTGATATCTGGGAGGCCCCTACAAAAAGTATCAAGCATCACATGAAGCGAGTTGCAGGCAACCGGCTATTGGCCTATGAAGAGTTAGCAACACTCCTGGCTCAGATATCTGTAGTTATCAACTCACGACCTCTGTACCTGTTGTCAGCAAGTCCAGACAAGTTTAATGTATGCTCACCCCAGGACATTTCCTTGTTGGGGAACCCCTTGTTGCTGTACCAGACTGCAATCTACTGGAATTGCCTCTTAATTGACTAAATAGGTGGCAAATGGTCACTCAGTTTCATCAGAGAATTTGGAAAAGATAGAGTCTGGAGTATCTCCACACACTTCAGCAGAGAGCACATTGGATCAAACCCACTCCAAACGTCAGTGTGGTTCAGCTGGTCCTTTTAAAGGATCCAACACTGCCCCCACTGAACTGTAAAATGGTACAAGTGACTGCAGTACATCCAGGCCCTTCATTTTTGTTTTGTGTTGCATGTGTGTATTTTTTCAGTGGTATTCTTCTTACAACTAGAAAATACTTATTTTCAGTGGGCGGAATGTTGGCGTCGGTAAAATTTTTTAATTTGTGTAACACGAGACAGTTTTACACACCGTATGTGACTGATACACTAGCTCTGCGAGTGGTGGAAAACTGCAGTTATGCGAAGTAATGGCAGCGGGTTAATGCCATTATTTTTGTGTGCTCGAACAAATGTTATACTCGACTCGAGTTTTACACAACTTGACTTGATGCTGTAAAAATCAAACATGCCCATCACTAAACAGTTGTTTTCCGAATAAAAATATACTATAGAAGGATATCTGCCCTGCGAGAGCACAAGGGCAGCACAAACACGTGATTATAGTCGCTAGTAAAGTTGCGCAGAAACTTTTGGTTACCTGAGGGGTGGAGGGTGGATAGAATCAATAGGTACTGGGTGGCCTTGGATGCCTAGGAGGGTGATACCTATTTTCAGATATGCCCTATATGCAGTACAACACTCACCAAGAACAATGAAATGTGCAGTGACCAAAAAAAGGGCAACAAACTTTTTATGTCATTATAGAAAAACAGTCACTATGAATGGGGTAGATACAAAGAGGTTCTACTAATGAAAGTACTTTATACTGAAAGTCTTGTTTTTTAAACTTTATAACATAGACACATTCAAATTATGGCACAATTAGTCACTTCAGTAAAGAAAATACTCATTACCAGCATAATGGGGCATGGCATCGCTGGACATGATGAGGCGATACAGCCTCTTGAGTACAAGGCCAGTGTTTCCGCGCACAGTCTTAGAAAGACTAACGATGATGTACGAGCCCAGGCTCCACACCTTCTCAGGGTTCGAGTCCTTGCCAGGGATGGTCTTGATTTTCATTAGCGTGAAGCCCAAGTTCAACAGCCCACGCAGGACTATGCTGTTGCCACATGACCTGCAGATACATAATGAACCCAACGGTTACATTGCTGTCAACATTTTTACAACTGAGTGTACATCAAAATACTACAAAACTATTAGAGTATTTACTCTCACTTTATATAAAGTCTTACATAATTGTACTAGAATTAAATTTCAAAGAAATAACAATTTGACGTCTGTCGTATTACGATCCAGTTGGGTAACAACTTGTACTGTTGTCAATGACATCCCAGCACCTCAACAGTTCAAATAAAAATTGTACAATTGTGCAAATGTGACTTTTTGTTTTACAAAACAAAAATAAAAAATGTGTTTGAAATTTATGAAAATGAAAAATAATTTCATGACAACTCAGTCCTACTGAAAGTTGTTATGAAATTGGTAAAATTTTAACAAGTTTTTCAATACGTATTGTTAAAAACATACTGGCATTTAATAAATTATATTTAATTTAAAATATGAAATCAAATGCACAGTAGCATCAATGGTTGTACATTTCAACAAAATTAAGTGACAAGTAGGGGTGTGCGAATAGTGGATTTTGATGTTTAAATATTTTTGAATTGAATATAAAATTTTTTGAATAAAATGTGAATAGTTTCGATGTCAAATGGCTAACAGCAAATATTTTATTTCAGTTATATATGACCAAAATAAATATAATTTCACTGATCACACAACAAAATGTTCCCCACAAATAATAGTTGCATTTTCAAGTGCAGTATATAATTTTTGCAAGATCATGTTCTGCTAAAATGTACGCTGCAAAATGTAACCATTAATATATATATATATCTGTGTGTGTGTGTGTGTCTGTGTGTGTGCATGTGTGTGTGTGAAATATGAAGATATGAATATGAGACAGACAACATTGTGATTAAAACTAAGATAATTTGCATGCCTCATCGCCATAGGAAAGTATAGCTACATTTTGGTTGTCCAAAAATATCTCAAAGTTCATTGCAATACAAAAAAAAAATGCTTTATCAGGAAAGGAAACTATTCCCTTGGTGTCATAGTTTTATTTTCAGCAGTCACACGGTTTTATTTTCAGTGATCATCATTGTTAGTGATGTGGGTGAAGCCTTAAGTTTAAATACCCGTATTTTCGTAGTTGAGTTGGTAGTAGATTCTGCAAACGCTAAGGTTCGGTGCATGCAGTTGCAGTGCTATTTGCTTGACGTAACGCAAACTGTTTGCATGTATTCGCAACTTCTTGCTACTGCGGTCATGATTCAGTACCAGAATTTGTTTTCCATAAGTTAAATTATAGTAAAGAGATTTGGGTGGCTCTTAACAGTGAAGTCTTGAGAGCCGACGAGGGTGATAGAGGCGAGTATGGAGCTGCGCCGGAATGAAAGGGCGGGGGAAATGGGAGGTCCCCAAGAAAACCCACCAACCAGTGCCATCGTACGGCAAGATTCCCACATGCAAAAATCCAGGAGTGACCCAGCTGGGGTTTGAACCTGGTTCGCCTTGGTAGCGAGTTAAATTATAGTAGATGAAACGCTTTGTAAATCAAAACTTTTCCTTGTAAACTCTTGGAACTGGCTTGAAATACTACTAGCGCTGTTATACCTCATTCACGGTTTCTTCACACTTTTCTGAAGCCCTGCTGAAGTTCTACTATTGGTTACCAATTACGTATCCATGTGCTACATGTAAACATAAACACTGCCATGTGACTTCTACATTTTAAATGTCAAATACTTTTTTTTTACTGTTTTCAACTGTTCAAATAATTCTATCCTATTTCAAAAACCCTTACGTACGAATGTTTACAATTTAGGCCTATAATCATATTCATATCAGTTTTACGACTTTTTAACAATATCTGTATTAACGATAGTCCTTACAGTTCAGTTATAACAACAAATTACAAAATCATTATTTTTGCTATAATGTGTTTGAAATATGCTAAAATTGGAAACATGTAATTTTCCTGCTGCTACTAGCAATGAAAAAAAAAAAAGAAAGAGAAAGAGAGAGAGAAAAAGAAAGAGAGGCAGAAAGAGAAAGAGAGACAAAGAGAGAGAGAGAATGGAAAGGCCACTTTACCCCTTCCCTTGATATGGGTGTGGCTGTGAAAACAGTCCCTCCCTACCTTCGCTACTTCTGCTCCCTGTATGCCGTGCATCCAAAGGAGTGGTAGGAAAGGAAAACAGACCAACGGGAGCCATAACCCAGTCCCAACTGCACTCTGCAGCATAACCCCCCCNNNNCCGCCAGCTGGAGAGGCCTCACCTCCCACTCATTTCAGCCCCCAATCAATACCGCCAAACACGGCCCGTTCCACTAGGGATTGCGAATCCCTGATTCCAGTATAGCTGGACCAGCAGCCCTCCCCGTGTTCACCAGCACCGCCAGCCGCAGCACCATAGTCGCCCCAGGTCAGGGTACTTGTTCCAACTCTAGCAGCAGCTGGGTCAACAGCCACCCCGGGTCACCTCCAGTACAGGTAAGCCAGTGGCTGTGTGCAACCCAGCACACAGGACCGCTAAGCCGTCTTGTGACTTTGTACAGTGCAGTCAAGCCATGCACCTTGTATTATATACCGGCTGCGGGCTGGTCAGCTGTTAAGATCAGCCAGTTGAATCACCAGTGACTCTGACCGACATGTCAAAACCCTGCCCGACAGTGATGTCGCCATCAGCCACCCAACATCATGTGTCAAGTTAGTGCAGGAAGCGTCAGTACTCGCTTAGGCGCAACACTCCCTTGCCTAGCCTTCCCTTGCCAACTGCATGGAGTCTGGTAGCACACACAGAAAGCGAGGAGATATCAGCTGCGGGTTTAAATGTCACAGGCGTGACAAACGTCAACCCTTAAGTTTTTTTCTTAATGTTGTGCTGCAGGTGAACTTGACTCATTTCATTACTGCAGCAGTGTGTGTTGGTCATTATGAAAAAATGGAGAGAGAATAGAACTCATTACATTTGTGGTTCCTACAGGAAAACATGATGAGGTCAGTGTTTTTGTAACATTTTTGGTCCTCTGGGATGGATTCAGTGCCTGTGATGTTTCGGTGTCACGTTTTAACAAATCCCATTGCTCTATGTCTCAACTTCCACGTGTCATAAAGCTTTAAAACAAGACCATCACCATTTAAGGATTCTTTATCTCCTATTCACCCTGTCTGGAACAAAATTCTACCCTTCTTGTCTCACATTCCATGAAAGGAAGAACTCTGTCTCCACGACTAACATCAGATTGAAATGATGGAATTATGTGCTACCTGGTGTTTAATAGCCTTAATAACAAAATAAATAGTGAGAAAGAACGTGTAAATGAGAATGTAAATAGCTAAATAACCCATGTAAGTGATACAGTAGACATGAAAATAACTTGTTTGTAGTACTAAACTCAACTGTGATTGTTTATGGCATTATTCACAGTGTTGCTTTATCATCGCTTGACGCCATATAAGAAATGTAGTGTTAGTTATTCAGAATTTGTATAAATGCTGACCCAGTTATGTGTTATCAGCATGGCTTCGAACATTTAGAAATGTCTGTCTGGGTTTTTTGTGCCATGTCATTTTCTAACATTGTTTTAAAAGTTGTTAACATACTCTGTAACTTCCTACTGAACAAGTTAGCTTCTTTTAGTACTGCCAGTCTCACGTCGAGTTTGCTGTTTCCATTCGTCCGCAAAATTAAATTCACAACATTTTCTTTGAAGCTTAAGCCGCAAGTATTGAAGGTAACACACATAATGCAAAGGGTGAGAACCCTAAGCAATATTCCTGAAATGGTGATGGCTGCAATGCACAAAATGTGTGTACTTGCCAATCAACTGAGTAAAATTGACCAAGCTACAAATTTGTTGTTCAATCAGTTCCTTCACCAAGAAAACAAGCCACAAGACTACATGGAAACAAGTTCACTGAAACTTCACAGCAACATGAATGGTCTGATGTCTCATACCAGCACTCAAATAACCACCTTTCTAGCATACAATGTCAAAGCAAAATGGTCTCAACAACAGTTGTATCACATGTGGATGCGAGAATATTAAAATTAAACCTGCAAATGTTTTCTGGACAGTGGGAGGACTGGCCCACATTTTCTCTGTTATACAGAGCAACCATTTATGAAAACCACACTTTGGTAGATGTGGAGAAATTCTAATCTTACAGGATGATTTAAGGTGGAATATCTGACCCCATATTTGCTTGTAATATGCGTGCAGAGCTATCTACCTGAATCGAAGGCAGATACAAGCAAAATTGTAGGCAAGTAGTTCAAGAGTTTCCCGTTAGGTAAAACTATCATAACCCAAATGGGACAGAAGCAGCAAAACTTAACAAAATAAAGAGGAGGTGCAGAACGCAGCTACGTTGCCAGTCCTTCCCTCCTTCCTTCCCCACTCCTCATACAAACACAGGTCCCCACCAGCCGGCAGTGGTTCCTCGGCTCGCGCTCGCCAGTGGTTCAAAGAAATTTGTGGCGCTGGAGCTTTATATCTTAAAACTTTCGAACTCCATGTAAACCAGTACAAATTACAGATATAACTCTTTGCACAGTTAGAAATAAATAATTCTATACACCGGTTGTACCTTTATAAGAAATAACATATACGGAAGTAGTTAATAACCAATTCAAAATCAAAATTGATTGCATTTGTAAAGTACCTATTCAATGCATAAATGTGTCTATATACAGGATAGAGCTGAATTTGACCCACAAACTTCATGAGGTGATTCTTTATGCAAAGTCAATTGGCAAATATATAGGACAGTTTCTACATGAACTAAATATTATTGGTGAAATAAGACCCCAAAAATTGAGATTGTGGAATGTGACCTAACAGCAATCTCACATTAATAACACTTTCCGTTATAAACATAACAGGGGTGGCCAAACATTTATTGCCGGCAACTTCATTATCATCGGGAATTATGAACGTTTGATGTTGGTGTATTGAGCAGTTTGACCCACTAAACAAAAATGGTCCCCTTGTTGCAACTATCTAGGACCCATTGTTTTCATTTAAAACAAACACACAGATTCCGCTAGATTCTGCGGCAGCAACACAGTGCCTCATACATACGCAATACGTCATAAATGCATGTATGGTAAGCTGCTGTTACCACTGCACAGAAAATGGTGGAGGAAATTTATTACTTAGTGTAAAAAATTACCATGCATTAAAAGCTTACGTGCTACATTCAACAATGTGTTCCTGGCAACAGTCGGTGTGAGATTCCCTACATGAAGTATTAGTATTGCCTACGTGTCTGGAACTGTATAGCTGTAACTGCTATGTACTGTAAATACTATTGTTTATGCTTCTGTACGTGTATCGCTGCGGCCGTAGCTTTATGTATGTGCGTTTTGTACAAAAGTGATGGTCCTAGGCAGTTGCGACTAGAGGATCTGTGTGTTACCTAGTTCATACTGTTTAATAAACAAGCATCAAACGTTTATGAGTCCTGATGGTTTGTATAAATATCTCCCAACATTTATAAATCAGGAACTGGGCAAAGTGGAGCAAAAGTAACATGTTGGACTCGCATTCGGGAAGACACGGGTTTGAATACCGGTCAGGCCATCCAGAATTTGGTTTACCATGGTTTCCCGAAGTGACACCAGGCAAATGCTGGGATGGTTCCTTAATAAAGGCCATGGCCAAATACTTCCTCAGTTCCTTTCAAGTGCCTATGTATGTTTCTGCCTTCATAAATTCCTCTAGCGATGCAAGCTTTGAATGACGTGAATAATAAATAAACTACTGCAGCGCTGCTCAGTACGTGTTTATCTGGTGAAACTGACTGTTTGGGACTCTGCATATCTGAAGCTTGTGTGTGAGCTGTAAATTAATTGCAGTAACTAAACAGAGACTTGACTTTATTTTATATTTATATGGCGCCTTTAAAGTTTCATGTTTCTACCGATTGAGCAAACCCGAACTGTAATTTCCAGTTGCCAATTCTGACGACTGCGACGTACAACTTAAAAAAAGAACATAGCACTTTATTAATTTAAACATGAGAGAAACTTAATTTTATTTCACTCGTGGAATGTTCACTTTTGCACTTTTTGTGCCTTCTTGTAGCTTTGATATGATGTTTCTTCATTCACCACATCGTAAATTACGTGCGCATAATTCACTGTTTGTGTTATGACTTTGTAAGGAACGAGAAGAAATTACATTTGTACTGTTGTAATATTTCTGAGAAAAAAAATAGCATTATCGTAAAAGGAAAGTTTCTCGACATCCTACCGCTTTGGAACGACCGTCTGACGTATGCCATGGTTGTTTACTAGACTATTTGGGCCATTTATTTTACTCCGCGGCAGTGCTGATAGTACTCAAGCAAATAAGCCATGCCATTTCAAAAACAAAAACGTTTGGTTATAACAAGAAAAACATTTTCATGCAATAGTTTTTAACACTGAGCAGTGTAAGTTAACTGTCTTTCAAACAAAATGCCAAAATAACTTTATATATAGAAGCAATAATATAAATTTTCTTTATTCACTAAAAGGATGCTATCTTATCCTTTTCTAGAGGGAAATTTATTTTCAGCACCGTTCAAAATTTTTTTGGCTCAAAATCTCTAATCCCGCCCAGCTATGTTTTGTTTATGGAAACACCAGCCTGTTATAGTATTATCAATTAACAGTTATTGTGTCTATCTGTTGCATGTGATGAAAAAATTCCTTTTGTTGAAAAACATAATGTGTTTTCACTGTGCTGTTCTTGAAAACGCTTTAATAATTTTATGTGTTGGTGAACATTCATCATCCCAAGTGGGGTTTGGAAATACTTTCAAATAAACTATGTGGACGAAATATACAGGCTGATTATAAAAGAATACCCCAACTTTGAAGGTCTATAATATCAAAACCAAACCACCTACAACCTTGGTTGACCAATCAAATGAATCGTGGAACTGTGAAATTTGTTTACCATATCTTCATAAATGTTCAATGTTACAACCGTGAGCGGCCCGAACATCTACGCGACAATCAAACTCGTTCCACGCTATTGTCAGCATGTCTGGTGTTACAGTTTGGATGGCGTTCGTAATGCTCGTTTTGAGGTGGTGAGGGGGAAGCGAGCTCACATTCGACATGTCAATGTGAAGGGGATGGTCTGATGTTTCCTTTATGTGCCGAGAGATGACACTGGGAGCGTCTGTCGTCGCACTATGAGTGCGTGTTGTGTGTTAGTCCGCATCACGATGGCGACAGAACAACAGAAGGCATTCTGTGTTATTCAGTTTGCTAAATGTGAATCGGTTATGACAGTTCAACATGAATTCCGTCACAAATATGGACGTCGTCCTCCCAATAGGTGGAGTACCGTACATTGGTTTCATCAGTTCCGTAACACAGGGTGCCTTTGCGAATGCCAAAGTTCCGGGCAATTGCGTGTATCCAAGAAAATCAACTCGATAAGCTGGCCGGGAAATGCAAATCCCTCTATCGAAGGTATGAACAGTGTTGCGAAAGAGATTGCTGTACAAACCATACATTTTACAGCTTGTACAGGCTCTACCGAAAGGAATAAAGAACTGAGATCTTATTTCTGCCCGTTCGTTCATACCCAGAATGAGGTAGACAATGCCTTCATGTCTAAGCTATTTTTTAGTGATGAAGCGATGTTTCATACAAATGGTAAGGTGAACCGACACAACGTGCGGATGTGGGGTCAGGAGCCTCCATATGAAACCACTGAACAAGAGCATGCTTCCCCCAAAGTGAACGAGTTTCGCGCTGTATCCAGAAACACAGTTTTCGGCCCTTTCTTTTTTCACGGGCCCACTGTTACTGGAATCCCTTATCTGGACATGCTTATAGAGTGGTTCTTTCCTCAGTTACAAGAGGCGGCAGGGGACTTCATTTTCCAGCAGAATGGTGCCCCACCCCATTGGCACCTAGCTGTTCGCAGATACCTGAACGAGACGTTTCCGCAACGTTAGATTGGTCGAGTAGCAACTGGTGACCAGGCTCTTCATCACTGGCCCCCAAGAAGCCCGGATCTTACCCCGTGCGATTTTTTTCTATGGGGGTACATAAAGGATTAAGCGTTTTGTTAACCATTGCTGGCTAACATTGATAACCTCAAAATGAGAATTGCGGACACTATCCAAACCGTAACACTGGACATGCTGACAAGAGTGTGGAACAAGTTTCATTATCGCATAGATGTTGTTTGGGCCGCTCGTGGTGGTCAAATTGAACATTTATGGAGATATGGTAAACAAATTTCACAATTCCACAATTCATTTGATTGGTCAACCAAGGTTGTAGGTTGTTTGGTTTTGATATTGTAGACCTTCTAAGTTGGTGGTATTCTTTTATACTCATCCTTTATATGTGTATGTGTATATTTATATATGTGTATATTTATATATATATATATATATATATATATATATATATATATATGTGNACTTTTTGTAATTTCATATAAATATGCGCCCACTGTTCAAGTGTTATATTATTTATGTTAGTAATAGGCCTACTATTAATGTAGGACTGGTTTAAACAATTAAATTTCACACCCTCCTATACCGTATTTAGTTCTGTAAAGTAATTGTCTGCAACTAAAAGAATCACGGTTTTTGGAATCAAAATCACGTGTAGAGTATAGTTGTAACATTTTCCCCCCTGAATAAAAATAATACGATTGACTTTTATTTTCAATGTCAATACATATAAAGATATTTGAAATATTTATTAAAAGTCAAAATAAACAGTCAGCTAAAATACATTCCAAAATATTTTGAAAAACTGTTTTCCTATACCAAAGTAAACAGGAAAGGCTACTTTCTTTCATAGCTATTTCTTTGGGGATGGGGGGAATGTTATCTCAGGCATCTTATTTGAGTCATTTTCACGGTATAATTTTCAAGTAACTGTTTGGACAAGTTGAATTTGTGTGTATCTTAATTTGGGGCAACTTGTATTTGATTAATTACATCAGGAATCTTGAAGGCATCTTAGCATCTTACATTGAAGGCATCCTGAATAGAAAAAACCTTATTGTTGAGGTAATTTTACTTTAGGGTCTCTTACTTTTGGAGTCATGCTATATGATGTTTTTCTTTTTTTAATCAAGCAAATTATAGCATTTATTGAAAATTTTAGCATCTATTTAGCATTTACAGAATTCGCTATTTTCACATACCTCTATCTATGGTATACCTATGGTATTACCAAATAATTAACATGGATGCATTAATTAATTTGATTCAACAGTACCAAAAAACCGTACTATCCGATAGACACGGCACAACTTCAGTACTCAACATCCATTGCTGAAAATCTCAATTCTTTGATTCCGATCATTAGTCAAGAATTGGTGGTATTGAGAAATTGCAAAATCAAATTGACCCATCCTTATTTTGATTTAAATGAGCATTACAAAAATTATCAAATTTATTTACATGACTCACCGCTGCTGGATGAAGAACGACACTGTTAATTCTGCCTTGTTTTCCTGAGGAAACATACTTGTCAACCACTGAGAGGTCTTCCTTCGATTTTCTTCGGTATGGCATCTCAGAAATACCTTTCTGATGAAGTCGCACACCTGAAAACAACATGAGTGCGTGGTAACACACACTCATTCATTAAATTTCCTTGTTTTGGGTTTCCTAAATAGGTAAACAACCCACAAGTTAATCTCTTCATACGATCTTTTTGAAATGCCTCCTTCTGTAAGGTTACATATAGGCAACTGGTGAGCTTAAACAGACATAAGCCATCGCTTAACTCCTCACTGCTTTGTTAAGAAACTGGCTGTGAGAATGGATGACCTGAATATGAATGACTGGGCATCCATAGAGATGAAATTCACGGCCCCTTAAGGTAAGTTTCCCTCCGAGTATCTCTAGTGCTTACTTCTTGCAATCTTTGCAATGCAACTCTCGCTCTTGATCATATGCTTTGTTAAGCAGCATTGTTCTGCTTTCCTCCAAAGCACTGATAGCTGGAGTCGCTAGCATCTGTCACAGAGCCACGACGATAATTTCAGCTCCCAGACAAAAAAAAAGATGCAAGTCACCAGTGACTATTCACATGCAACTGTATTTAGTTCATGTTGTGCATTGACTGTGTTCTGAATAGACTTAACAGTTTTATTTTTCTACAGAAAAAGATGAAAATCTTGTGGAAGGGGTAGGAAAGTATTCTATTCTGTTTGATTTGGTACACATAACTACTACAGTCAGGAACTGAAGAACAGTATTTGGAATCACAATGCATGAGAGAATGGGCGATCAAGTGAGTACTACATATATATAGTAATAATAATAATTTGAAGTAATAAACCCAAAAACCTTGAGTATTTAATAATTTTGCTTGCCAATATCAAAGAATGCGATTATCACAGACACTGACATGGAATAGTATTTTTGAGGTTTTTGAAAGAAGGAAAATATGCAGATAGACATTCAGATACTAAACTGAATATAATGAACGCAGAGAACGTTTAGAAAAGAGCAAACATTTACAGCACCAAGCTGCAAAAGACTTCGACCTATGCAAATGAAGATACACAGACAATTGGTAAATAACCTCATTGCTTCCATCACTGGAGCAGCGTGATTGTTGCTGGCGATCATCACTTTAAAATAGATGCTACGAGGAAAACACATCTTCAGTGGTAAAGCAAGCAATAAATGAAGCTTCCCTTATGCCATAGATGTCACTATGTTTTGAAAAAAAAAAATTAAGCTGCTACCTTCAAACTAAACTGATATACCTCAAGAACCTTATAAAATAACAATTTAAAAACATTCATACAATAAATTCAGACTTTTGTCCAGCTGTCTAGTAACATTGAAATTCACAGCCTTGCTAGTAGCTACTAATTGGCATTGTCAACTACAGTACACTGTTATTTTTGATACAGTAAAACTTATTTAATTACACTTCCCAAGAGTTCAAAAAAAATATATGCAAAATACATGGAAGTGCAAAACAAAGGAATAAATGCCATATGTATGTACAAGTACATATGATGTTGCAAAATACTGAAAAATGTACGTACAAAATTTTTATTTTTCAAAATATATTTCAATTTATGATATAATGTCTAGGTAATTTAAGCATGCACAAAATTACCTAAAACTAAAAAAAATGTATTAATATAAGTAATATTAAGGGTATGCATATAAGTGCTACAATCAGACCCCAATTTTACAAGTACTGGATTTAATGAGGCAGCAATTTTGCAAGGCCATTCTCAGCAACCACCAAAAGAACAGTAAAGACTGCCAGTGATTCAATACACCCCTTCCCCCTCTTCGTGTTTGTATGAACGTCTAGCGGAGGTGTCAGCTGGACAAACTTAAAGAAGATGTGAAGGAGTATTCACCAGCACAAATGGAAGTTCGCTAAACTTCATTGCTGACCGGCTGTCATGTGTAACATTGGTATGTACAGTATACTGATTTGTGTTTGTGCACAAATCTTCAAAAAATTATTTTTTTTTAAACTGAAAATTATAAGAGCCTATTTAACTGCTAATATTTTACTTTGTCTGCACTTCTGAGGTAGACATCAAGCCTACCTGTACAAAAAAAAAAACAACTGTGTCAGTGAGATAAATGTTTAGATATACAGTTGACTCCCTATTTACAGTTTTTCAGGGGACTGTCAAATAATTTCCATTTACGCAGTATTTCAGTAGATAAGGGTTCTGACATTTACATCAATAAAATAAAACTTCTGACCTTGTTAGACTTGATTTTGAGTAAAATTATAGCTGTACTTTATCTGTGAATAAAGTTTAGCTAATAAACACAATAGAAATGGGAATTTTAAGATAAGTATTACTGTATTAGTATTACTGTAAATAATACATTGAAAAACATTTCACCTCAACTCTTTAAATAAAGAATATAACATCTAAAATACTGTATATAACAGATTGTAATTCGACACCAAATGTAAGCCAACTTAAAACTTTCAAACCCTCTGAAAATTAAAATAATATGAAACCCAACGCAAGTTAAATTTTGAATGTCCCAGGTGCACTCGATCACCTTAGAGCAAGCAGAGAGATTACCAATCGGGCAGTTTTTTAACGACGGCAGACGGGGAAGGAGAAGCGGTGGGGAGGAGTGAAACCAACCATACCCCTCCACGCCACGAGACACCCTGCGCGTGTGGCAAATATCTTTTAAAGTAATTAATTATATTTCACAGTAAAAAGGTGTAATTTGGAGACAGAAATGGATAAATAAGGCAATTAAAATTAATGTATTTATGATCAAATTAATTATTCAAAACTGCGTTGTAACGTTTGGCTGCTGTTACACTGCCAATGTTATGTTGCAACTGCTAGCTCAAAGGTAGAACACGAGACTCAGTAAAAATGGACGCAGATTAATTAAGAAATAAGTTCAAGTTCCAGATTATTTTGTTCTATACTTTATTTATCATTTAAGTTTCACAGTTCACATACGAAGTTCCAGTATGCAGAGTACAAAAGTTCACATATCACCATACAAGTGCAGAAACAGCGCCACAGTCGTTTACAAATTAATCCTTGTTATAAAAACTGGCCCGAAAAAATAATAACTGCTGCTACCTCCCACACCGGCGGATAAATAAAATAAAGTTTAGTTGCAGATGTGGGGGTTCTCGTCACGCCTGACGTGGCCTAGGCGAGCATTGTACCACTGCCCTGAAGGGCGACTGACTTGAAGTCGCTATTTTGAGCGAAGGATAGTAACAAAATTTCTACAATCACCAGGTGCAGTTTATTTGCTCTGTGTCCAGGCATTTAAGAGGTGAAGGCAAAAGGCAAGCGCACGTGGCCGAGAGAGAGACAGGACACTTTTTTTCTAGACAACAGTTTCCCCTCTCGAAGGCATGTAAGGGGAGGAAGAAAGGTGCGTGGCTAAGAGAGACAAAAAAGGTTGCCAAGCTGGTTGCTAGGTAAATGCCCCACCTCTCATCAGGCATGTAATGGGAGGTAGCAAGCCAGAATGGTGCCGCGCTGAAGACATGGTGGGTAAAGACGTCCCTCCCCAGAGCAGTGATAATCTGCGGCGTGCGTGAAGTAGTACACAACCAATCACCAGACGTTTGCATAAATAACCAGCTTAAAAATGATTGTTTAAGAAATCTTAGCCGAGAGGACCGAAATATATTTCAATGAATGCAATATCCGGTAACCGATATAAGCAGGTAGCTTTATCATTATTTATGTAGGAGTTTTGCCGGGATCACTGAAAATTAACTGTGTATATGGTTTATCGGTACATGCGTTTTCAGTACGAGAGTTCACTGTAATATGGACATTGTGCCGCCTACTTAATGTATGCACAATGAATGTGCACAGCTGTGTTTACGCTTTTTTGGTAACAAAGGCGTATATAATGTTCTGGGGTATAATTTTATTCAGATGTCTTCTCTATTGAAATAAATTAATATATCATTAACAAATTGTTTGATTTTTTTTGGCAAGAAGTAATTGGAAATGAACTTCACACTTGCTTAAAGAAACATGGTGCCCGATGTTTCCATTATTTTTTTGTGACGAGAAGGTCGAATATGTTGTTCTGCGGTATAATTTTTAGTGGTGCGTTGACTCTAGAAAAAATCGAGTTGAGTCAACACAGATCGACTCATCTTTTGGTTCTAGTAATTTTTACAGCAGACATCGAAGTACTGAAAAATATTGAATATAGAAAAATTATGGATGGTATTGTAGGCGATACTGAAGTTCCAGAAATGTTTAAGGAGTAGACAGTTAAATATGTACTTTTAACATTGCCCATGTATATTATAATCATTAAACCATCATATTTAAGTTGAATCTATGCCTTCTCCTTCTTGCCTGCCATGAACACACTGCTCAATTGATAACAACTCCATGCACTCTCAACTGATTGAGTGCATGCGGGATATTCGAAATTTGGCTTGCAATTGGTTTCACATTATTTTCACTTTCAGAGGGTATGAAAGTTTTGGGTCAGCTTGCATTTGGTATCAGATTACAATCAATTATATACGGTATTTTGTAGTGTTGTATTCTTTATTTAAATGAGTCAAGGTGAAATGTTTTTTAATGTATTATTCACAGTAATACCAATAGAGTAACATTTTTTTTTTTAATTCCCATTTTTATTATGTTTACCAGTTAAACTTAAACCACAGATAATATAGAGCTCTCATTATACTTAACAAGAAGTCTAATAAGGTCAGAAATTGTATTCTATTGATATACATGTCAGAACCCTCATCTACTGAAATGCAGCATGTATGTAAATTTTTTGGCAGTCCCCTGAAAAACGGTAGAAAGAGTCTCCACTGTATTACAATAACGTGTCGATCCCTAACTTTGTTCACAGTAGTCCGTCACAAGAGTGGCCGCCTTGCAAAAAGCATGTTCTTTTAAAATGATAGTTTTTTTTATTTTGCAGCAAGGGTTAAACATGAGCCGAGCCAAACAGTAATTCTGGAATTTCACATGTAAAATATTCAATGTTATGGATAAATGCACCAACAATGACGGTAGTAGAAATAACCTTGACGGTACACAACATTACTGTAAAAAAATGCCAACGGGAAGTTATTTTTGTATCAGTTTCACCATCATACATACACGTATCATTCCTTTGTAAAACCATAGGCAATGGTACAACTAATAAAACTTCCAGACATAAAATTTAAATTCATTGGAATATGTCCTTTTTCTACTGTAAAATGTTGAATTATGATAAATAAGTTGAGCATAAAAACTTAAATAAATATGTCATTACCAGTTTGCATGCTTTATTTCAGGCACACTGCATATGGACAGTAATTGGTAACATGTAATGTTCATAAACAAAATAGACATTGGCACATTTGCTGTTGGTTGTATCACACAGTTTTTGCTATGCAGATAAATTTAAAAAATGACATATGTAGTAACATGATAATTTTGTCAAAAACTGTATTTTCCAGTTACATGATGAGACAAGTGTGGCAATACTTTAAAGAAGACAGTGCCGATCAAGGTCAAGCAAGTTTCAGTATTTGTAATAATTTGTTTTCACGATGCAGTAAATCTGGGAAGGTCATATATGCCGGTCTGGAGTATAATTTTATTCAGAAGTCAGTCAATTGAAATAAATTAATATTTAATTAATAAATTGTTTTATTTTTCTGCAAGAGGCTACTGGAACTGAATTTCGCGCTCGCTTAAAGTAACTCAGCGCCCAACATTTCCATTTTTTTTTTGTGACGAGGGAAGGTTGTA
Source organism: Clitarchus hookeri (assembly GCA_002778355.1). Classification (NCBI taxonomy): domain Eukaryota; kingdom Metazoa; phylum Arthropoda; class Insecta; order Phasmatodea; family Phasmatidae; genus Clitarchus; species Clitarchus hookeri. Next base: position 328,069 of record NQII01000180.1, on the reverse strand, counting down.
CATACAGTTTTGGGGTGTAAATTTATTCATATGACGTCAGTCTATTGACATAAATTAATATTTCATTAATAGATTTTCCGATTTTCCCGCAAGAAGCTACCAGAAATGGATTTTGCCCTCGCTTAAAGTAACTGTGTGATGTTTACTTTTTTTAGTAACAAGAGGCGGTTGTATATGTATAATGTTATAGGGTGTAATTTCATTTGGGAGACGTCTGTCTATTGAAATAATTCAACATTTCATTTAAAAAACTTGTTACTTTTGCACCAGAGATGATTAAAAACAGACTTAGTACAAAAAACACACATATAATGCACTTTGTGGGTTTTTGGGGGATTAAAATCTGCCTGCAGCGATTTTGCTAGGCCATTTTCAGAAACCATGAGGCCTCGTAAAATCAGGGTTCAAATATACTTGTAACTTTTTTGAAAATAGAAATTACAACTTCAATACACTTTTACATTAGAGTAGTTTTGGTATTTGCTAAGAGTGGCATACCTGCTCTTCCTGCCTTTCCACAGTGGACAGAGAGAGAAGCAATGCAAATGTGAAATGCTTCAAAATGAGGTCTGGGGCTGCAAGAATGGCTACCAGGTGCCGAAAGAGATCACTGGTATTGATCTCTGGGAAACATATCTGAAGCAAAACTCTCTCCTCAACATCCTGCACCTCACTTTCATCTAAAAAAACAATAGAAAAATGTATTAAAGAATTATTTCCTAGATGAATACCTACCAATCCTATACTTTTAACTGAACAACTGCTAAATATTCAAAAGTCCTATACAAATTTATAAAATAAAACAGATTTATAACATAATTACGTACTACCAAAACAAATTTCTACTAGTAACACGAATCATTAACACTTTCGGGGGTAAAAAATCTATAGTATTAGGGCATGTGAAATTTTGGTCCTGGTATGCGGAACACACAGTGTGTAACATTGCAGGTTTTGAGGGGTTATGTTTACTGTTGGTCAGAGATATTTTAATTTGTTATAATTATTATTATGGAATACTTGCTTATGTTTTCACTTCATTTAATATCACTTCCAAATTACGCTTTATTGTACGAGTTAAACAAAATGCAGTATAATCTTTGGTTAATTTAATAGTTTATTGACATAGAGATCATGTGTAAAAATTTTTAATTTGTTTCTAGACGGTATTCAGTATTCCATGTTATAGTTGTTATTTTCCAATTATTCTCTAGAGGGTAGAAAGCAATTGAATGTTTATTAAACAAATTCACGAAAGAAAATTATACTGGTTGTCTTTCGTCTAGCCATTGATGGTTGGCGGAGAGATGTGGCATGGTCAGACGACAGCCAATCAGGACAGATGACAACATAAGAAAGGAAGAAGTAATATCGAAAGAAAATTTCTTTAGCAAATCTCTTGCTACCACCTCCAGAGACGGGCATATGAATGGGATTTATTAAAGAAAATTGATATAATGTTGAAGAAAATAGAGATTAATCTTGAACGTAATTGCTACAATAAGTTTTAATTTTGAAAATATTGAAAAGAAGAAAAATTTATTAATGATTTAATTGTGTTTACAAATAAAAGAAAAAAGAATTTGTTGTATGTTTTTTTAAGAAGACCAACGAAACAGTAAAAAGTTAAAGAACCAAGAATTACGACTTTTTAATTTCTAATTTGAAATGTTACAACCGGCGCCCAATATGTTAATTGTATTGTGATGCTACCGAAATGTAACAGGTGCTCACTTTCAGATTATGTGATGTCTAATACATGTAATGCTGTTGTAATAGCAAATACCTAATGAAACTAAGTATTTACAGATATGTATTAATATTAGTGCCATTTTTTTCATATCTTTTCCCCCCAGTAGTTTACTGTTTGTTTGGGAACTGTCTGCACTGTTTTCTTATGCTACTTAGGACAGACGTTATACTGATGCCAGAGTAGTTGGTTACTCTATCAGTGCTATGAATAAACTTTATATTTTTTCCCGAACAATTACTGGTATCCATCGTAAATTACTTCTGCAGATGAACTGTGTGTGATAATATTTTCAGGTTGGATGACACACAGTCGGCATTATGCATGCAGTTGTTTCTCCTCTCACCAGCAAACCCTTGCACTGCTGCTGAAACAAGTGCCACAACATCTGGTGCAGACAGTACCATAAGTTTAGTATGGTACAAAACCTACATTTTAAATTCTAAAATTTTTTTTTGGCCAACATCTGTTAATTTATGATGGCTGTAAAAGTGCACAGCAAACAATACTAAAATAAAACAGCAAAACAAATCATTACTGACACAACACACACACTACAAGTGATTGTCTATGCTCTTTTTGTGAGGAAACCAAACCAGTAATGGACAACGATGAGTATTTGGAGTACATTAATAAAATTAATTCCTGTACGAAACTGTAGGGTATAAATTCCATGCAACTGAAACATAGTCTTTACTGCAAACCAAATGCTTATTACCTGGTCATAGAGCAACTAACCTAACTGAAGAGGAGAAGATCTGTGAGAAGAGGGAGACATCTCATTTGCCACTTGCACACTGATCCCAGTGGTGGGAAAGTAGGATGATAGGAAAGGAAACTTTTCAATGGCTGGAAAGAACAGTCACAAAAAAAAATGTAATGTAAAAACTAGCAAAAGAAAATAATTTTTTTTCCAGGTATTAATGTGTGTAATTTTATTTTAAATTTACATGATCATTTTCTGAGGCCTTGCTTTACATTACCCCACAGTTACTTCAAACACAAGTCTCACTTCTAATATTTTAAAAATGTTCTTTTCCTTAAAAAAATTTTTTATATATGGCACATTTTCTTGAACATGATGGGAACAATTCAGTCAGAGTATCACACACATTCCATCACACTATGTCATTAAAACTCTGGCCTGTTCCTACTGATATTATATTACCAGTAGTAAGTACACTGTTAGGCAATGTAAGAAAACTGTTTTATTCAAAAAAATCTGTGATTGGAAAAATTTATAAAATATAATTAAAGGTGACAAGTAAGGCAAGACTGATTTAACACATAACTTGAGAGAAACACAAGAGATGGATATTTTTATTTATTTGGATATGCCATACAAACCAGATGTCTAACAAAAGGAAAAACTACTTTCTGCGTAGTTACATGTTAATTCAATTATCCAACAATGAGATTGAAAATACAGAAATTATGAATGAGAACACGCACGAGAGTAAAACAACAGACGCATGCGTTTCACAAAATGGAGGGGCAGATGATGCACAGGTGCAGAGCATCGTACAAGGTCATGACACTCGTAATATAGCTCAAAGTCACAAGGAACTAATGTCTTTTCTGATGGCTATAAGTACAGACACCAGTTCAGTACGGGAAAAGCTATAAAACCCATTTGAACACATGCTGAGGCTTACTAAACAAGCTCATCACCAGACAAATGAGCGTATTGAAAAGAGAATTTCAGAAATGGATGAAAATCTCGCAAACAACGGAAGGCTAGAGGTCATATTAACAGAAATACAAACTGACATTGAGAACGCAACTGTTCACGCAGTTCGAACAGCTGATATGCTAGGTCAAGGTCACAACACCCGCGTGCGCACACACACAAGCGACGCAGCACCGCCTGCAGTTCAGATTTTATTGTCATCAGTTTTGAACCCAACCGCAGCTTTAATCCATCACCCAGCATAGCAATAGTCACAGGGAATTCCCACATATTTAGGGAATAGCCAGGAAAACCCAGTTGCATGCATACCTTAAGCGATTGGACGAATACAGATCCTGACAAGTTGCATTATCTTTAAAATCAATTGCATTGTGTTGGTGGGAAATAATCAGAGATATGACACAAAGTTTCAGGAAATTTCTGCCTAAATTTCAGACAACAATTTTGATGTACACTCGGGACCAGTCTGTCTGAAAAACCTATCTATGTTGGAAGACGAGAACACATAGGAAGAAGAAGCAAAATTACTGCAAGAGGAAGTTATAAATTTGGTAAAATCAAGATTGATTTCCACAGCCGAAAAACACAATAGATACCAAAAAATTTTTAAACTTAATAAATTTGAAATTGGAAACCTAGTGTTAAGAAGAACCAATCCAGTGAGTTCTTTACTTGACCATATTACTAAGAAGTTAATACGTTTGTATGAAGGTTCGTTCAGAGTAAAAGCAAAAATTAAAGAGAACTGATATGCTTTGGAAACAATAGAAGGAAAAGAAGCAGTAGCTTACAATATCATGCAACTCAGACAGTATAAAGTACCCTGTGTTCCACTAAACTAAGTTGTGAACCTGAAAATTACAGAAGTAAGCACGTACACGCAACTTATCTCTCATGAAGTTTATAGGAAGTTATTTGCAAGGAAAGGCAGTAGAGCAGGATTACTGTTTAGCAGCCTGATGGTATATATTGCTATGAGAAGAGCTACTCAGGATTATGGATGTTATGTGTTTATTTTATTTTCAAGGATTATTATGTCAAGGGTTATTGTGTCTTTGTTGTTATTATTGTTATTGTTAGTGTTGCCATATGTTCAAGCAGTTAGGATCGATAACTTTGAGTATTTTGTCAGCATCCTAGGTTAGCTTGTCCCTCCACTGTGTACAGAGTACTGCAAAATACCATGGAGATATGTTTGGTTATAGTTTGTGGTGTTACTTTGTTTATTATTTGCTGAACTGAAACTGTCGTTCACGCACTATAGCGTACACGAGATGGGGAACCTAAATTTGCGAAACCGGCTGTTCTAACCTAAATATTGTTGAGATGTTAATTATCCTCAGCTTTGCCCCTTGCCCCTTCTTCACAAACAATAACCTGAATGCAATTCTAAAATCATAACCATTCAAGCCTACTGGTAAATAAAATTGAATACTCACTTGTTTAAATAGGTACACCACTGGATCATCTTCTAGCTGAAAGGCAGAAATATTTTGGAAATTGGAAATTTACTTATTGCAGAATTCCTCGAGTAATCTTCCCCGTTAATACATGTTGTTTTCTATGTATGACCTGTTAATATCTTCATGTTATTGTTAATATTAAAGTGTTATTTTGTGTTTATGTTGTTGCAATGTTTTCTTGTAATTGTAAAGTTGATGTGTCATGTTTTTTTTTAATTTCTACTAATTTAATTTTTTTCTCGATATCACAAATACTTCTTATTTAGATGTTGCTTCAAGAATGATTTCCTGCAAGGTGATTAAGGAACCACCAAAGTGTTCTCCAATTTTCTTTTGATAAAGTGGTGTAGGATGTCTGCCACAATGAATTTTGTATTATCTTGAATAATTTGAAAATAAGTAAAAAAAATTTGTAAAGACACATAGGACACTGCTAAATAATGCATATAGATACCTACATTCCTTCCACTTTTGCCTTTTAAGTTTTAAATAAATATTTAAAAATTTTGAAATAGGTTGTAGCATTGTTGCCGCCCAGTGAACCTTTTCGGCACACATGGAAAAGAGCCTAGTAAAGTGTTTACAAAGTGGTATGAAACAACACTTATATCAAGTGAGAATAAAATAATGTAACTTTGAGCAATAATAGCCAAGATCAGTTTGAACACCAAACAGTTTAAATGATCGTAACAGCACATACCAAGTACTGTTTTCCACGTGCATGATTACAAACATATAACAAAAGTAAATTTGAATAAACAACTTACAAGTAGAAATATTTGAATTTTAATGTGTTTAGCGTGTGTTGGTGTATAATTACCATGGATATTCCTGTGAAAACGATTTTTAGAGGTTACAGAAAAGAAAAAGTGACGCCTTCACGAGTGTAAATTAACACTTGCAGTGTAAATTAACACTTGCGGCTCATAACTGTAAACTGCTTACTCGTATTCGATTTCTCGAAGTGTACGTCGAAAGTGCTGCCAACTAAATATGTTACTACGTCTACTAAAAGTTTTAATATTGTAAAAATGTCCTTTTCAGTGTAATGTTTTCCTTTTTCAGCAAGATTTTATTCCCAAAAAAATTTTTTTATTATTGATTTTTTTTTTAAATAACGTATTTGTATTTTCGAAGGGTATTATGTTTTCTTTTCAGCAAGGACTTTATTCTTTCAAATAACTCTGTTGGGCAAACTGCAAGAATGTATTTATTTTTTTCTCAGTATTGTTTTCACATGTTTTTGTTTATGGCTCTTTCATAATTTAACGTGCCTATTAAATTATTCACTCGCAGGAGGAGCATTTTGTAACATTATATTATTACAGTTCAGCATGTTTACTTTTTTTTCCATAATTTTTATTGTTATTAAAATTTAATAATATTGGAATTCAACCTCTAACTTTAATTTCAATTTTCATTTTTGGGTAGTATACAATTTATAATTAGCGAAATTTTATTTTTGGTTAATTTAAGGTTATGTTGCCCTTCCATTTCTAGGGTTAAGCTAGATTTTTTGAATGTTTATTGATTTGGTTGCCAAGGCAAAGTGTTTTGCATTTAATCTTTAGGAGTGCTTAGCACAATAGATCAGTTTTTTTCTCTTTGGAGGTTAATTTAGGCATTGTTTTATCTCTCACAATGGCAAGGTCCATGACCTTTCCCATGATGCACAAAATATGATGTATCATGTATAAGACGTTATTTCACATTGTTTTGGTCCGGCTATTGTAAGGAGTAGAAGCATATGGAGAAAGCTCCAGTTTCTGAGGATGTCAAGACCAGCATAACTGTAGCTTTAGTTAGTTTGACAGACCAAAATGTTGTCAAAATTTTAGTTTCATTTAACTACTTCAAACAGTAATCATCTTTATGCAAGTTTGAAATTTTTTTTTATATTTAATTGAAAATTGCCTAAGACAGATTATTAACAATTTTATTGATATTGATAGAGTGACAAGACATTTTAGTTATTTGATTTTCTTTCCTCCCCTAATAAAAGTTTGTAAGAAAATTTATCGAAGTAATATTCTTCAGTAATTCATTTACTTTATTAAGGCACACTATCAGTTGATTTATTTAATACACTGTAGCTATATTGATTGATAAGCACTCGAGAGCGAAGGATAATTATGGACACTCATCATACGCGAACATACCGCCTCGCCATCTTGGTATTCACTGCTCCTCCTGGGAATGCTACAGGACTACTCGCGAGATACTGGATAAATGCATACTGCGTGTTGGCATTGGACAAGTGACCACCCACCCTGAGCACACCATCTGAATCCAGAAAGGGTGCCAAGCGCTGTATTCTTGTTGAGCAAGACTTTCCTCCATTGAGGCATTTCAAGTCGTCATGTAGGCGAGCATGTTGGATGCATTTTCATACAAGAAGGGCAGCTTTCTCCGGTTCCAAACTTGTTAAAGAACCAAGGTTGTGTTTTGGCACGTCTGATGAAATGCCTAACATAAACCATAATGCGAATCAACTTGGGCCATGATAAAATTTGTTGGAATACAGGAAGCTCTTAAGGAATTTCACAAGTGTTCAGCAAGGCGAGTTGCTAAGATTTGAATTCTGGGATATTGTCATCATGCCCCGACACAGCGGACAGTGGCCACTGTTCAGATGGGTGGACTAGCCAACCGGGGCCATGCCACCACAAGTCATGAAAGAGAAGGTCAGGAGATGCGCAATCCAACGAATTATCTCGAGACCTGACATGTTTCTACAGCTGAGGAGGAACCCATTCTTGAATTTCAGACACGATTAGCCACAAAGGTTTTCAACAAGTATAGTGGTGACTTTATCCAAGCTAAACCAACACTGGAAATCAGTCCACGCATGGATTTGTAGAGATATGCAAGTACTGGCTGAGGAAATTGTGGCAATAAAAGATCATTTTTGTCAGTAAATGAGCCCCACACAATTATAGACGAGGGAGAGACACTTTTTTCAGAGGAGTTACCTGTGTCTTAGCCATTACCAGATGCACACACATTCCCTTCAGTGTTCTTACTCCTCAGATACATGATTGCTGCATAGGCTCTCTCAGAGACGTCAGAAAAACCATGTAATTCCCCACTGACTACATCAGGGCATATGAAGCGTAGCAAGCTAAGGGGTCATCCCAATTCAGCCCTTGAGTCCACAACTATCGCATTAGAATTATGGCCCACACAGTTAACGGAGCATGCCAAACCATCCTTCCTAATATTATAAATGCGAAAGTGTGTTTGTTTGTCCTCTTTTCCCGTCCCAACGGATCAACGTGATTTTTTGCACACAGGGAAGTGACACAGGCTACTTTTTATCCCAAAAAAAATATCTCATTCCCTTAGAAATTTTTTTTATAGTAAAAATAGTGCTTGGGGTACAATGCTGCGTAAATGTAAGTTGTTAGTGTGGGACGAAAGAACAACGTCACACAAAAAAGCGATAGAGGCCCTACACCGAACTCTACAAGATATATGAAACAATACAGACATTATGGGAGGAATGGTTGTATTACTGGCTGGTGACTTCCACCAAACTCTACCGGTGATTCAGAGGAGGACACCTGCAGATGAAATCAAAGCCTGTCTCAAGTCGTCAAGCTTATGCGCAAATGTCAAGAAATTCAGCTTGACGACAAATATCAGAGTGCACCACTACAATGACGTTGATACAGGACATTATGCTGATACACTATAAAAAAAATTGGAAATGGGCGGTTAGAAACAGATGCCGAGGGCTGTGTGTCAATAATGGGGGATTTTTTAGTAATTTGGTGCAGTGTGATACGTAACTGATTGCTAGCGTTTACCCAGATCTACAAAGAAATATAAATGATGACCAGTGGCTATGTAAAAAAGCGATTCTAGCACCAAAAAATGACATCATTAGTGCTCTGTTCTGTGTTTATGATCAGTGTCCGTCTACTAAAAAATACATATTATGTGGAGTGTGACGCAGCACATCCGCCCACCTGAGAGAATAGGAATACTCTGTTCATTTCGCCGTAACGTCTTCCAAACCAAATGGAACAAATTTATGTTGGCAATGAATCATCGCGGAAAAGCACTCAATCTTAAATAAATTTAAAGTAAACAACATTAAAACAAGTTCCTCTCCCTAATAATCAGACTTTGACACAATTAAAATATTCAGTACAAACTTTTCAGCAACTGGACGTTCCTACACAAAAACTCAAAACAAAACTACTAAACTAACAAAATACAAATCTAACTGAACTGAAATTCCTAACAAAAATTAAAATTCGATTTATAATATTCACCTTATATTAAATAAAGAAATTACATAAATGTAAAATAAAATAATGTCTTTTAAAATCTCACAGAGTCCAAAATACCTAGAATACACAAAAACAGAACCATAGAACAATATATATTGCATAAATGTAAAACACTATAATACCTGAAATAAAATTTTAAAAAAATATTTACACTTGAAACATAAAAAAATAAAATACAATTCTTTCTCTCTATCTTTCTGCAGTCACGTGCTGCAACATGTAATACGACATGTAATATTATTCGCAATAGTTTTTATAGACTTAAATACTGAAAATGAAATTTAAAAATAGTACACTAACAGAGAAATAACAGTGTAATGACGGTGACGTATTTTAAGACAGCACAACATTCAAGTCAAAACCTTAAATTTTTTAGAAAACAAATGTGTAATTAAAAAGGAAATTCTTGCACTATTGTGTGTAAAAAAAAGCACAGACTTTTGTAGCCATAAATTAACATATTACATTCTAAATGCAATGTCAAGTTTTAGGACTATTTTTATTAATTAGCTGCCAACTAACTGGAAACCTGCATGGCGGGGTGTACTTTAGCACACATGTAGTTACGGGCAGTGATTTTTTTTATCAAAAGACGATTTCAAAAGTGCTTACTTAATCATGAACAGCCTTTAAATAATAAGTAAATTCAAAGTGAGTGCCTATTAAGAGGTGCTGCACTGACCTGCCTCCATGCTGTCGCCGCTGCCACTGTCTGCATCCGTGCGCAGCCGGCTATGGAAGTAGTGATTGAGGTTCATGAACACCGGGACACTGTGCTCCAGTCTGCACAGGATCAGCAGCTGGTACGTATACAGAGGCAGGTCTGCAGGGGACATGCGGTGCATGCAGCGACACAACATGATCACCAGTTCCAGGTGGTCTTTCGTGCTCAGCCCCACATCACTGTCACACAACCACAGCCAGCCATAGTTATATGTGCAGTACTTTACAGCCTGCCCATACTCTAAAGAAGCAACCTTCAAGGGGCCTTTCTACCTAAGAGTTGTTTTTTACACATTTGAGGTAGAGAAACACAGGAGCATTCCTTTAAAATAGCAACATGAACAAATTCACCCATTTTACAGAACAGGAGAACTCACAGGTACATGCAGTGTTCTCATCATGCTGTGTGTACCTGTGAGAGTTAGGAATTCACCTAGAATATTCCAAGTTCTAACAGTCTGAAAATGTCATTTTTGGCCACGTCAAAGAGTTTCAAAATATAGTTGTCTGGGCTTGGATACGAAAGAGTGGACTGTATACTTAAACATTTTAACAATAACCTGAGTAACGACTTACCGCGGTCACGCAATGAGAGTAACTGGTAGAAAACCAAAATGGTGCCTGCTTGGGCTCCACTGTAGCTTCAGCACCAATAGCAGGAAGTTTGAATCACTAGGCCCGCAACCTGGCCCAGACAATAGTGTTTGCAAAAAGCGTGATTTATTTAAAGTTTTTTCACCCTAGTCTGAAGTGTTATTTCTCTTTGTGTGCAAACAGTGTGTGCACACATGAAAGAGTTTGTTTTATAAATATATACACTGGAGAGCCAAAACCACTGGTATAGGCGTGGGTATGCAAATAACAGAGGTATGGAACCGATCAGAGTAACGCGATGCGGTCGGCAGCGCCCATATAAGACAACAAGTGTCTGGCAAAGTTGCTAGATCGGTTACTGCTGCTAAAATGGCAGGTTATCAAGATTTAAGTGAGTTTGAACATGGTGTTATAGTCAGCGCACGAGAGATGGGTCATGGCATCTCTGAGGTAGCTATAAAATTTGGATTTTCATGTACGACCATTTCACGAGTGTACCGTGAATATCGGGAATCCGGTAAAACATTAAATCTTCGACATCGCTGAGGCTGGAAAACGATTGTGAACGAACGGAACAAACGACAACTGACAAGAATCATTAAACGTGAGAAACGTTCAACCCTTTCCCAATTGGCGCAGATTTCAATGCTGGGGCATCAACAAGTGCAAGCGTGCAAACTATTCAATGGACCATCATTAATATGGGCTTTCGGAGCTGAAGGCCCACTCGTTTACCGTTGTTGACTGCACAACACAAAGCTTTACACCTTGCCTGGGCCCGCCAACACCGCCATTGGACTGTTGATGACTGGAAATACGTTGCCTGGTCTGACGAGTCTCGTTTCCAATTGTATCACAAGCGGATGGACGTGTATGGGAAGGAGACATCCTCATGAATCCATCGACCCTACATGTCAACAGGGGACTATTCAAGCTGGTGGAGGCTCTGTCATGGTATGGGGCATGTGCAGTTGGCATGAAATGAGACCCCTGATACGTCTAGATACGACTCTGACAGGTGAGAGATACACAAGCATCCTGTCTGATCACCTGCACCTATTCATGTCCATTGTGCATTCCCAAGGACGTGAACAATTCCAGCAGGACAATGCGACACCCCCACGCGTTGAGAGTTGCTACCGAGTGCCTCCAGGAACACTCTTCTGACTTTAGACACTTCCATTGGCCACCTATACCACCAGACATGAACATTATTGAGCATATCTGGGATGCCTTGCAACTTGCTGTTCAGGAGAAATCTCCACCGCCTCGCACTCCTATGGATTTGTGGACTGCCCTGCAGAATTCATGGTGTGAATTGCCTCCTGCATACTTTCAGACATTAGTTGAGTCCATGCCACGTCGTCTTGCGGCACTTCTGC
>NQII01000180.1:299340-315776 GCA_002778355.1 Clitarchus hookeri | reverse complement strand
GGGCTACATGATATTAGGAATTTGTACCAGTTTTTTTAGTTCTTCAGTGTATAACAAACACACTGCAACCCATTGCTGTCACAGTCTCAGGAGAGTCTGGAAATCATATGAAAATAAGTTATGAATGACAACCTATTTGCATACATACAAACAATTTAGCAAAAAAAACCAAAAAATTATAAGGTAATATCTAAGGGAGACAAAACAATGTAATCTGAATACTCTTAGCAGGAAAACTAAGTCAAATGGTGATTACACCAAGATGAAGAGTTTTACACCTACAGTACTTTATTTGGTTCTGCTTACCATTCTAACAGCATAAATTTCCTCTATAATCCATTCACGGTATCTTCGATACTTTTGAAAGGAACCTTTGAAAAATCACCCTAGGAGTTACATGTTCAATTGGTTATAAAAAAATTGTATATGGAAAAAGGTTTTGTCTTACTTTTAGCACTGAAGCACTATATAAATTGGTTGTTTTAAGTTTTAAGTATATTTTTTCAATACATTATAATAATTTGTTAAAAGTCCGTACGAATTAACAATGGATTTTGACGGGACATGTTGGTTATAGCTGAAAAGAAATAGTTTGTGGGTTAAAAATATTAATAGGTATAAATTTAATGCCGTAATTGTAAAGTTAATATTTCTAAACTATATATTTACATTTTTACGTAGCACTCATGGGTAAAGATTTCACCGTTATTAATTGAAATTAAATAAATTTCAGTGTCTGTCCAGCGGACTCATACACTCCATCTTGTCCGTTTGGGCACGTTTTTTTCAGAAGTATAACCACGCCATATTGGATATTGGAGACGCTGAATTGTGGTTATAAAACTAACGTAACACATTCTTTCTACTTATAAGATAATTCTAGGTTAAGATGTAACTTTAGTACTAGCGTTGTTATTTCCGCAGTTTATCTTTGTAAGTTTTAAATAAACTTGCAAAATATAGAAAGGCATTTGAATATTTCCGTTACGTAATTCCCTTCGCAATCCTTAACAGAAAAAAAAATTTTAAAAGAATGAAAAGGAATCGATTTTTGGTCAATAACTGATAATCAATTATTTTCGAAAGCTTTTTGTGGAGCATGAGAGATAGCAGCACAGTAGCGTTGGCTTAAACGTCTTTCTCTTTCATCGTCTTTGCGCCGCACGTAGTGTTGTTTTGATGTTGTGGCAGTGAAGAAGTGCGACAGTTTCTTGATGGAAAAGCGATGTACCTACACTGCAGGTTCCAAAATAAAAGTAATTTTGTTCGCTGAAGAGCTTGGAAATCGAGCCGCGGGCCGTGAATTCGTAGTAAATGAAACGTTAGTGCGGGGCTGGAGGAATTTTTCTCACTTATAAGTCGCACCCCGAGTTTTCAATAAAATTTTTTAAATAAAATGTGACTTATATGCGATAAAATACGGTACCATTTATTACAGTGAAATCTTTAACCTAAGTGCTACTTGCAAAACTTTATTATGTAAAATTTAACTTTTTCCTTACACCAAATATGTAAATAAATCTTAATACAATAAGTAAACTTTAATTAAATTATATAATTAACAGTTGCGATATATACTTCAATAAACCTTTTTGTATGAATTACAATATTTTGTTAAATTGATTAGCATTTTTTTAGACATTTGGAGAATTTTATTAAAGTATATGACAGTTAAGATTACATGGCATTGTTTCTCTTCAAAAATAAATTTTGGTCATTCCCACATGGACACTGTTAACAAAATATTTGACAGTTCCCACGTGGCTCTGTTTTTGTTTACAAAACGTTTGACAGGTGTCACATGGCAATGTTTTGTATACATACTGCGGAAGGATACATAATCGGCTCCCTGAAAGTAGATCTTTAGCAGGGCTTCCGAAAATCTTGAAGTTACTGTGAATACATTATATTTACAATTTCCTGCATTTTGCAACAAATTTTTCTAGTCCATTGAAATGTGTAAAAAAAGATATTTCATTCCACTGTATTTGTTATCTCCAAGGACACCAACATTTAGAGAAGCTAGCAAATAATAACTAGGGTGAGAAATATACAATAAGGCTGCTATTTCACATATCCTGCCTGATAATTACTCCAAATGGTACTTTAAAACACCATGAATATAGACTTGTGTTAACCATTTTTAGCTGAGTTTAGCAGCATGACGTCCAGCCAAACGGAATGCAAATCAACACTGAGTTTCACTTCAAACACAAGAGTTTGCCATTGAGCAGTATGGAGGCGCGTGCAATAAAAAAAATTTGTTGGCAGTGAAATATAATCACATGCACACAAAGTTAACACAACAAAAAAACTAAGAAGAAGGAAAGGTTTGCAAATAATGGTAAGCCGTTACACGCAACCTAACTACTTGTCTATAATTTAGATATAAATTTGACGCGAATCGCTCATACTTAGATTAGTCACGACGCTAGATACCCGCGCAGGGGAGCAACCTGAGGTAATGACCCTAGGATTCCCTGAAGACGCCACACCCACCACCTCTCACCCCGAGGACAGTAACGAGCAAAGGAACCCCCCCGAGCCGGGGAAGCACAGCACGCGCCCACCCCCCCTTCCTCATCTCCCCCGCAGAATTAGGGAAACCACCGGGCTTCAGGGGAAGTACCACGAGAAAACTATATATAGGGAAGACAAAGCGAGTACCAGGCAGTGATGTACGAGTTATGATCGGGAGAGGGACGGGACGCGAGTGGAGGTGGAACCAGAGAGCGAGAGACTACACATCCCGGGATACGAGCCCGGACTTCCCGCCAGAAGCCGAAGAGATACACCAGGACACCAACCCGAGAGAGAGAGAGAGAGAGGACAACGCACCACAGCCAACACAGAGGTAAACACAGCAACCCGCCAAGAACCTTCCCCCCCAACACAAGCCTTTCGCCAGAACGTCTGTAGAACGCGTTAGAATTAACCCAGCAGTTCAGACAGATAGGAAAAGGGGATAGGTCTCGTATGTGTAACAGTGACCTGTGTTTACCAAATAAACGTAAGTGTGCGTAAATTAAACCCGAGTACGACTTTGTGTTGACCCCGCATGCAGCCTGTAAGTCATAGGTGAGAGAAGTGTCGAGTCAATTTGGCGCCCAACGTGTAGGCGAGTTAATGCTGTGTATACAGTCAGACAAGAACCAGGTTAACACCCGAGAGGAGGAGTCGCTCGCCCCCTACCTAACTAGCCAGGCTGAACCACATGCTTCGGGTAGCCTTAATAAAATCCGTGGCGCCCAGCTTACATAAAACTACCGCTAGACGAATTGAGGGTTTAAGCCCCTACAGAATCATTCGTGATGTCAGCTACGTCCGAGATTCAAAGCCCTGAGACGCTTAATATGCCCGGAGAATGCGAATCGCGTGGTATAGGCCGACAGATAAGGGATACCGTTAGGAGAAGAAGGACCCGGAGTATAGCTGACCTACGGACAGGAGACGAGGAGAGAATAGAACAGCTGGAGCGGTGCAGTGCTCCGTTGTGCCACGGTACAGGACTGTACATGCACCGGTGTAACACTTGCGGTCAACGCCACTGTAACCAGTGCATTGGCTGGCCAGACACTTTCCAGCCGACGCAGGGAACAGAGTATCTTTGCCTTAATTGCCACGAACGACAGACACGATGCGACCACCCTACTTGCCCGGGACGCAAGACACGCCGAACGCATTGCGCGACTTGCGAACTAACCTTCCACAACAGGTGCTTAGGGTGGCCCGAAGAGGCCCATAACACGAGAGGTATGAGGTATAATTGCGAAGTGTGCCAAAGACGGGCGGAATGGGAACCCCCTTCTAATCCAGACCGAACCCCGGGGGACAAGGTAAAAAGCGAACAAAAGATGACCGAGGAAGTAATATTACCAGAGTTCTCAGGTAGACCGCATGAGAACCCCGAACTATTTATAACCACGTGCGAACAAGAGTTCCGGGCCGGTGGCATTCCGAGTAAACGGTGGATAGCAAAAACGCGAGAGCAGTTAAAGGGAACCGCCCGGACATGGTGGAACAAATACGGCGAATTCGTGACGAACTGGGAGCAATTTACGACCCGATTGAACCAGAAATTCGCGGGGGAAGAAGTCCTCACCACGTTACGGACGGAATTTTACACGGAGAAACAGAAAAACGGGGAAGAGACGGAGATTTTTATCAGGAGAAAGGCCCAAATGTACTCGCGTATCGCCCCTGAGGGCTCAGAAGCCGAGGGAGTGCATGTTATTACGAAGTTAATAATACCCGCCATACGAAGCGCGCTTCGGTACCCGCGTGCCATTCTAATGGAAGAACTAATACAACGAGCGAATGACGCAGAATTCGATTACCTGGAACAGAAAAGGGCAACCGGTGAGACACGCGAGACGCCCGCCCTCCCGGGTACCTGCATGGGGCCGGAGACCCAGAATAGCAAACCAGCAAGAAGCGAAGGGGAACGCTTACCCCAGTGCTGGTACTGCCCAGGGAGGCATTTGAACCGCGATTGCCCTACTGTAAAAGCCCGCATCACCGCCGAAAAGGAAAAAGCTGTCGAAGGCTCCGCCCTCAAGACAGGGAAAGGTAATCCGGGAAACGCGCGTGCCGGGACCTGGAGCCGCCCACCACCCCCGGCATAAAGGAAAGGGTGAAACAAATCCTGACATTAAGCGATCCACGACCGGGATCACAAGCACCTAGGATCGAAGTACGGCTCAATACCCACAATATTAAGGCGATTCTGGACACGGCCGCAGCCGGAAATTTCATAGATAGCCAACTACTAACACCGGGACAGAGAAGGGGAATGGAGAAACCCCCCCAGCTAATACAAATGGCCCAGGACGGGGCACACCTAACAATCGAGGGGAAGATTACGTTACCAGTTTCCACGGGTGGGGAAACAATGGAAGTTGACTTCTTTTGCGCTCCACATTTAGTGGAAAAAGTTATCCTAGGGCAGCCTTGGCTGCACAGCCAAGGGTGTATAATCGACTGCGGACAAAAGCGATTATATTTGGGGAAGCAGGATAGGGTGGCCGTAAACTGGGAAGCCCCGGTACACGCACAGAGACCCCAGGAAATCTGTAGTGAGGAGGTGAACCACCAACTCGGAACTGACCAGCTCAGGACACTACTACGGGTACTTAACACCCACGTAACCGTGTTTGAGCACACCGACAGATTGAAACAGACGACGGCCATCCAACACGAAATATGGGTGAAAGATTCGCACCCCATATACTGCCACCCAGGCAACCCGTCAGATTACCGCAGGCGGATGATATTAAACCAGGTTGCCGAAATGAAGGAGCAAGGGATAGTGGAACCGACTGACTCACCATATAACGCCAGAGTGGTAATGGTGCCGAAGAAAGACGGTGAGCTCCGTTTTTGTGTGAACTACCAGGCCTTGAACGATGTCACATATCCAATAGCTCCCCCAACGATAAACATAACCAACATGCTCCGCGATGTAGGGGACGCACGCATATTCTCTACACTAGACATGCGCAGTGGATATTGGCAAATCCCCGTACACCCAGGGTCCCGGAAATATACGGCATTTACTACCCCGGAAGGCGAAACGCTGCAGTTTCGAGTAATGCCCTTCGGATTGAAAAACGCACCTGCAACTTTCCAGCGCTTAATGTCAGCGGTAGTGCTGACAGGCTATCACGGCCAATTTTGCCTAGCGTACCTGGATGACGTAATCATATATTCCCGCACCTGGGAGGAACACCGAGTCCACTTGCAAAAGGTGCTGGAACGTTTTGAGCTACATGGACTGACATGCCGACTGGAGAAGTGTCAGTTCGGGAAAACCGAGGTAGAGTTCTTAGGACACATAATTACCCCGGACGGGAATTATCCGAAGCCCGAAAAAGTTCGCGAAATTGAGGAGGCTAGAATACCAACCAACCGGAGGCAGCTAAAAAGGTTTCTGGGGCTATGCAATTGGCTCCGGGAATTTATAGCAGAAGTCGCTCCCCTTATGGCTCCCCTCAACGAGCTCCTACCAAAAACCGCGCACTGGAAGTGGACCAGCCGCCACGACGAGGCTTTCCACGAATTAAAGGCGCGGTATAGTAAAATAGACATGCTCTATAGACCTGTACCAGAATTACCCTTAATCTTACAGACGGACGCAAGCGGAACTGGAATGGGCGCTGTCTTGTACCAGGAGTCGTCACAGAACCAGCGCCGAATTATCGCGTACGCCAGCACCATGCTGAATGAAACGGAACGACGCTACCATAGCAACGAGCAGGAATGCTTGGCGGTTATTTGGGCAGTCCGCAAATACCGATATTACCTAGAGGACAGGACCTTCATTCTCCGCACCGACAACAAGGCCCTTACATGGCTAAGAACCATGAGTAGCGAAAGGGCGAAATTGGGGAGGTGGGCGTTATTTTTAATGGAATTTACGTTCACCATTGAGCACTGCCCAGGCTCTACTAACGAGCTACCCGATGCGCTATCCCGCCGACCGCAGATGACTAACCAAGAAAGATCAGCAGACGACTGGGAGAGGATGCTACCCCCTTCCCCCCCAACGCCACCACAGCCTGATACCTTGGAGCTACAATTGCTACAGTTCCGCGAAAATAAGGAAATACTACAAACCCAGCAGCAGAATGATCCCGAATTACCGGAACTGGTAAGGAAACATCCCGACCGGTACGAAGACAGAGAGGGCGTCATTTGGGCAAGAACGCACCCACGAGCAGATCAGTGGCGAATCTGGGTCCCCCATGCGCTACGGACCGGGGTCTGCAAACACCACCACGATCACCCCCACGCGGGGCACCCGGGATTCAATGAGACCTTAAGGGCCCTGACTAACAGATACACCTGGCACGGAGTCGGCCGTGAAGTCAGGAATTACGTCGCCCGATGTCAGGTGTGTTGCGAAAACAAAGCCTACCCGATCCCGAAGACGCGATACACACCCAGGAGGCCAAAAACCCCATGGACCCACATCGCCATTGACATGATGGGCCCCTACCCCCGTACGCCACGAGGAAAACGATATCTCCTGGTAGTGACAGACCAGTTCTCCAGGTGGACGGAAGCGTTCCCGGTACCCAACCAAGAAGCCGGCACAATCATCCGACAGTTGGAGCGCGAGGTTTTTCCCCGATGGGGATACCCAAAAAGCATCTTAACAGACAATGGGCCACAATTCACGGGTCGCAAGTGGGCTAAGGCATGTGAGACATGGGAGGCAGAGAGCTGGACGACTCCCGCCTACCACCCACAGGCCAACCCTACGGAACGCCGGAACCAGGAGCTGAAGAAAAACCTACGCATAAGACTGGGGGGCAACCACACGCAATGGGACGTCCAACTGCCGGAAATACTGTACACCTTACGCCGCAGGCACAATGAAGCCATTGGAACTTCCCCCAGCGAGCTTCTACTAGGATACAACCTCCGACGACCGGGAGAGTGGCGGTGGGAAACTCCTCCCACGGAACTTCCTGCCCCAGAAGAGGTAAGAAAGGCGGCCATTCGGAGAACAGGGGCGGCGCGGAGATGCCAGCACCAGTATATTCAACGGAAATACCCGGAGCAAGCAATAGGCGAACGCCATTTGCCGGAGGGGAGCCAGGTATTGCTCCGAAACCACCCTTTAAGCCGAGCCAGCGAAAAATTCTGCGCGGGGTTTGCACCGAAATGGGAAGGACCGTATGAGATAATAGGACGTCAAGGCAATGTTTACTGGGCGGAGGACGAGCTAGGAAAAATGCGGAAGGTAGCGAGAGACCAAATACGCCCCCTACCCGAACCCCGCGGCCCTTACCACAGGGAAAGTACCAGGGAAGACGCAGAGGAAACCATCACGAGGCCACAAGACCACGGGACGGTGGCTAGTGACGAAGAATTAGCAACAGATAGGGAGGGGGCAGCGCGGCACTGGCGCGCAGTGTCGACATCCCCGTCCGCTATCTCAGCCCGTGTCCCCTGGACGACGCCTGAGACAGCGCGACAGACGGGAGTAATGCAGGGGGAACACAGAGCAGACAACAACAACGAGGCGAATGAGCACGAAGAGAGGCGGGCGGCAGTAGGCGGGCGTGAAGGCGAGTGTGACGAGGGGCGTGTCGAGGCGGAATGGCAGGGCGAAGAAGGACGAGAAAAGCGACAGCGCGAGGGCGGACGAAGGCAGGAGGTAGACGCGGAAAAAGCAGGGGAAGTTGAAGAGAGAAAACAGGAAGAGAGGAGAAATGGCGATCACGCGCGTAGAAGCAAGGAAGTGCAGGAGGAGGACGAGGCGAGTAGCACGTGTGTGGCCACCCCAGGACGCCACATACGCGCCCACACCAGCAGAGCTTCGAATTCGAGACCGGACTCGGGAGGCGAGGAGGTACTGGTGCCAAGCGGCACACCCGTCGACGGGAGACTGCAACCGCCGGGGGATGGCGCCAGGGTGTCTGAAGGAGGGGATGACAGCATAGGCCTCCCCCCCCCCCCGCACGATGCCCAGGTCCCAGTGCGGGTGGGAGGCGGAGAGGCCCCTACCCAGGCAGAGGTCAACCAACCTACAAGGGTCCAACCTTGGCGAAGCTGTCGGGACGGCGAGAGACCCGACCTCTACAGAAGGTGTCGCGCATACAGGCGACACTCCGTCAGGGAATCGAACCCTGACAAGTCTCCGAGGGACGAGGCAGTACCGGGGGACCACAGCCAACCCGAGGAGGAGAGCCCGCATGCAGTCCGGAGAGATCGCAGCCAACCAGGGACGGGAGGAGCGAAGCGCCCCTAATCAATACCAACAGACTCTGTGTGACATGGGGTAAGTTTGTTTACCACATGTCGCCCGCTGAGAGAACTAGGAGGGGCGGACCCTCCCACCCACCGACCCGGGTGTAAAGTGACGTGTGTAAAAAGAAAAAAAAACACGCCGGACGTCCTAGTGCCAAGACGGCCTGATGCCGAAAAATGTGCTCTGTATAAAATTTAAGGCCTTCCGCCAACTAATTATAAATTTGTGTCGTAATATATTAAATTTGTTGTAATTACCTGTCAATGGAATGTAATTTAAAGTAGTTGTAAATTTGTTTCGTGATTGTTGTAAGGGTAAAGTGTCAATTTATTTTTAACTAGGTTAAGAGTGTCTGTTTTTCTTGAAAGGCCTGTGACGGATGATGAACCCCGCATGTACCGTTAGCAACTGGCGATTACCGGCGTTTGCGAAGCAAACTTGTGAGCCACTGTTTAAGAAAGCCCCGGACGGGGTGGCAAAACAGCAAGGTAATACGCAAGAATTACGTGGAGTGTGGTAGATAAATTAGGCCAGTGTCAGTCCGCTCGGACGAGCGACAACTAAGTAGTTGGAAATAGTTTCCAGCCAAGTGTAAGTGTTTTGTAACTGGAGCCAGTGTATTGCAGTAATACGTAAATGTTGTAATTGTATGTAAATTTTATGTAATTAAAATTTAATTGTAAATTTGGAGATTTAAAGAAAAATGTAAACTAATTATAAAGATTCAGAGACCGTCCCCAATAGACTTAGGAATTTAGACGCCGACTTCCCCAGTGTTTGAATGGCCTGCGAATCTGTTTGTCATGTAAAATTTTGTAAGAACCAGGCTTTCAGCCAAATGTGAACCGCAGAGCCCAAGGAAATCCCGGAACGCGTGTCACTGAACAGGTAGAAGGACTGTCAAGAGGGGGAGGGAAGGCAAACAGCTGAGCCCACCGTTAGACCGTTTGTACGGGAAGAGGGGAAGAAGGGACGAGGTGAGCCGCCACTAGCTGCGGATACGCGCAGCGCTCGCGGGGGATGAGCGCACAGAGAAGAAGCCACACAGAAGAGCAACCCCTAGTCAATTTAGCGCGGGTATGCTAACATCGCACTGACGGGAGGGGATTGACGCGAATCGCTCATACTTAGATTAGTCACGACGCTAGATACCCGCGCAGGGGAGCAATTGTAAAAATTAATAAATAATGACAGGACACTAAACTGGACCAAGGCTAAACACTGCAAAACAGTATCATTAAGACTGCTCATTTTCCCACAACATACACAATTTTTTTATGTAATGTGGAATTTTCATTCACACTGCCAAGCAAACATCTATCTGTAGTAGTACTGGTTAAGTTCTCCTGTTCTGTAAAATGGGTTACTTTGTTCGCGTTGCTATTTTAAAGGAAATTTGAACATGTACAAAAGTTCTGGGTTCTAAATCGAGAAAAAAATTAATAAAAATAATATGCTTCATGAAGTAAATCAGCAAACAATGTCTGTAATAGTTTAGGGTTTAGTCCATTAAACAATGACTGATAAAAACACATTAACAACTTCATTGTAATGCAGAACATATAGGAAAACTTGTGCATTTTATGTCAGAGAATGGAAATAAATAAGTGTCCCTTAAAACACCTGCCTTACTGAAGCTATCTTGACCAGCAGAGAGGAAGAAAAAGTCACATTTTTAAATGCAAATTTCACATTACTACATGCAACATGTTAAAATTACATTAAGATTTGTCATGCTGAAAGCAACCATACAAATGTAAGAAATACTTGATCCATTTTGGTGTGGAGTTTTTAATAATTTTCATGTAATTGCTAACTTACTTTCATACACAGCAGACAAAACATGTCACCTATGCTGAAATAAAATACTTCTTTTTTTAATAAATTCCACTGTAGTAACAAGGTAGTGATTTAGAAACACTGCTAAAATGACACAAACCAACTTGGCTTATCCAGGATTAAAACACAAAACCTTGCATACCAAAATAAAAGACCTTGGCCATGATAATTACCAGAGACTAAAGAATCACTCACTCACCAGAATACAGTGGCAAGATTGGTGAGCACTGCAGGCCTCCATTGAACGGCACACAATGACTTAACACTCTCCGACAAGTAGGCTGCCCCAGACTTCACGTCTCCATCCTCACTCTCTACAGAGCTCTTCATAGATAGTAGGTTCAGCAGATTTGACAGCAGCAGCTTCCAACTGTAGGCACACATGCCGCCAACTTATTACATACGTACCTTAAAAACAAACGCTGTAACCTTATCACTCAGTTGATCACAAATAGCACAAAACAGGCATGTTTTGTCCTTTCTACAACCAATGAGTGCTGGAACAATAGAAAAAATTTCAGTTTCACAGTTGGCTCTAGTTAGTCAGCAGCATCCCAAACAAGTGAGGTCCCTGGTTCAGGCTCAGGAACACACACACTGGGGTTTTCTAGTGGGTAATGTGGGGGGGGTTTCATCAAGATGTTTAATTTCCAGTCCCACCTAATTCACTCCCTGCTTCATCCCACTCTCTTCAAACCTTCAAGCTGTTAAGGAATGAATCACACTATCCTTTCTACAGTTCAGGCAGCCAACTCCACCTGGCCAACGTTGCCGATTTTTGTTCGCAAATTAAAAGGCAGTTACTACAATGTGCACGCATCATACTGTATGTAAAGCACACTTATTTGCAACAAGCCTAGTCGCGGGATATAATGTCATTCGCTGTGTTAAATTGAACAATAAATAATAGCATAGTAATTTAGGAAACAAATATCATGTTGTAAAGAGACACTGCAAATGCTACTGTAAGCGGTTTTCCTTAACAGAAAAATAATATGCTCTGGTCACTGGCGAGAGGAAATCCTGCAAATGAAGAGGGAAGAGAGGTTTCTGTAAGTGGCCTTGAACTCAGGGAGCTGCAGGTGATTCACAGCGAGACGTGTGGCTACTTCGTACACAACCAGTCGAGAAAAAAAGTTTTGATGTCGTCACTTGCGTCAAGAGTAAAACATTGTCTTAGTGAAATAACATTTCCGCACAAAGTAACAAAGATAATATACCAAAATTTTCTGTTTGGTTTCATTAATAATCAAGCTAACAAATGAATTATTTTCATGGCCATGCAAACAAAATTAGGATATGATTTAATTATTCAAACTCTCATAAATCTTGTGCATATTTAAGCTGTGGTAATTTAATTTATATCACAGTAAGGAAAATGTAATTTTGTTATTAAATAGTCTATACACTAAACATTTAACAATGAAAACAAAAATTATAATCTACACTTACAAAACGACCTTAAAATAGTCTTCCAAGTTAATGAATTTTTTAAACTGATGCTGCTTTATTTCAGTAATAAATTCATAACAACATATGTTTTAATCACACTAAACTATTAATTTGAGAATGCACTACTCAAATATTAAATAAAAAATTTACACTCCGAATGGCCATAATGAGAATTACATGCACAGTTGGGGTTCAAGCTGGTAGCGATGCTCTTATGTTCCGGCAGCCTAGCAGGCACATGAAATGCTTTGCAGAGTTTTGATACAAAACACATGATTAAAAAGCAATTGCATATTTTGTACTGTCTAAACACGAAAAGCATTTATGAACATTTCTTGCCCAAACACAAGTACAAGTTTATATTTCAACTTCAAGGATTATTTTTTAAGCATGAATATGGCTAAAACAGATGTTTTTAAAATTATGTTTTAGCTGCTAAGTTTTCTGTACATTAATTTCAGATTGGTCTTTAGACAAGCATCATACTTTTTTCTTTATTAGCATTCCAGTCCCATGGCTTCCAGTCATGCTCAGGCAAGTGGGCAAGAGTCAGCCACTTTTTGAGACCTCAAACGTGCAAAATAGCTGCAGGCAGGTGGAAGCCTTAATAAGGTAGAATGGGTCAGAATACATAGAATGATACCTCTTTGCATATAGTCTCTTAACACTTTTTGAATCAAATCATTGAAAAATCACCCAATGTCTGACGTGTTTGGTTTTTCTAAAATATATCATCTATCAAAAATGTTTTATACTTGCGTTAACACATAGGTAGGTTATTTTTTTGTTAAATACAAATTTTACTAATATTTTATTTATAAATTAAAATATCTCTTTTATACTAATTAGAAAGAATAATAACAAAGAGAAAATAGGTGTGTTGGTAAGAAATAGTTCTTATTGGTAAGAAACAGTTCTTATGCAAAATATTATTGCACTGAGTGTGCACGAACGTGGTGTGTTGGCCCTCTGGTGTAATTTCCTAGACTAAGTTAAGCTTTGTTTGCTTGAGGCAGAGAAATATTCTGGAAGTAGAACTTAAGCAGGGTTTCTGAAAAGTTTGAAGTACCTGTGAATGGATTGTGCTTGGTTTATAACTGATCTACTACCTTTCTGCACAATTTTTAAGTATATTCAATACATATTCAACAGGCCTGATTTTATAAACGGGCCCACTGGGCACATGTCCAGGGGGTGCAAGAGGTTTCGTGAGCAACGTATTAGCAAGGAAAAAATAAAATAAAAAGAGAAAATTATAACACGGAAACCTGAATAAATATTGTAGCAAAGCAAGGTTTAGGGAAATGCTTCTGATTTGTATTTGCGCGTAGTATTCATAATACTAGTGAGAGCGAAGGCGGGTAGATCTGAACTATGCACAGAGGGGAGGGCGCATTTGATTGTGGAGTGCCCAGGGCGCTTTTGACGTCAAAGTTCAACCTGGTGTTAAATAAAAACTTTGTTTCCCAAGTTGAAGAACTAAAAGTATCCAACTTTTTTTCATGTGTTGTAAAAATACTGCAGCACAATTTTTTCATGAAAACCAATGATCGAGGCAAGCTATACAACAGCACTTAAAAAAAAAAACATTTTCACTGCATACCCAGTCCTTTTAGGTGATCCATTCTGAGCCCACTCTAAACAATATTCTGAGAGATTAACCAAATACTTGCTATCTAGTTTTTGTATCTGTGTATTCACAATTACAAATATTTCATTCTCCTTGTAGCATGTCTCCTTCCCCTCATTTCTCAATTCATTCAGAAGCTTCTCAATCACCTGGAACAAAATTGTACACAGTTTGTATACTTTCAAACTTTTAAAAATAAGAGAAAAAAAGTTAAATTAACAAAATAAGTTATTTTATGATAATTATTGATAAACTCTGCAGTTGCAGTGTTAAAACGTAAAAATATTCGACAGAGTACTAACATCCTTAATGCTCTTTTTAAATAATAGAAAATCTGTCCCATATTTCACACTTGAAAACCCTTAGCTCTTCGAAATCAACATTTGGCTTATCACAAAAGGGTATGCTTACTTTGATAATTATACTTTTACGCAAATCAAGTGTATTATTGAATTACAATGTGTGTGAAATAACTAATAGGGCCTATGTAAATAATTTTAAACAAATAAACTTTCAGTATCTTAAATGTTATTGCCATCACATAATTAATATTTTTGAATGATTATACAAATTTTTTTAACCACAGGTGAAAAACAATACACCAAAATATATCAAAGATAAAGCATTGAAAATGCAGAAACCAATGCAATTTAATAATACCTACCTTGTATCGCTTTGTTTGGCATGATTCAGATGATGAAAGCCCAGCAAAAACATATAGAAGAACATCACAGATATTCCTGGCATACAGGACTGAACCAACCATGCCACACAACTGAAAATAAGCATCACCCATTAATTTTTTCACTATAGAAGCACAAATAATTTGGTAAATTGGCTACACGAACATACCAAACTCTTCCATATATGGAATAACAGTAGTCAGATGCAACGCAAAACAGTTTTTCTTTTACATGAGAAATATTAGGTTGTTGAATTGTTAAATTAATATTTGTCCAATTCAATTGTGTTACAGTGTAATTATGAACTGACCATTTTTGATTAAATTTTACTACCAATATTTGTGTTTCAGCTATTACGCTAATTAAAACTGTAAGTTATTTTACGTTCTTGAGGTGTTCTGTGTGTTGTTGAATATATATTTGTGGATAAACTAAGTCCCTTGGTAAACATTTAATTAATTTATCCTCCCCAGTAAAAATTAAAAACACATAGTTATCTCTCTGCTGTCATGCAAGAAATTCACTCTGCACCAAACCAGGCAAATGCAGAAACAATGTTTCATAGTTACCAATATTTTTTTCACATTATTTTTTTTTATTTTAAATTTTTTTTCTGTGTAATTGTTCTGATTTTTTTTAAATTCCTACCCACTAAGGCATTTTTTTAAACATGTCAACTAAGTACAAAACATTCCTATGCAATGAGTCAACACCATACCATTCTAAAAACTTATTTTTCCCCATTTTGCAAAAATGTTACTACTACTACACTTTTAAAATGCTCTTACTTTTTAAATAACCCTTTCAAAGCAATCAGACAGTTTCAATGTTAAGCAGCTGCACTTGTAGGGAGTACGTGAAACATTCGTAGAAGATTTGTAGTACAGTCAAAGTTAAATTGAAATTTACTTAAAGTACTAGTACACTTTTGCAAAACATAATACAGACTGCTGAAAATTATGTACATTTCCATAAAAATTATTTAAAAAATTTTCATTTATCCATGCAAACTGGTAAGCATAGAATAACAAGTTGTCTTCAAACTTCATGTAATAATCTAAACATTCAAGATTGGTACAAACAGCATTTTAACACTTTTACAAGTTACATAAATATATAAATACAAAAACATTAATTAATTAAACGTATTTACCGTTTTGGCATCCAGCTTACTAATAAACCTTTGCAATTCTTCCGGAGATTTTCCAAGTTTTAATAATTTTTCTATTTTACCATCCATTTTCTCAAAAAAGTTTAAATCCCAGTTTCAACCTGCCTAACCTTGCAAGATCAGTATTTTCTTGTTTATCTCCGTGCCTACCCTATGTAATACCACGTTTCCATAACCAACTTTTGCCTTACTAACTAACGCAAAATATAATATTTATATTTGTCGCAAACAGTTGTTTTCGCGGGCTTTCAGTGTTTCACAAACACGCTCAATATTGATATGAATGTATAGTCAGTGCAAAACCATCAGTCAAAACCAAATCTTGAGTCAACAGGTAAACAAATATCGCTCATGAATTTGGGAGTGATTTAATAATTAGCTACTCAACACAATTAGTATCTTTATTATTATTTTATTTATTTGTTAAGCTTCCACAATAACAAAACATAAGTGCTGGGAATTGTCAGTTGATGTAAAATTAAAAAGATAAACAGTATATTATTAATAAATACATAGATTTCTCACACAAAAAGTGTACAAAAACAGACAAAACAAAAAAAAACCTATAATTACACGTTAATTACAGTACAAATTCCAGCAGTAGTATATTCTACATATCTACATAATCGAAGTTAATTATAGTTATTAGAAATACCCATAAATGCTGTAATAAACTTTATCAATAAAAATTTTTTATAAGTAATTCCTTAAAAACCGACTTATTTTGACTTTAAAGGCTGTTTCAGGGTTGTAGGTAGTTTGCATATTAATTTTATTACAAATATATTTACCTAAGAAGGAAAATGGGTAATTTTCTAGATTAGGGGCTTTTCTGAAAATAAGAAAAAAAACTCCAGAAAGTGGTATATTTCGACTCTACTAATAACGTAGAACACGAATATA